>CABEEJ010000808.1:43183-92158 GCA_901482245.1 Timema douglasi
ATATATATATATATATATATATATATATATTTTTTTTTTACTAATGTCAAATATAATTTAACTAGGGCCTACCTTGTTTTATAGAAAGTGATAGTAATTTTGAATAATGATAAAATTAAAACTGAAATCACAAGAACAACATAGAAACGTAAATATTGACTAACTTTTGTGTTGACTTGCATTGTAATTTTGATCCACGATCTGATTATGACATCGCTTCCTATGGAAATGATATAATAATGGTTTATTTAATATTATTGGAAATTTTAAATTTTTTGTGCTTGATAGGTTAGGTTTGATAGGTTGAGTCAGAGGCATAATAATATATAGGCTCCTACTTTAAATTATCAAATGTTTGAAAGCCAGTTATGTATTTTAATAATACAATTATCTTAAATAGTAATAAGTTTGTTATGGTGACCTGGTGGTCTAGTGGTAACGTGCCAGATTTCTGTGCTGGTAGTCTGGGTTTCAATCCTCGTTCCCGGCACAGATTTATTTGATTGCCAAACCCTTCCTTCACCTTTCTCAAGACTTGTATTAATCACAACATGTGAATGTGTGGAATGCCAAACCTCCACCTTGGTTCGGATTCCACGTTAAACTGTAGGTCCTTCATATCATCTCACAATCACCCTACCATTACACATTAGCGTGTGTATAACCCGAATGGGTTATTATTAGCATCACGTCTTGATTCCCGTTCGGGTTGTACACACTTATGGTAATGTGTAATGGTAGGGTGATTGTGAGATGATATGAAGGACCTACAGTTTAACGTTGGATCCGAACCACGGTGGAGGCCTGGCATTCCTCACATTCACAAGTTGTGATTTATACACGTCTTGTCAGAGGTAAAGGAAGGGCTTGGCAATTAGATAAATCTGTGCTTGGACCGAGGTTTGAACCTCGGACCCCCAGTACACAAGTCTGACACTTTACCCCTAGTCACCTACCATAATACAAATTAAGTTGTTTATACTTATAATGTCATCTGATGCATATTCATGGAAGATGGCAGTACGGCAGCAGGATTTCCATTTAATTTTGATTCATTGCTGTGTGAGATAGTTTTGTTAGCAAATTTTCAAGATTTCTTCAAACAATATAAATATATAATTGTGTCTAGTCCACAATATAATGTTGAGTTAAACAAAAAAAGTATAATTAAATAAGTGTTTTTTAATTAATTGAATGATAAATAAGTGGGTAGGCTTATTGGTTATTACAGCAAAATAATAGGCAGTAACTAGGAAGGTGAATGTTTAAGGAAATGCACCCGCATTAGTATGGAGAGGGGATGGGAAAACAAGGGAAATTATCAATGTGGAAAACCATCCTCACTACACCTGTTTGGCTCTGATCTTCTCTGACATCAGCAGGGCCGGCAATAGAAATATTGGTGCTTATTAAACATACAATTTTGGGCCCCCTAACTCGCCCCTGGTTAAGACACTTACAGATACAGCATAACAAACACCACAGGTAAAAAAGAAGTAAAACCCATTTAAAATTACAGTTGTATTATTTATGATAAAAACTGATACAACTTGGTAGTTGACCAACTTACTGATAGTTGATTAGTATTCAAACTGGTAAATGACACTTGCTATAATCTTAAAACACTCAAATTGGACAACATTTTTACTTTTTTTATCACTTTTTGGCATTAAACGACATATATCTACCAAAACATTTAAGATATGTGACATTCTTTCAATTAAATTATAAAAGTTTATAAAAAGATCTAAGTATGGGGCATCCTCTAGCTCTGGGCCTGGTACAGCTGTCCCCCTCTGTCGCCAGCCCTGGCCATCAGTGCCAAAGCTAGTCCAAAGTTTACAGATTATACCACTCGACCGCTGTTGCGGGTAGGTAGGCCTATATAGTAACTGTGGATAGCCCTAACTTGCACTAAAACCCTTTGTAATAAAAATAATGTTTGGGTTGTGCACTCCGATATATTATGTAGTGAATGTTTTAAAAAAGAAAATATCTCTTTTATTGCACGTGCTTGATAGAATTTAATTTAATTTGTTACAGAGAGTTCGAGAAAGGGCAGGGGACTGCTAAAGAAGATAGGTGTGGTGAGGAAGCATGAGCTTACACCGAAAGCTAGCTCCATGTACCGTGAAGCAACAAGGTTTCAGAAGCAAGCTCAATTGATGAAGAAGCGAGTACAGTGTTTCAAATCACGGCTGAAATTAGCAGAAAAGTTTAATAACACTGATTATTTCCAAAATGTAATTGAAAGAGTAGACAAAACCATCTATAATTTCATCTGTAGTCAAATTACTAATCAAAAACTAAAATCTAGAGGTAGACGATTCACACACGAGGACAAAATATTAGCTCTTTCACTTTTGAAACAGAGTGCTAAAGGCTACAAATTACTTTCAAAGTTTTTTTTTGCATTCCCACCCAGAAGAACACTTATGAGGATGCTTGGCAAAATTCCTTTCCATCCAGGTGTTAATTCTTCTATAATTAATCATCTGAAATCTGTTGTGTTTGACCTGAAAGAGTGGGACAAGTTTTGTGTATTGATGTTTGATGAAAGAAGACATATCCCCTGAATTTATTAAAACATGGTGCGTTGTTTTAAGACATAAAACTCGCTCCGTTAACAGCAAGAGATTGGGATATGGACATAGTTGTTACTATATTCAAGGTGTAGGTTGTTACTATATTTGATTGAAAAATGCTTTTGGATTGTATTGGTAGTTTTTTTTCCCCCCCGCATTTTGTATCAAACTTTCTCTTTGAGGTAGGCAAATATTCAATATAATGAACATTTAGAGGTAGGCAAATATTCAATATAATGAACATTTAGAGGTAGGCAAATATTCAATATAATGAACATTTAGATATTAATGAAGGAATTTAAGATTTTGGCAATGGAAACGGGCACTTAAGATTTGCTGATCATGCTCTAGTTCATATGCTCCGTGGCCTAGGGACAAGGTGGAAACAACCGGTGGCGTTCCATTTTAATGAAAAAACAGCTAAAACAACAGAGCTGGTTACATGTGTAAAAGAAGTGATTTCTTCATTTTCTTCAACAGGCCTCAAAATTATCGCCACAGTTTGTGATCAAGCTACAACAAATGAGGCTGCAATTAAATGTTTGAAAGAAGAAACACATCAAAACTGTCTTAGAAAAGGTATTGAGGACACATACTTTGGATTTGTAATAGAAGATATTTAAATTGTACCTCTCGTCGATCCTCCTCATCTTCTAAAAAGTATACGTAACAATCTTTTAACCAAAGATCTACAATTCCAATGGAAGACTGGCATTCAGACGGATGACATGCACTGGACCTAATTTCACAAGATCTAAAGTTTAGGAGCTATGCCTTTAGGTCTTATAAAATTAGGTCCAGTGAAGTTAGGTCTTGTAAAATTAGGTCTTGTGCCTTTAGGTCCACTGCCTGCTTGAACAGTTAAGGATTTTTAAAGTAATATATGAAAAATTAATTTTAGGTCCAGTAAAGTTAGGAGCTATAAAATTAGTTGTTATAAAATTAGGTCTTATAAAGTTAGGTGTTATGGGGTTTAGTTCTTATAGCATTTAGGTCTTGTGCCGTTATGTCTTATAAGGCTAAGTGTAATAAATTATAAATTCCATCTCATTACAAATATTCAGTCCCATCATGACCATCAAATAAATAACATTAAAATAACCCATCACCTCCTAGATTTTAGATCCAATGACCTTGCCTTGAGGGCTATAGAACCTGGGGTTTTGGGTGCAGAAAGTTAGATCTTATAAAGTTAGGTGTTATGAAGTTAAGAAATTTAGTTTAGGAGTTGTGACTTTAGGTCTTATAATTTTAGGTCCACGGCCGCATGTCCATCTCACCCACTAGAAACAGATGGACAACTTATACATTCAAACTTAGCAAACTATACAAAATTTATACACGCTATAGCAATCAATTTGAAGTTTGGGCTCTCAAAAATTGTGTATTATGTTTATTAACATATTAATGCGACTTTTAATATACACTGTACACTGTCACTTACAATGAATAGGTTGGAGATCTAATACTTTCAAAGATGATCTTCCCGAGTACATAGGTTTATACAAAAATATTCCTTGTTTGCATGTGAATGTGTATGAACTTTTATAAACAATTAAGCCTACTCATCTTTAATATAGTAAAAGCTAAAACTCAATAATCATAATAAATTAATATACAATAATTTTATAAATTAAAATACTGGTAATTATAAAGGAGGGGGAATTCTAGAATATATTCAAGGCACATTTAAGTTTGCCATGTAAAGTAAATACCATTTTAGTTTAAACCTAAAAAATACATTTATGCTTCATCGCTGTCCCAGTACAAGGGTGTGGCTCCATCAATTGTGAAGTAGTGTTTAGTGGATGGCTCAGGTAGCTCAAAGTTTTGAGAGTGAGTAGTTGGACTTATAGGTGGAGGAGATGACACAGGGGACGTTGAAGATGATGAAGTTAGTCTTATTAAAAACTGCTCATCATCATGCAGTTCGTCTGCTTTCCATATGTCCTTTTCAATTTTGTTGATGTGAATTATATAATTGAAACAGTTTTATACAGGAACCTTTTCACACGTGGCAGATATTAAGGACTTCATATCTTCAACCTTAAAACTAGCCTTGTTCATTTTAATCAATGTTTTTACCTGAGTCCACACCATATCTATAGGGTAAAGTTCACAATGATACGGAGATAAACAAATGACTTTTCAATCCACCACCTTCGCCATCTCATCCACTTTGTATTTTTCAAATGTGTGTTTGTGTTGCGAAACCAAATACAGCATTTCCCGTTTCAACATTTTGTCATCAACATCAATGTTCTTATGGATAAGCCACTCAGCTATTTGAGCTTTACGTCATGATGTGGTCGAGATCGCTTTACACCTTCTGCTGCGATAGGCTGCATTATCGTTTACGATAACAGCTCCTTCAGGCATATTAGGGAGTAATTGCAATTTTCTTGTTACCGTTTCCATGATAAACAGTTTAAAAAATTAACACTAAACACTATGAATCAATAGTAAATAATATATAAAATGATCATCCCATATAAAGTAAAATAATTATAACTAAAAATATAAGGAAAAAATTAAAATATAATATGAACAAACATTTGATAAAAATGATTAAGCCACCAAACACTCTTAGCACTTTGTAGGTCCACGCCAAATTAATGAGCGTAACAACTGGAGAGAAGCTTCTTGGATGGATGTCAAAACGCTGCATTTTGCTTTTCCAAGAGGACTGTTATCAGTAGGATTCATTGGTGTGAAGTCAGCAGTGTTATATTTATGTTTACATTGAGTGCTACGCCTGAAGACCGTGTTTCGACTTTCAGCATCTTTCACTAGCTTTCACTGATTTAAATCAATATAACAGAGTAGAGTGGCTAAGAGTATGTTCACCAGTATTTTCCTTAAACTATGGAAAAATAACCTGTTAAAATTAACCTCAGATAATTATTTTGTATTAGGTGGGTGTACTTTTCTAACACGTTGATTATATCAATATACGACCTACAAACTACCCTAATACTAATAAAACACAACATCCAGTCCCCTAGCCGACAATTTACCAAAGATAAATCTCAGGCCATCCCAATACCAGACCTCTATCTCAGTTGGCTCACGCTCTACTGACTGTTCTAAAGTGTTTAATTAATGCCAGTGAATTTGACCAGGATTAGAACCCGGGCCTGATTAGAAACGGTGGCAAAGTGTGAATGCGAGTGTAAAACCTTAGACTGCCCAGCCACCTACTTCTGTGGGTAACTGGTTTCTTAATTCAAAAGCACAGTGTAATAAAATTTGGAGTTGCATATAAAATGTATTCTCAAATTTTTAGCATTATCTCGGCAAGTACAATAAAACCATCTTTACTAAACTATGATTACAAACGAAGACGAGTATGGTGAATGTTTAAGGGGCTAACCTTGTATTTTGTGAAACCAATATCAATTTTGATGTGAATGGGATGAATTAACGCTTCAGTTCTCAACACTACAACTGTATAACATTACTCTGCTCTTCAAGACCGGACAGAGCTTAAAGTGAACTACACCCTCTTCAACTTCAAAATGCTACCACACATAAATGGAGGGGCGCTATTGGCCCAAATTTTTTTTCAAAAATAAATTTGAGCTTTTCTTATAATTTCTTAAACATAAAGTACCTAAGCAAAATCAAAAGAAAAAAAAGTTCCGACAAGACAACTTTTTCATGTTTTAGTTTAAATATTTCTGGAGGTATATAATACGTTTCAATTCTTTTAGCATTATATAAAAGATATTCCTTTCAGACTCTGCAGATGTTGCTTATAACTATTATAACAGCCACTATAAAATTACTGGCCTTTCCACACATCTGGAACTAGACTTATGACGTGATACATTTGGAACCTCATGAAACTTTGACACATTGCATATTTTAATATTTTGAAAAGAAAAGTGATTTAA
Source organism: Timema douglasi (assembly GCA_901482245.1). Lineage (NCBI taxonomy): Eukaryota > Metazoa > Arthropoda > Insecta > Phasmatodea > Timematidae > Timema > Timema douglasi. The sequence continues at coordinate 49,665 of CABEEJ010000808.1, forward strand.
AAACATTTATGGTGGTTTAAATCGATTTTACAAGATGCATAAATGTATCTTCATTAATATTCCATGCTTATTTCATAGAAATAACGACGTTCAAATTTAAGATACAAAATGGCAACTCCGCTTGGTAGAAAAAGGACAGCGCTAACGGAGAGACCAATGGGTTGGAAAGAGATGGTAATAGTCCATAAGAGCCTGTACTGCAATTTGAGAGTGGAACAGCCTATAGACTTACTAGCTGGTATTACACCTATAGACATGGTTGGTCTGGTTTTATCTTCAAAAGATCGTTTTATGCGCTATATTATGGTGATGGACTTCAAATTACATTTAAATGATTGATTTTGGGTTCTGTTTTTTATCAATTATGATTTGCCTTGCCACTTTTCTTGTTTCTTCTCCCTGACCAAAGAATAGGAAAATGTGCTAATTAGATCTAGAATTGTTTCTACAACTGGCGAGCCACACGGGAGGCATGCTGCTATGAGGCCACTATCTGGAAAATCCACATTCTCTCTTCTCCCACCAGACACAAAGTTACATTGACAACAATAATCCTATTTGACGATCCAACATACCTAACTTGGACTTTTCTCAATGACATCTCTTCATTGGATACATTGCTTTATGACAGTACAAGTTGACTGAAAATTATTGACACATAATTTAAAAGAATTTTCCCTAAAAAAGAAATAAAAACAAAAACACGATAAAAAACATGCAAAATATTTAATTTTATGTAATATCATCAAAATATGCGGTATTCAGTAAAATGTGTAAAATTAAAATTGAAAATACAGTCCCAAACAACCTAATTCGCCGACATTTCAGTTTTCACATGTATAACTGGCAGGATAGAAATATGTAATTACCTAAAAATCGGGGTTCTAATAATAAGCCTACGAATTTAATATTCAGAAAAATTCAGAGTAAACAAAATTAAATTTAAAAAGGAAAGGTTTTATTTAATTCTATGAAAGTGCTTGCTTTTTAATAAGTTTATCACTCCCTCAAGCAAATTTCGACAGTGTTACTCGCACTGCTGATTCGGTTTCTTTTGTTTGTTTTTAATCAAGTCTATGTTGAAAATTCTAATTCACACAAATGGGTCATAGTAATAGTATTTTTTACTTAATCTTCTTTATTCCTAATCCAAAATTATGACATTTAATTTCTTAAAATCATCCTTCATTGTAAATATACTAAGCTGCAGCTGCAAACAAGGTGTGTTTCGACATCGACATCATATAATTAATTGATCAACACCTAATTAATATTACACTAATTATAAGCTTGTTAGATTGAATGGTAGCTTAAATCTTTGATAACATCCACTTTCTTTTAGCACCACATCGCATTTTACTAACCGTTCAGGTTAAAAATGCTTTTGTACTAATTATGCTAATGGTTTTAGGGATTAGGAAACTTACATTATAGATTAAATGTACCTGCATTTGCATGGAGGGCTAGTAGAAAACCATTTTGTAAAAACCATCATTAGTACAGCCGGCCGAGATTTGAACTTCACTCTCATTGGCAATATAGTCGTCTGCAAGAGTAGTGCATCAGACCATGTGGCCACTGAAGCGGCGGCTATATCCACTTGTTTATTCTATTAATTACCTTCATTTTTATCTCTCTCACTTACTCAATCTTAACCTCACTTTTGCATTTCCAATTTGCTTGTTATTTAATTACCCACTTGAACCCTAATTTTAACCATTGTTTTTTCTCAGACCTGATGATGATGCACTGGTATTAAAACTATTCATCACAAACTAGAATGACAATGTAATCAACCTACAAATGGGAAGAAGAGCCTACCAAAGATAAGAGGCTAATTGTTGATGTTCATTTTCAACTACTTATAACTCTTTTATTATATTATCAACTTTATCACATATTGATATATTTTATTATCTGGTTCAATTGTCAAGTTTACCACATTGTAAAATTATTATAACATGTTATTCTCTAATATTGTTGACTTTATGTACCTGTACTTAATATTTTTATCGTTATTTTTGCAATCTAATTGCCATTTATAATTTTAGTATATTATTTATAGGCCTATATTAATATTTAAACTTATTATAACCATTATTGTCATAATCTCAAATATTCTTATTCATAATTACCCACTTATTGTTCTTTGTTTTGAAGCATCTATGCAAAGCAACAAATTTTGATTTTTATCCTAAATTAAACCTTCCTTAACCATTTATATGGTATATAGGTTGATTACTTTTAAGTCTTGTTTGCCATAGCATAGTCTTTTGAAACACATGCATATCTTCAATATGTTGAATAATTACTTTTTCCCTTGTTTAATATTTAATTCTTTAAGAATACCGAAAATATCAGTAAAATATGCCAGTTTTGTTACAGAAGTATCATCTTTAAACATATTTACTAAATCATATTGCTTTTCAACTAGAAAGATGTGAATCAAATTCCCGAGTTCATACATCCTGTTTAGTAGTTTACCTCCAGATAACCAACAAACATGCAATGATGCAAATATTTCAAAAAAGTATGTTATTCCATGAGCTTCCTTTAATAAAATTCAAATGATTAACTAAGCATACATTTTTTTACACCCTTGAGATTCAGCGAAATTCTTGTGGATGCCAAAGCTTTGTGGTGTATAAGAGTGATTCCAAAAAGCACTGTTATTAGTAGCTTCCAAAGATCTTTTAATAACTCAACTATGTTTTATAGTCATATTTGCAGTTCCATCATTTGTAATTCCTTTACAATTGAAGGGTACAGGAGGAAAGCCACATAACACACATTTTCCAGAACTACTTTTATATCTCAAACACTCCTTGAGGATAACAGAAAATTATTTTTTTATTAATTTAAATATGACAGACCTTTTAACCACAATATAAAGTGCATAAGTGGATAGGGAATGAATTAATTAGGGAGGGTTAAAAAGTGTATACCATTAGAAGAGAAAAAGGCTACTGTAGTTAGGTCATGTGATGAGAATGGAGAAGGACAGAATGCCTAAGAAAGCCTTACATAACGAAGAGAAAGGTAGAAGACCCATTGGAAGACTACGTACCAGATGGATGGACCAAGTGCATAAGGTCATGGAAACTAAAGGAGTGGACTGGAAACGCGTGGCTGAGGGAGAAGTTTGGAAAGATTGACATGAATGGAAGAGGATGTGCCAGATGACCCGCAGAGGGAAGAATGTAAAATGATGATGATGATGATGATAACGTGCATTGGACAAGTTTCATGATTGTCTGGGAGTATTAACTCAATTCTGAGTTGAAATGGGCCTTTCCTCCTTTTCCCCATGTCATGTACCCTACAGCTGTTTAATTTATATTGACCAAAAATGCACTTTTCTAATTCAGTAGAACCATCAAAGCCAGTTGTATATGAAATTCATTTTGCCACACTTATCTGATTTCAGTTGATATATAAGCCATATTTTCTTTATACACACTGATATGCAATTAAATGGGATTACAAGGCTTTTTCATTAAAAGCTCTAGAATGACTAAGAAATTGTGCCATTAACTGGAACTCTTTTTTTTCTTAAGTGTCTTTTCAATTTTGTAAGTTTTAAACTTACATTTGCAAGAATATTATTAAAACTAATACATTGAGGTAGGTATGACATTTTTGTTAGGGTTCAAACATTTGATAAAACCCTATTTTAAATAACCCTGACTATTATGTCTTCAACTTAATTTTTTCTTTTTAGACTGCAGCTCTAAAGCGAAGTCACTGTTTACAAATTATAGTCAACATTTTTCATGATAGTGTCATTATTTACATTTTCAGATACACTTGTTGAATTTAAACAAGCTGTGGTTTTTTTACTTTGTCATTTTTTGTCTTTTAGTAATAAAACACCTATGTGTATATTACCTGTATAGGTATTAAGAGAGAGTGATAAAATAATAATAATAAACCTATTTATTTTGGGGATGGTTTTTATTAGTTCGATTTAAATTTTACAATTGTTGTGAACTGAAAAAAGTATCACTCAATAACTTATTTTGTTGTGTCTCACTGTTCAGTCGGCCCTTGTACCTTTCCTCCGCACTTGCACAGATGGCGCCAACCACCCCCTCTACTGCCTGGGCCGCTGCACACTTCATGTTCTCTGAGCCATCCATGACAAGTTCCCCACTGTACTCAGTGTCACTGAGAACTCTTTCTATTGGCCCGCTTGGTGGCCACTTTCTCTCACATTCTCATGCACCAATGAGAACTCCCATTTTCTCCTATTGGACAAGGGCAGGCAGCAGTGGACGGTATTTAACACGATAGGTCAAAGGTCAGTCAGTGAGTGACTACCCAACCCGGGTGTGCCACCTCTTCTAAGAAGCAAAAATAAATTGTCAAAATCATAAAGATCAATATTGTATAATATCCTCTCGCTCCTTTACCTCCCACCGCGACCCAAATTGCCAGGACATCCTTCTGTTCCACTGTGACTAACGTTGCCAGGACTCTTCGCCAACATTTTTCCTACCTCTACTCAACTCCCAGAGACGACACTTCATCGAGACATCAACCAATTACCCCCGAAGCTGCAAGTAAGGGATAATAGTTCCATAAATTTGTATGAAAATCAATATTACTTATTCGAGAGTTTGAGCACACTTTGAGCCTTTAGTTTTATGGCTTTCAGTTTAAAAGCAAACATAACTCTCCTGTAGAATTCAACTGGCTATTGAACTGTGTATATTGGAACACCATCACTTGTATCTGTTCTAGGCCAATGTAATTGAAACTGCTGAACAGACTTTCCTTGCCTAACCAACTGTACAGAGAATGTGGGCTGGAATACCACTATTTCTAAAAACAAACACTATGCAGTCAGTAATCATGGACACAACTTGCAAATATACGTGTGTGAGTCAGGATAAATATTTTAAATTGATGTATTCAACAACAAAAATGAAACAGACTTGTCCTCATTTTACTATCTCTGTCTGACTTTTTTAGGGTGAACAGGGCATGGCCGTACCTGTTTAAGTATGATACAAAGCTAAGTGCTAAACATTTGTATTTTATAACTTCGTTTACTGACAATTTCGATTTCATCTCCTTTTGTCATTGTGACTCACTAAATTTATTTCATGACCAATCAATGGGTCATATATAACCTTAAGTTTTAAAACCACTGATTCTGGAAATAACTTGGTTATGTTTTGATTTTTACTTATAAATAGGATTTTTTATGCCAAGAAAAGTAATTTTAAAATACACTAGTTGCAGCCCAAGGGTAGCTTAGTTACTTGACCAGGTTTGGACTTTTTTTTCTTCTTATTTAAATTAGTTACAAACTACTATGGACCTTCAGTTTGGTCCATACTAAAATATCGGAAAATAAATAGAATGTGCTAAAGCATAGGCCCAAACAACATTTGACATGACTACTGTATATGACCAAATATTAGATTTTAAAAATAGGTTACTTGATCTTGATAAAAAGGAAGTAATCTTGGATTGAAGTGTGGAAATTGTTTGGCCAAGTTTAGACCTTTAGGGGTGCAGTACAACCAGTATTTTAAGCAATGTTTGCCGCCTACAACAAAACAATGACTGACTACCCCTGTCTTGGATTCACATTTAGAAACGATGTAATTTACAACTCTTTGCACCTGATAATAGCTGCCTATCATCATCAAATTCTTATACAAGTAGGTAATCATGTAGAAATAAAAGATTTTTTTTTTAGTATCGCGTCTTACTACCTTTTCAGAGTATACACACATGTACTAATTACACAAATGAGTTAGGGGTGAAGATGGCTGAATTTAAATGTGTACCTGCATTTATGTAGAGCGAGAGTGGAAAACCATTTGAGAAAAACCACCCTTAGTCTACCCAACCGAGATTCAAACCCCGATCTTCCTGTCATCTGTGGTCTAGTCTATTACTAGAGTAATGCCTTAGACCAGGGGTGGCGAAACTTTTCCAACCAGTATGCCACTTAAGGACTAGCTGAATTTTGGACTAGTCCAGTGTGCCACCTCTTATTTACCTTTTGACTATTTAAAAATCAAAATTTGTTGAAATACTATGAAATGTAATGAATATTCAATAACTTGGTAAACCATTGATAACACCTTAGGTGAAGAAAAAAACTAAATTTTTATATTTGTAGAAATAAAAAACTTACATAAGCTTGAAACAAGTTGTATATAGGATTTTTATGTTCGGTTCATTACTTGGTTTCAATAACAGACAAGGTATCAAGCCAAGAAGATTCCTAAGAGTTGGTTTCACAAAGTTCCTTGTGACATGACATTGAATGACACAGCTGTTGAAATAGTATTGAATTCAAAAAATTGTACCACGCTGGGAAAAGTTTTATTTAATTTAAATATTTTTCATGTTTGTGTGCCATAGAATCGCCATACCTGCATTGGACCATGCAGCCAGCGAAGCAGGTAATAAGGGTTTACTAAGCCTTTTGGTAGGATTTAAACTATAATGTGCTTTCCAGGTGATCTTACCTTGGACACAAGTTTCTCCGCTACATGTCGCATAGGTCAGTGCTTAAATGAGAAACATACCTGCATCAGCAAGCATGTATACAAAATTTCCCCTCTGTTCTAGTAGAAAGAAATGTAGACAGCAAAGTGCACCAACACACTATTTTGGGCAGCAATAATAGCCTAAAATTAGGAATATTGTATATTCATATTTATCATATAAAATTAGTAAATTGTTTCAGAAAGCACCTATCTAATTACTTTTACTCAAAATTGGAAAAATTTGACAACCTGTGGTTTCTGGCTTAACTGAATAGCTCATTGGTGTGAAAAACCTTTATCAGAAGATCAGAGTGAGTATTTAAGCTTTTACAAGGTGTGATGTGATTTAAGCCTACTAATATTTTATCTAAAGAATTTGTACTATAATTTTGAATAATTAAATTATGTATTATTTCCAGCAAGATGAAATATAAAATATACCACTCATTCTATATGTAATAAAATGGCCATAAAACACAGTCATTTTTTCCCCTATTTTTACTAAATGTGTCTGATAGTTTCAACTAAATATAACCTTACAAAGTAAGAAGTAAAGAAGAATAGCAGAACATTAGCCATCTTAATATCGCCATTACAGTTCACCCAGACCAATGCCATTCAATTTATCAGAATCCACCAATTTATTGATATATTATAGCTTTTGATATATAAAATGGTAAATCAATATGTTTATGAAAATTTCCATCCCTATATAAGACATGTTAGAAGCATTAATTCATGAAATAGAAATAAAATACAGATTCAAATGTATGTATATCTGTATTTGATTCATATGAATGTGGTTAATGTTCTTAGTGTCAAAAGCCCTATGGAGGGTTAAATAAAGTTACTTTTACTCAACCTTAATTTCAATAATACTTATTAGTTGCCTTTGGGTTTCATAACTAAATTAGTCACAATAAGAGACTAGAAAGAAGAAACATGATTGTGTGGTTGACATTGATTACAACATAATGTGAGATAATATTATTACTAGATTTATGTTCTCAAAATTCTTAAGACACAACTTTCCTAGTAATATTGTAGCAAGCGTTTTAGTTAACACTAGAGATTCAAATTATGTAAACAAGGTAAATAAACAAAAGAAGAGATCACTTGAAATTAGAAGATAGAAATGCATGTTGACATGTAAGTTTAATGTAGCAAGAAACCAAGCTAGCACATAGAGTAACATCAGAACACAATCCAGTATTTCCTAAAACAGCCTATTGTGTCGGCCAAGATAATTATTATTATTAGCACCGCGTCTTACTACCCGTTCGGGTTATACGCACTTATGCTAATGTGTAATGGTAGGGTGATTGTGAGATGAAATGGAGAACCTAGAGTTTAACGTGGAATCCGAACCACTATTATAAGAAATGAGGACTATTTGTGCTAGTGAAGTTAGGTTACAAAGGGCTCTGGTCATAAATTGACCAGTCAAATATATAGGGAAAATTCCAATTCAGGGTTCTAGGCCTTGACTTAACATGGGCTGGCAGACAACCAATAGGTCTAAGCCGGAATCATGAAAAACACAACCATGCAAGGCTTACAATGAATGAAGAGGGTGTTGAACTGCCTCAAAAATGAAAGTTAGTTTTGAAGCAGGCCCCACCAGAAGGGCAGAAACAACCTACAAGTTTAGCACCGCAAACAGGTGAACAACACAAGTTAAATAACATGGAATGTGAGACACGGCAGATGGGCAGAAACAACCTACAAGTTGAGCACCGCAAACTGGTGAACAACACAAGTTAAATAACATGGAATGTGAGACATGCCAGAATGGGCAGAAACAACCTACAAGTTGAGCACCGCAAACTGGTGCATAACACAGCGTGAAGCACCCAGAATACCCTAGATATGCAAACCTAACTAGGCAAAACTATTAGGCCTAGAACAACGTAACCAGCCCCTTTCCCGTCTGAAGGTCCTGCTGACTAGAACATGGTCATGCAGGCTAAGGAGTGAGACTCACCCCTAATCAAACGGCTGGTCTTAAGGACCAAGCAGAAAACATGTGATGTAAGAGATCACTTATGGCATGTACACCATGTCATACAAAAGCTAACCTAATAACATATATAATACCACGAGAGTGACTAATACTCTCGACAGGCATGAAAACTATCCCTAATACTATATGCTGGCAATTATGTCACCTACTCCCTACAATTTTGAATATTCAAATGTTACGGCGTGTTACTTCCGTCTATCTGGTCTGTTCGTCGGCAGCATCATCACAACCACTGAGTTACTGTCTAGTTCCCAGTGGACCGCAGAGTTTTATAGTGGCTGAACATGATGAACCATGGGAAAGGAAGTAGGGGGAGACACCCCTCTACGTTGAAAATATCATGTAGGCACTAGCAACAGAAACCACGCGCTGGCCGGCCACGCCAAACTCCAGTCAGTTGTTTAGATTGCTGTGTCAAGTGCAGTGTTAGATGGACTGCGAGAGTGGTTAACTATTCTGATGGAGCCATTCGTGTTCAACAATGTTCCCGAGGTGTGGTATGTAACACATGGAGATATATATTTATAGATCTGTATACATAATTAAAGAAATATATATATATATATATATATATATATATATATTTGAGCAATGATCTGCAGCAGATTTAGGTGGTATGGGGCCAAACTGGTTAATCCCTTACAGTATCAAACTAAACTAATTTTAGTGTTAAATAGTAATCAAGCTGTATCTTCTTATGATATATCAATAGCAGTTTATCATTTTAAAACAATAGTAATTCTTAACATATCTAAGAATGAGCTTTCAAATATAAATAGTAGGCTTGAAATTGTATACAAATGTTTCAAATTTAACAATAACTTACAAAAACAACCTTTAATGGGCCATAAATGTACATTATGCTATATTCCAGTTGTAAATGCTAAAATAAAGGTATTACAATAAGTCGTTTTATTAATGGCATGGTAGTTTCTCCCTGTAAGTTGGCATATTAGTTAGACTGGAATAAGTTTTGTCACTTTGCATTATTTAATAAAGTGAAATATATTATATAAAAAATAAAATGATGGAATTGAAGAAAAATATAACACAAATAAAAGTTAAAACACTAGCATTTTATTTATTACATGTTATATTTTGCTCAATACATAATGTAGTGATTAAGTGAAAAAAAACATGATTACATACAATATGAATGGATGTTTAAAATAATTTTTAAAGGGATTTTAAAATGTCACAGGAAGGCCAGAATTATAGTGAACAAGCTTTTCCTCCTCTGTTGTAATGTTTGAAATACATCATTATTTATATTTTGTTTGCCAACCTTGATAATAAATTTAAAAAAACAGATTTTTTTTTTTAATTCACTTTTTAAAGAGACTTTTCAACATACACTTGTCGTTTGCTGATATTTTAAAACTATCTATATTTGGCACAATACTCTTAATGAAATGCTCCTTCATTGATTGCCAAGTTCTTCCAATTTTCAGTTCCTCCTCCATTTCTTCCCACAATGCCCGACCTTTCACTCTATCAATACCATTGTTCTTGACTATGTATTTTACAATAGCTTTCTTTTCATTATGAGTATAGAGCGTCCGCGGAGGAACCTTATTGGGCACAGCATTGTTGGTGTTAGCATTTTGAGGTCCCCCTTCCACCCTACTCCAAGAAGCTTCAGCTGTCACCCAATTCAACCGTTTATCCTGAACATCATTCACGTCAAACGCTGGCCGGAACCGAGATCGCTTATTCAACCTGTTCAGAAAGCTATTATTACTAACATGCTATCAAGGGTTGATATATTCATCAATACAAAGAAATTAACACTGGATAGTGTGCATGAAAATATCAAACAAAATGGACTAGATATTGTGAACTTGGGGGATACCAAGTTTCTAATTTTGACTAGCTCTCACTCACAAAACAGTCCAGTGATTTGTATGTTTGCCCTTTTTTGAAAAAATACTTACAGTGCTTATTATAGTTTCAAATATGTTATTTACAATAGTTGTGTTAATAAATGATGATTGCAGGGCAGTATAGTCATTAATAAGTGAAAGAAATTCATTTCTTTGAGGTGTGACAATTTTCGAGTTCTGACAGGGATCTGAAAGCTAACCTATTGTATGCCTCTATTGTGATAACATTATATAATTATTGAATATTTCTATTCTATACATATTATATTGATTATTGAATCCTATTATGATAGTCTCTATTACTTGGTATGTGATTATGTTGACATTTATTTTTACGTGTTTTGAAGATTGGTATTTGTTTCTTAGTAGTAAATAGTGTAGTCAAATTATTGTGGCAAATGATTTAACCAAAATTTTAAGGTGTAAAACAAAGAATATCTTTTTAAATAGAGCGTGTTTGTAAAAACTTAAAACTATGAATAGTCTGTAACAAATACTTCTTCGTATTCAATTGAATGTTGTGTATATGACACCGGCAATGTGTGAAATCCAGGTGCTCTATAAAATGCATAGACTTTCTATATAATGCCAAAGTGGTTTTGCTGTTGTATTTCATACTTATTTTAAAGTTCTTTGTATTTTTGAAGTCCTGGAATATACTATCATTTATTTTATCCAGTTCTATGTAAGTTTTGTGCTGTTTTCTTGCAGGACCACCTAATTCCTAGGATTTAGGTAGGTCAGGTTAGGATATTTTAGAATAGGGTATTTAGGTTAGATATTGTTCTCGGTAATATACAATGACTGGTTACTCTAAAAATTTCCTACGAAAAGTATAAAATACGACAGCAAAAATAAATTCATACTTTGATAAACCCACTTAGGAATTGTATAGAAAGCCTGAGCCTCTTATAGAATGGTAGGTTTACACACATTGCCATTAACATTATACAACCGATAAAATTGATAGGCCAGTAAACAATGACAAATATTATTCCTGAGCGGTCAATATATCAGCATATTTATGAAGGGATAGAGGAGGTAATTTTTTTTTAAAGTACACATATTTTATTGGTGTATTAGGTTGAAACTATCAAGAAAAAGTATCTCCATTACACTCAGTGACGATTTAAGCCTCAATCCTCGGGAAACCCATAGATGGGCTTAACACCATTGTCAAAGTGCTCACCAGTGCAGGTTACAAACAAATGATTTTAGTTCAAACATGTACCATTGAAAGTCAATCCATACTTAGAAGCAAACTGTTATATAAATTAGCAAAACATGATCAGAAAAAACCTGGCAAAGTCAGGGAGTTTAAAAGTAATTCCTGTGGCCAACCTGACTACTCATTAAGAGAATTCTTTATTCTATTTTTGAGGTAGATTATAACAAAGAGTGCACTTCGTGTGCATAAACTTTACATGTTGTGTTAAAAAATGATCAGGAAAAGGTATAATTAGCTCAATTAAGATGTTTCATGCAAAATGCCGCGGCTATAAAATCAAAGTACAGGTGTCCCCAAAACATTTTGAAGAAAATAGAAGGGCAAGGCCTACACACCTATCAGACAACTGTAGGCCTCAAAGTTCACAATTTAAAAAAAACCACACCCAAGATCTTTCTGCCATAGAACATTTTCTGGGCAAACGACTACCCAATTCTAAGCCGTTCACTGCCTTTCTATCGGAATCTGTTTGCCTCATACTTGAAAAGAACAATTTCCTCTTTCTGAACAGACACTATCTCCAAATCCTAGGGACGGAAATGGGTATATGTATGGCCCCCTCCTATGCTAACCTCTTCATGGGCAACTTTTTGCAATCCTAACCCTTGCAACTGCTCTGCTGGATGAGATTTATTGACATATTCATGACTTGGACAGATTATGAAACTAATTTACTACCATTCCTGAAAAGATTAAATAAACATAGCACCCTCAAATTTACCTGGAACATTAGTAGTATTGATGAGTTTAGAGATATCTTAGTGGGTAACAACATAGATATTTGTGCAGTTACTGAAACTTGGCTATGACCTGTAATACCGAATTCCCTTTTACATATTTCTTGGAGATGGTATTTGGATTTATATAAAGTCAAATATTTTGCACTCAGCTATCAGTCTAGATACATTTTAAGAATGTTTTTTCAAAAATAGAACTGTGGATCGAAATTGGCTATAAACATATAAATCTCACATTTGGAGTGCTATACAAACCACTGGATGTTACATACTCAGAAATTAAAATAAAAGAAATGCTCTTTGACCCATTTTTATCGGTTTATGATTATGTTATTTTAACCGGTGATTTTAATATAAACCTGGGCAACCAAACTCCCCCGATGCCAAATTCTTAAATTCTATACTAAATATGGTTTAAAACAGATAATCAATCAACCATGAGCATTACATTAAATATGGAAACACTGATAAACCTGATAATAATACAAAGCTCGGTTTCTTATGTTAGCCAATATGAGCTTTTAGGGTTCACTGACAACATAACGTAGTGTTCAAATGATCTAGTTGCTCTAATTTTTATCAAAAATAGGAAAACCATTAGAGACTACAAACACTTTAACCTAGAATGTTTTATACCTGATTTAAAGGTAGTTTCGTTGGAAGAAATGATGAGGGTCAAAAATATTTACAAAAAGGTGGAGAGTTTCAACATATAATTACTAGTATTATTGACAAACATGCACCTTCAAAGAATATTCAAAATAAAAACAAAAATAATCTACCTTGGTTGACCTTGGAAATAAAACATCCAAATGTAATTACATTAAAAAGGAGGATTTTGAAATCAAAGTTTGAAATTGATTATGAAAATTATAAATACTGCTAAAATCAGGTAAAATACTTTATTATGAAAAGTAAGATGAGTTATTTCACTAACCTAGCAGAAGCACATTATAATGATTCTAAGAAACTTTGGAATTATCTAAAAAAGTTCAACGTGATTCTTAGCAATGAAAATTGCATTCCTGAAAACCTTAAAAAACCTGATTACTACTTACTTTCTCTCAGTAATGGTAATAGTTATAATAACAGAAATATTAAAATAAGTATCAGTGGTGGGGACAGAAATGATAATAGTAATAAGTGTAATAATGAGAGTTCTCTTTTCTTATTCTACCCAGCTATCTCAAACAAAATTTACAAAACAGTAAATTCCATTTTACAAATGATAAAGTTATGCTTGCCATATTGCCTATACTCAATAACATAGTAATTTTTTCTTTAAGCACCTCCACATATCCTTTCTTATGGAAATGATCCAAGGTAATGCCTTACCCCAAAATAAAAACTCCATCGATGTATTCACATCTTAGACCTATTAGTTTCCTCCCTGCACTGTCAAAAATTAACGAAAAAGTGGTACATAAGTAGATGACCGAATACTCATAGAAAAACAATTTCTTATGCACAAAGCAATCAGGATTTTGAAAAAAGCATAACACCACTACTGCTCTTCAGAGTGTAACAAAAGACCTTTACAAAGCCATGGACAGTTCAAAACCTTTTTTCGCTTGTGTACCTCTTGGCAACCCATCTCTATAAAATGTGCCTTTAATTTTAACAAAATGCTTAATTACTACAGTGACAGTCATTTCTAATTTATTTGTTACAACTGATAATAAATGAGCTAATAGTGGGACTAAAAAAACAATGTAATTATAAGGTGAATAAAGAGCGCGTATATTTTTTAATTCAAAAAGCAAAAGCTAAAATAAAAACTAGTATATTTAAATTATGTATTAATAATTATTATAAAAACTATTTTTAAGTTTGAAATTTAAATCATTGTCTCAAGGTGAAATATAGAAGAAAACCACACCTCCTCGCCATATCATTAAGTTAATTTCATAACTTTTGACTGATCTTTTGTCTTATACTGCTGGCTTATGTAGCTCTTTCCACCACTATTTAAATATTTCCACGTACTCCCAGATATCCTGTCATGAATCCCTGGGAGGGGGGGGGGGAGGGGGCTCACTTACCCCCTGTTGGGAAACACTGCTGTAGATCATATTTTTTTGTCCATGCTATGACAACAATACATGTTCTCGGATAGTGTTATACTATGGCTTCGGAATTATTTACTTGAATGGCAGCAAAAGCTAGTACTTTACTTCTCATCCATTACTGTTTCCAGCCTTTGGCTTGTGTTAGTTTTTTATTCAAGCCATGTATTTTCCACTACCAGCTTGCTAGGCCTGTCATAGCTTCATATGCCTTATATTCTAACTTAAGACTAGGACAGACACAACATCTAGTCCCCAGTCGTTAATTCACCACTGTAAAAGGGTAAGCCCCAATGATAATTTTTTGGCCAAGCTGGGAATTGAACTCGGAATCCTTAGCTTATTAGACATACACGCTACCGATTGAGCTAAAGTGTCAGACAAAAGGTAGTACAGTAGTGTCTCAGAAACTCAACTCTCGATAACTCAACATGCACACAGTTGTTGGCACCAGTCATCACAATCTAAGGTCATTCAACTGTGTAACCTCTTTGTTTGTGTAAATCGAGTGGAACAGTCATGCTGTGGTGTTTTTACAAATACTGTATTTGTTAATTTTCCAATTCATTAACGTGTTATTTGAATCAATACAATATTATATGTAGAGTACTGTACTGCATTTCTGTATATAACATGTAATATATTGTACTGTACATATAATTCTGTTACTGTACCATACAATACTACAGTACAGTACAACTGTACCTATAATATTCGATAGTGTACTGTGCTTCATCCTTGTTTAGTAAACATGACATAGTAAACATGCATCTTATGCAAGTTCATTCGTAAAACTCAACACCATCTCAGTCCACATTAGGTCGAGTTTCCAAGACTCTACTGTACTAAATGATAATAGTGGACAGGTCTTTTCACCCGTGAAACCAGTAACCGTAGGAGTCCCACAAGGAAGTATACTAGGTCATCTAATATTTTCATTAAAGTGAAACCTTAGTCAATCATTCCTGGTTTTATCGTTTTCCCAGATCCATTGTTCAATTTCCATGGTCTCTGAACAAATCCTATCCAAACGATAGAAATAAAACCAGCATCAATCATTCCTTGATTTATTGTTTCCCTGCATCTATCGGTAAGAATTTTTAATCCCCAAGAATGTTAATACACGATTGATCGATTTTAAGAAAGAGACACACGAATGTTGGTGTGATCGGTAGTAGTAACAGCGGTTAATTTCTTTGGTTGTGGTGTATCAAGTTATGGTCGAGCATCTTACCAACTAAAATATTGTCTGAAGGGTAGAGGGATGGCGAGAGCTTCGTCAGACTGGAAAAACCTGCCTGTGTGTTAGTATTACTCCTTTCACTTCCTGCTTTCGTCTAGTTTATTATACATTTCATTATGTGTATTTATTCCTCAAGTGATTTTTATTATTATTACTATTATTATTAGTCACATTGTTATCTTTTCATAAAAACTTTTTTTCACATGGCTCTTCCTGTGAAACTAGTTCGGACTTTAGACTACTCTTCATAGAAGAGGTGGAGAAAGATCCATCAGAGAAGACAAAGCCAAGCAACTAGGCCTTCCGCCATCTACCTACTTTAAACATGATTATTTTGAAGAAAAAGTAGATTAAAGAGCTGGCTGATAAGTGTGATGCATCATCTAAGAAAAGGAAGACAGGCAAGGTGTCGACCTACAGTGAGCTGGAAAATTTCCTCTTTACCTGGTACCAGCAGGCCAGAGCATCAGGTATTCCTGTGAAGGGGAGAATTTTGCTGCATTTAGCTTCAAGCAATATCATGGCCTGGTATTTAAGAAATTGGCCGGGGAGAGTGCTGATGTGGACAACAACGCCATGGACCTCTGGTGTGAGAGGCTTTAAAAACTGTTGTAGGGTTATGAGTATCGGGGCATCTATAATACAGATGAAAAAGGTATAGTTTTCAGTTGCTTGTGACATTAGTGTTGAAAGGAGAGACCTGCCATGGAGTAAAAAGTCCACAAGAGCAACTAACGAAACTACTGTGCACAATAATAATGGCTCAGACAAGTGACCTATATGCCAACTCGAAAGCGTGGATGAAGTCAGGATATTTTCAGAGACTTTCTGTGTGTTCTTGATGCATCATTCAGTGCACAGGGCAGGAAAATCCTTCTATTTAAAGCCAATTTTTCCGCTCATTCTCCAGACACATCATTTTTGAAGAATGCAATGGTGGTTTCCTACTCCCATAACTGCACGTGTGTCGTACAGCTTATTGTTTGATTTGAAAAGGAAAGGTTCTACTAAACAAATGAAGATTAATATATTTTTTAAAAGAAGTAATGTGAAGTGATAGTGAAAACAATAACATTAATCATACACATTTTTTGATTTAGTAAATATTTATAAGCATATCTGATAAGTTTCTATTAATTTCATAGAGCCTCTCGCATTTCTCGTTTTCCCGTATCCATTGTCTTGTTTTTCAAAGTACTGACGAAAATGATGAATCGGGGTTTCACTGTATACGTAACTTTAATGCCTGAATGTTTTTAACTTCTATCTTTTCATCAGTATGCAGATGATACTCGACTTTACATTTCATTTGCAGCATAAGATATTTATGAAGTAGTGAAAGGTATAAATGAAGAACTAAGCACTTTGTCAGCATGGTGCAATGCAAATGCCTGAAGCTTAATGTTAGCAAATGTGCTTACGTGTTGATAGGTAGTGAGTGATACTCTGCTTAAAATAGTGTGTGTTGATCCAAACGTACAGATTGATAGTGTGTCATTACCCAGGGTAAAGTTCGATAATAACTTAGGAGTAGTAATGAATGAGAATCTATCCTGGGGTAAAAATAGCTCATATTGTGTACAAACATTGTTTTATTGTTTAAAGCATATCTAAAAATTCAAACACATTCTACCAAATGACCCAAATCAACTATATATGGATAATTGGTTCTGTCGAACATTGACTACTCCTCAGCACTTCTTATTGGCAATAATAAAAACTTAAAACAGAAAATCTAAAACTCCTAAGATTTATTTTTAACCTTAAAAAATATGATCATGTTAGCAGTTACCTAAAGAGATTAAAGTTGTTCAATATGGAAAACCAACGTCTTTAGAGTTTTAGTTCACAGCTTTATAAAATTATAGAATCTAAATTCCTGTTTAATCTCTCCTCAAAAGTGATCAAAATATCTTCCATACATAAATATAAAACACGAAATAGTGTGTCTCTACAAGTACTGAAACAATGAACTTAAGACTTTGAAAAAGCATTTACTTTCCAAGAGGCTAGGGCTTGGAATGCTATTCATCAGAATTTAAAAATTTTAAATCTGTCAATATTTTCAGAAAAAGGTGGAAGAATAATTTGCCAGGCAATCTAAATGTTTAAAATTGAGCATCCAATGTTTATAAAAAAAACTAACAAAACTACAGTAGTAAGCTATTAGAAGCAAGTTTTAAATTTAGGTCTCAATATTGTACAACTTAACTCTTATAATATCTAACCTAATATAAGCACAAGTAACTCTCAAATTGTAAGACCAACCATGAGCTGAAATTAGTAGAGTATAAATAAATAAAAGCATTTCACAACACCATGCTAATTATTGGATCTGGAATTGAACCTTAATTAGGGAAGCATAAACATCACAGTCCACATCAAAGTTCCCAAACCATCAACAGTACCTTGACTCGCTTTGGTGGCAGCATGGTCTAACATGCTACTTTCCGAGTAGACTAGATTGCCAAGAACGGAGAGATTGATGTTAGAATCTTGGTCAGGTGTACTGAGGGTGGTTTTTCCAAAATATTCTCCACTCTCCCTCCACGCAAATGCGGGTATACTTCTTCTGAATATAGTATTCCTAATCCTTGAAACCATTTGTGTAATTAGTATATAAGCGTACAAACCAAACAGTAAGACGCAGTGCTAAAAAAAACTACCTCCAGTTCCAAAGCAATCATTCTCTTCATGTAAACACACTCTACCCTATAGCCTAGCTGCCAGAGCCAAATGTATATTATGTTCTGAGGAATAAAACCTTAAAGGCTTTCACAGCTCGAGGATACTCTAAATACATTGACAGCAGTCAAATAAACAGAGCCCTATCCAATCAAGAACCTATCATTTACAACAACCTTCCAATAACATACTGCTCACCAGCCGGTATTATGAAGGGCTAGACCAACTCATATTTACCCTAAACACTCGCTACAATACAGGTATCCCTCGTTATACACAATCTCACTTTATGGGTTTTCGCTATAACACGATTTTAAAAAATGCATGATAAGCTGTAATTTCGCAGCCACCTTGTGCGCACACATTCCAGTGAAGACAATGATCTTTAGTGTACAGTTTAGTGTTAGGGGGGTGGTATTGTAAAATTGGAGATGCAGGAGCAGAAGTTAAATAGTCCTGTATGAAGGGAGTTTGGAAAAAGATTAGGTCTAAAGTTTCTAATTTTCATGATTATGATCCTGAACACGAGCTTTCCAATTCAAGACATGACATTATTGACATAGCAAGATTTGTTGGATGCAAGGACGTAGACCATGAAAATATGGAAGAATTGCTCCAATCCCACTCAACAGAACTCACCAATGAATATCTTCTAGAAATGGAGAACAGCATAGCCTGAATGATGAAGAGTAAGAGCCTGTTGTTGAGCCTATCAAATAAATTTCAACAAAACAAATTGCTGAATTTTTAATCACATTGACAGCACAATTAGAATCATTGAAGAGAACGACCCTAACATGGACAGAACTGTCATGGTTGCCAGAGAATTCAGAGCTCTTTGGCTTGCTACAAAGAACTCTATAGAGAGATGGAAAATGCTGACCATCAGCTGAGTCTTGACCATTTCATCAAAGAGTTTAAAATTGTCAGTCTTAATGACCCAGAGCCTTCGCGACAGTAAGCGTCTACCATCCCAGGGTCTTCAAGAGGGTAAGAGCCTACTGTCCTAGGGCCTTCAAGAGGGCAAGAGCCTAAGGTCTAAGGGCCATCAAGAGAACCAGAGCCTAAGGTCTAAGGGCCATCAAGAGAACCAGAGCCAACCATTCCAGGGCTGTCAAGAGAACAAGAACCTATCATTACAGGGCTGTCAAGAGAGCAAGAGAATGATAATACAGATTCAGTTAATTTTCATGTAATTGAAGATTAACAATAAGTTTACCAGTAGCATTGTATTAATTAAATACATTAATTTAAAGTTGCATTTGTTTACAAATTTCAGGTGATTGAAGATTGACAATAGGTGGAAGCTACTTATAGCATTGTACTAGTTAGATAAATTAATTAAAATTGCATTCTTTACAAATTTTGGGTTTTTCTTTACCTTTTTTCCTTTGAGGTAATACTTACTTCACCCATGTTAAAATCAATTCACGTTAGGCATTTTCATGCTGCACAATTATTTATCAAAAACCAATCAGTCGCATAGTGCCTATTAACATTCAAACACCCCCCCTCCCCAATCTTCATAAGTCACCCAAAATTGCCCAACCCAGCCACAAACAACAAACATCATTAGGCCAAAGGTGCCCATCTACCCTTGCAACAAACCGGGCTGCTGTGCCTACAAAATTCGCCAACCTTCCACCTCCTTCAACAGCAGACTCACAAAAATGGAATATCCCTGAAAGTCCACTATGACTGCCCCAGAGAAAATTTTGTATACTAATTACATTGTTGAATACAATGGCCCCACCACAGGAACACTCGCACAACACATTAATAGTCACCGTTTTGATACCAGCCAAAACGACCCTGACAAACCATTATCACTACATGACAAATAGCATAATGCAGGTTTTGACACATGCCATAGTACTATAGTAATTAATACGAAACCTCCCCAATAGTTGTGATGCTTCACAGGTGGGAACTTACTCCCCATTATATAACAAAATCCAGGCACCCCCCATGGTCTCAAGCTTAAATAACCAACCATCTCTCCTTTTTTTTCCCAAGCTGGCCTACTCACACCAGTCAGCAGGCCCAGATTAACACTATTGAGGCCCCTGTGCCAATTAAAACTTAGGGCCCTTGGAAGCTAGTTCCCCAATGAATGACTATGAATCTTACATATACATCATAAATGGATAATTTTATCTAGAGACAAACTTTTTTTGCAAACGTTTAGCAATCGTGGTGCGTACTATGAGTTTTGTTATTAATATATTAGTTATTAATATTACAGGAACTA
Source organism: Timema douglasi (assembly GCA_901482245.1). Taxonomy (NCBI): domain Eukaryota; kingdom Metazoa; phylum Arthropoda; class Insecta; order Phasmatodea; family Timematidae; genus Timema; species Timema douglasi. The sequence continues at coordinate 70,293 of CABEEJ010000808.1, forward strand.
TTAAACTATACAGTCTATTATTTACCGGATGGGTTACAGTACTGTAAATTAATAGCTAATAGTATAATGATACTGGGCATTATAATTATATACTATATCAGTGTGAATGCATTTTATGAAGTCCATCGTCTGCAGATAAAATAGTATTAGTATAGTAAAAGGTATGTTATCATTAAAAACTTTTTTTTGTTGCGTTTTTCTCATGTCACATCTAGTTATTCTTCAATATTAGTAATTTTATTATTTTGCCTTAGAAATTGTCAATAGAAAATGAATGTTTATTTTTCTGCCTAAAGCAAAGGTTGCGTTAATCTTTAAGCACTGACTGTCAGACTCCACCTAATATCAGGGCCCTTCGATTAAGGAATTTATAGATTAGTTTGCAATACATTTAAGAAAAAACATAAAAATATTGAAATATAATATTATTACAAAATAAATATGATGAGTCAAAGGGATTTATTTGCCAGGCGTGGCACAAACCTTAATCCAGGCCTGCCAGTCAGTAATTTTTATATAATCAATAATAAATGATAGTATAATTTATTAATTAAATATAAATATAACATTATATCCACCTACCAAGGTTCAAGACAAAAGTTTGAACAAGCTAATATAAAATCCAAGCAAAAATAAATAAATCAAGAAACAGACAACAACAGAATCTAAGTGACCATGATCTACCTGTAACCAGGCTGCCAAAGTCCAGTCTGTGTTTTACTCTCTTCTGCTGAAGAAGGGGACTGATGTACCCTGAAAATTTCATAATTATCTGTTTGGTTGTGAACTTTGAAGCCTACGGTTTTCTGGTGTGTAGGCCTTCTATACACTTTTCAATGTTTATTTTGAAGAAATAACTTTGTTATATTATGAACATGTTGAAATGTCTCACTAGGCTAAATATGACATATTTCAACATTTGTGCCTACTCATGTTTAGAACAGTTATTAAACAGGATTTTAACAAAGGCCAGTAATTAAATTACATAAGTGTATGTGAACATTCTGCTAACTAGCATAATCAAGAAGTGGACTTTATAGAAAATTGGAATAGTGAAAAACTCGCCTGAAGAATGTGGCTTTATTAAATGAAAAGTGAGGTCCTTGTAAGTCAGCTTTCTTGAGGCCCTATTTTCCCCAACATTAGGGTTTACCACCAAACTCAACCTTCCACACTATTTAGCCATTAAAATTAGGACATGGAATGCATAACTAAAATGAGGACTTAACACACAAACATGTTGCTTCTTGGAGAGTCATAAGCCAACTTCCAATAATGGCAAGAAGGGAGCAGGAAGAACGCGCCTCTCTAATCAGTAGAGAGGAAACCTCTCATTGGGAAAGTAGTAAATAAAGAGTTGCAATTCAAAATTCAATGCTCAAAACAACACAGTAAACAACATAGTACCTTTGGACTCAAATAAAATAAAAACCAAAGTAAAAATAAATTTACAACTAAGACTGAACAATATGTAAATTCAGATGTCAGCATAAAATAATATAGTGGGCTTTGTTTATTTCAACCTTTAGCTTTGAATATATTTTGGCGGCCTCTCTGTTTGCTTCAGCACTTAAAGAGTGAACACTTGAAGAGTAACCACTTGCAGAATTAATATTTTATTGTAAAATAAAGTATGGTACATTTTAAATTGTCTTCATCTGGTTCAATAATTTAAACAAACATTATTTCCATAATGTATAGCTTAACCCCCTTTTTGAATATATGAAGTTTGTTTTTCCCTTCTAATTTCTTGTGGTATCTTATAATACAATTTAAGCCCCTTTATCTTTATTGGGTAAAGCCCAAATGTAGTGGTATTTACTGTGTGCTGGTAAAAATTATCTAGACTTCTTGTAGAGTATTTCCCTTTTTCGGCAACCTCCAAATTTGTTATTACTAAAATTTAGATTGTTTTTGATTTTATGTACCATTATAACTGTATTAAGATAAATTGAATCTAACAATTTCCAAATACCAAAACTTCTAAGCTTATTATCGCTATTCTCCCCGATGGGCAACCGAAAAATATTTCTCAGTGCTGTGCTTTGCAACCTTATTAGTGATAATAAGTGACCAAAGTATTTTAGAAGATGATATCCTAACAGTGAACATAATTATACACCTGTGCATATTACTAAAACATAACAAAATAATTTTAATGTGATACATATACAATTAGTAATGGGATTAAATTGTTTGAACTTTAAACTTGTGTGTATGCGGTGGGGGAGCGGGGGGAGGCGACATCGATTGAAGTTTTTTTCTTTTAATTCTTGTATAAAACAATGAAAGAAAAAACTAGTTGTTTGTAACTCTTGAACAATTTGCAGATTTATCAAATTTATTAATATTATTTTGGATGTCCAGGAAAATCTCCAGCCATAGCCAAATAAGTGTATAAGTTGGCACACCTGTAGTTATTCAGGTTAAGTTGTTTATTTTCCCTGGCACAATCCGCTATGTACTTTGTAGAGAAGACCTCTTCATCCCCATCATAATCCTCATTAGGGGACATGAGTGTGATCGTGTAGAGTCCGACTTCATTCACGATCGCACCATTACCAGCATTTATAATCTCTTCAATGAGTCCTGCCTCCTTACACGGTTTCAGTAGATATGTTAAAGATTGGGCAGTGAAATCCAGGAAAAGGGTTGGACTGATTTTACTCAAATCAATGTTAGCTTCCATTGGTAAATACCAAATTTCTGATTTTGTGGCTACGCGGATAAACTGTCCCTAAAACAAAAAATAGGAGCAAAATAGTGTTTCCAAAACCACATGTTCAATACCATTTTACCTATTTTTAGTCAATGATTGTAACAAGTTGGGTAACATGTTTAAGGTGAAATTAATTCCAAGCATAACAAATATTCTGTATAAAAATGTAGTTTTTTATTCAAAGCATTTTACTAGATAATTGATTTTTTACTAGCCTAAAAAACAAAATAATTTGTGAATGGCTTAAGTTATTCTTTCAATTATTAATGCTTACATAAAAGAAATTCCAAGATTTAAATATGTACACGTTTGGATTTTGAATCCAAATAAACAGTGTCTATTTTTTACTGTTGGCACGCAATTAAATGGTCACATAGTCTAAGGTGTCACCCTCACAATACCACACTACAGGTAAATCTAAAAGTATTGTGAAATTGTTGGTTACTGATGAAGACAAAGAAATAACACTACATTTGGAAAACATGCTTTATGTTCTTGATTTAGGAATAAAAGAGGGTTATGAAATGACTTTTAATAAAGATTCTGTTCTATGTTCAAGAATGTGTAGAAAACGCTAAGGTGTCAACTGAAAAGCAACTATTCAAAATTGAAGTTATGAGAGTAAAAACTCAGACATTTGGATTTTAAATATTTGAGAAAGCTTTAAACAAATGTTGGGATAAAGTTTGGTCAGTAAGAATGTGTTTGTGAAACGTGCATTAAGGGAAAGTTGACACAAACTCTCTTTCCAAAAGATTTTTTTTATCCTATGGCATTATTGACCAGGATGGACGTGATATCCAGTTCGGTTGCTTGTACGTAGACTTCATGCTGCTCTGGTGGCGAAGAGCTTTGCACAGGGTACTCCAATTGAGGTTGTCTAAATGTGCTCTCAATGAGATGTGATGATAGTGAATATAGAGGTGTGGGCCAGTGGGGGTCTTAAACCTAACTTAAACCTAATTTACGAACCTTTGGTGACAATTGGGATAATTTCACTTAAGAGAAAAATGCCCAAGGTACCAGCTGAGAATCAAACCTGGGACCTCTAGGTATGTAGCCAGGTGCACTGACCACCCTACACCATGGGGCCGGATTCCAAAAGAGACTTGTGTGGTCCAATGTGCACCCATTGTAGTGGTGGATCCAAGTATTTCATGACCTTTGTTAACAACTCTTCTTGATGAAGCACAGTGAAGTTAGTTATAGGATGAAGCAATAGAAACTTTCAAAACTAGCGAAGCCTAGTAGAGAACCAAACTGGAATAAAAATAAAGTGTTTCCAGTCAGATAAGGGAAATAATATCTGAGCCAGATCATCATTTGGAAAAGTTTGGTATCACAAGAAGACTTAACGTTGATAAAATGGAGTTGCGGGATTAAAATCTCACACAATGGTGGAAATAGTGAGGTGTGACATCTGTTCACCATAGCTTTTTACCTGAATGACAGTTGAAAAATCATATGTATAAGTTTTGGGTTGCCTACACTTGTAAAAGATCACTGTTTTGTTATAAATGAAATTTTTTTTATTGCATGTAATATTATTCATTTAAAATAAAGTAAACTCAAGTTCGCTCACATTATTTCATTACTTTTAATCATTTCTTTCTATCCAATCCAAAATAATATTTTAAGCTTAATTAAAAGTACTTATTCTTTAGGTATGACCAATCATATGGTTTTAATTCACCGGTCGCCATTTTGAAGCTATCTTGTTAGACCTTTTGTGAAAGTGCTGTGAGTAAAAAAAAAATTGAGTGGAATTAAACGTTTCTGCCAACCTCAAATAAATATACATAGTATTTGTATAAATTACTCTGGTTAATTATCACATTCATACATTACCTTATGTTTTAATTACAACTGTCTTAAGTGAAAGATGTCAGCTGTTGGCCTAGGAATATATTAGGGACTATTTCTAGTAACTTTATGAGTAAACTCGGATCGTGAATGTACTCTATCTTCTAAGAGTCAAATCTTCCATTGTGTTTTGGGCAGAGGCTGTGTCAAGTGAAAACTATCCGAGAAAGAGATGTACTTGTAGAAGTCTTGATGGTAACATATCATTCAAACAATGGTGTGGGGAGAAAAGTCTGATTTCATTCACTTGAAGACTTTTGGAAGCAAAAGACACTCACTGCCTTAAAACACCTGGAAAATAAAAAATTGCTATAGTCTGATTGACTACTAAAAGAAATGTAGGAAACACAAGCGATGTAACGCTTCTCAACAAATTTATGCAGACACAAAAATACAAAGATTTTGCCTTGGAAGAAGATAACAAAAGGAAACAGTAGAACAAACCTCAAGGGGAAGAAAATAAGATTTTGACAAAAGATAAAACTTGGGGGGAAGTAGAATCCATACTACTTGAACAGAATAAAGTTGGTGAAGTATATCATAGAGCCAATAACTATCCTGACAGCAAATATGAAGATTTTTAGGGATCAAAAAAGCCCAAAAGGTACAGAATGCACCAATATCACAGAAATATCTTCGAGGAAAACTTTTACCTGAAATGAAGCTTGGGAGTGAAAAAGTTTAATTCAAGCTTAATTCAAAGCCCTTATAAAGAACGAGCGATGGGTGATAAATGATCAGCCAGAACCACTTAGCAACTGGTACAGTGCTGAAGGAGCCTTGTAAATTGTAGGAATAGGAAACTATTGATAGTCTTCACTGTCGTTCATTATTGATAGTAGCCACATTGCTATTGATAGTGTCACTCCTGAGTTTGGGTGCCTAATTCTAAGAACTAAATAATAGGGTTAGGGGGGAAAGAGGGGGACTTGAAGCGTAACGGTATTCTGAGAATTCTAATGCTTACCTGTTTTTCACCCAATTAGTTTGTCCATAGAACTTCCTGTCCCTAAGCCTACTTGTTCAGTTAATTATTTAGACGGAGAACTGACCTTAAGTCAACCTGACATTTGTTTTCCTTTACTTTCAGCATTTAGTGTTCATGCCTCGCTCAAGTTCATAAACTTCAGATGTGTGAGATTTCTTTGAAAGAGACAAAGCTGGGCTACCTACTACTAAGTGTAAAGTGTGCAGTAAAGTGTTAAAAACATCCTCCAATATGTCAAACCTTAGAGACCATCGTTTGAGTTCTCAAAAAAGTGTGAACGAATGAGTTTATTGAGCTCATAGTAGTTGAAATGTAAAAATGTTATTTCAAAATTGTGCCAACTATTTTTAAATGTGTATCTTTTGTAAATATTGTTTTAATTACAAACGTCAATATCAATATAATTATATTTCTAATTTTGTTTTTCCTCTTCTTTTTTCGGGACATTTATGACTGTGGGAATCTGCCACTAAGGAATCAAAGTGACTTTCATCCTGATCGATTAATTTGGCATTTATTCTATATTTTATTCTAAATTTTAACAACTCCACCACTATCGAGAGACTATCAATATACTATTGATAGCCAGGTCCAAATAAGTATCAAAACTATAGATGGTAATGACTATCAATATTTGGATTATTTTACCAACCCTAGAGCCTTGGAACAAAGAAAATACTGAATGGTGGCCAAGAGATAATCCAGGATTCCTACATAAAACCATGACATTTTTTCCAGGACATTTCAAGGACTTACTACAGTTCTTCCAGGACAAGTGTATAAAGTAATCTTGGCAAAATACACATCAGTACATAGTTTCTTTTATTTAAATATATATATATATATATGTATAATTTAATGCAGACTCCCAACTCCCCTAAGCCTGCACCTATCCACACCTTTTGTTGTTTTGTGTTAATGTAGTCCATGACATAATGAGCTATTTAAATAATTAAAACATAATATAAGCTCACTTGCAAATAACCATGATTGAAATGTGGGTTTCCCCTTTCACAGTTATGAGTTTAAAGGTCAAGGGCTGGATATTGTGTTTGTTCTAGATATAAGTTAGCTTATAATTCGTGTGCAGATATAATCAATCAGTTTGGAAAGTGCATGTTAAATATCACAAATAAATAAATCACTTGCAAATAGTCATTATATTAATTATGTTTTAATTACTCTTTATTTCTTAGGTACAAATATAATAAGGCTATCTAATTTTTACAATAATAATTTACTGTCGTGTTTAAAAAAGTGTACAATAGGGTGAATAGGATTATGTTATAGAATGTTCTTAGAAAGTATGGTGTGGATACATGGTTTGTAAATGTAATTATTATTATTATTATTATTATTATTATTATCTTACTACCCGTTCGGGTTATACGCACTTACGCTAATGTGTAATGGTAGGGTGATTGTGAGATGAAATGAAGGACCTACAGTTTAACGTGGAATCCGAACCACGGTGGAGGCCTGGAACTCCTCACATTCACAAGATGTCTTGTCAGAGGTGAAGGAAGGGTTTGGTAATCAGATAAATCTTTGCCGGGACCAAGGATTGAACCCCGGCCGCCAGCACAGAAGTCTGACACCTTACCCCTAGACCACCAGGTCACCGGGGGTAAATGTAATTAAGGCGGTGTATGATGGAAGTAAAGCATGTGTTAGGGGGGATGGAGCTCAGAGCGAATGGTATGACATTGAACAGGATGTTATACAAGGTTGTGTTATTTCTCCTGGGTTGTTTAATGTTTTCATGGATAAGTGTACGAGGGATGCTTGTGAGGACGCGGTTGGTGTACAATGTGAATGTGAGAGTGCTGTTTTATGCATATGATGCCATATTAATGGCTGAGAAGGAAAGTAACTTGCAGGATGCATTAAATTGTTTGAGTGTGGAAACAGACGGAATGGATCTTCATATAAATATCTCCAAAACTATTGTATTGATTTTAGATAAGGACAGATCAGGAAATGATTGTCAACATAATATAGTGGTAAACTGTTAGAACAAGTGAATGATCTTGTGAACCTGGGCAGAATGTTCTGTAAAAGTGGAAGGATAGATGGTAAAATCGAGAGACGAGTGAATGCATCTCGGAGAGTAGTTGGATGTTGTAGACTATTGCAAATAATGAGGTAGTATTGAAAGCGGCAAAGATGGCAGTATATATAATTGTGTTAACGCCAACGTTGTTCTACGAATGTGAAGCGTGGGTTTGTCAGGAGAAACACAAGAGCATGGTAAATGTGGTTGTAATGAGATATTTAAGAAATGTATGTGGAAAAACTCGTATGGACAGAGTTGGTGATGAATGGGTGCTGAAGGAGTCAATGTGAAAGAAGTGTCTTGCGGTGGTGTGGGCATATTGAGAGGATTAGTGTGGATAGGGTGAAGAAGAAAATATATTAAGGTAAAGTGTATGGATCAAAAGGAAGGGGGTAGGCCATGTAAGACATGGCTAAATGTTGGAGATGAAAAAGAGAAACATTAAGAGTTTTAAGAATAAAAGAGCATGTATGACTTGGTGTATGGGTGTTGTTGAAGCGAAGGAAGTATGCAAGGATAGGGAAGTGTAGAGAAAGTTGGTGAGGATGGATTTAGTAAAAAGTATGTTGAAAGAGCTATATTCACAGTTTCTTGCCTACCCCGAGAGCAGGAAAAGCGATAGACAACAAAGTGGCCAACACGAGAGGACAAAGTGGTAGACAGCCAACTGCTAGACATGAAGAAACGACGTGGACCAAGTGATCAACATGAGCTGGACCATGTGGTAGACAGCCAACCGGTAGACAAAATGAAAACAATTATTTGGAAGACTGGGTGGGTCAAGTGGCCGACACGACTTGGACCAACTGCTATACAAGCTCATGTATAGTAGTACAAAGTGATAGACAACCAAGTGGTCGACACGAGACGACCAACTGCTCGACAAACTTTGATATCATCCAGTTAAGAGTGGGCTAAGTGACAGAACAGTTAATTCAATACACAATTGTCCTTGTTTACACTAAATAATTTTTTCCTCCAACCCATCAGCTTAACCTCAAACTTTTTGACATATTTTTGTAGGGTCTGCTAAAGTATTATTATTATTATTATTATTATTAGCACCGCGTCTTACTACCCGTTTGGGTTATACGCACTTACGCTAATGTGCAATGGTAGCGTGAATGTGAGATGAAATAGAGGACCTACAGTTTAACGTGGAATCCGAACCACGGTGGAGACCTGGCATTCCTCACATTCACAAGATGTTTTATCACTGATAAAGTAAAAATTTAGGTGAGAATAAATCCAACCAATGATGACCTTATAAAATAATATCATGAATTGAACAGTCGCAATTAATTCTGCAACGCTGGCTGCAACATTAAAGAAGAGTGAGCTCTGGTCCACACGTGTGAACCATCTTATTTTTATATTAATATATTAGAGGTGAGGAGGGTATAATTTAAAGAAAATATACCCACATTTTCATGAAGAAAGAGTTGAAAACCATTGAGTAAAAATTCCTTAGTGGCCTTTACTAAAATTTGAAATTTGACAACAGTTTTAAAATAGTATGTAAAATTAGTAACTGGCAATAAGCGACAGTAAAAAGGATTTTTATTGTTTTTAAAAGAGATCATTTTAAGATCTAGCCTGTATATTTAGTGCTATATATTTTTTATTTTTAGCACCACGTTATACCTACTAGAGAGTTACTACTCGTTCGCGTTATACGCCTATATACTAACTACATTAATGTGTTTAGGGATGAGTAAGGTTGAATTTAGAGGAACTGCACCCTATTTTTTGTGAAGTGATAGTGGAAAACCATTTATAAAAATCCACCTTCAGTCAACTGACTGGGATTGAACCACGATGAGTGATCTCGATGTTTAAGGTGTCGGGTGGAGAATGATGCATATTTATTTAGTACCGTTTCAAACCGTTTCAGAATATTTTGAGGGATGGGTGGTAAGCAGGAAGGACATATTGTTTAAGGTACAAGATCTAAGCCATCGGGTATCAAGAAGTGGGTGATATGATGATGGATATATCGTTCAAGGTACAAGCACCAAGACGTCAGGTATGAAGGAGTGGGTGGTAAGATGATGTATACATCGTTTAAGGCACACTATCCAAGCTGTCAAGTTTTAAGGACTGGCTGGTAAGCGGGGTGGTTGGTAAGAGGAAGGATTGAAGCTGGATGTGATCGACACGGCCATGATCGAGCCAGACTACCTCTTGCTCAGGATGGATACAGGAAGTCGTATGGCTGGAATGAAGGTAAGAGTACAGGATGGGGAATGGAAGTTGTGCAGATCAAGGCTGGGGAGTAGGAGACTGTGAGGAGGGTAGAGGAGCGATTGGCGGGCATGATAAGAGAAGGGGAGGAAGGCTGGGAGGAGAGTACGGGATAGAGGCTGGACTCTAGATTCAAGGGAAGAGGGGGCTGCAAGGGGCAGAACGACAAATACAGGGACATAAGGTACTCTTGTATAATTAAGAGCCTGTTAAGGTTAGGTTAGGTTAGAGGAGAAAGTGATCCACCCCATTTAATGTAGTGGATCAATATTATTATTATTATTATTAGCACCGAGTCTTACTACCTGTTCGGCTTATACGCACTTATGCTAATGTGAAATGGTAGGGTGATTGTGAATTTAAATGGAGGACCTATAGTTTAACGTGAGATCCGAACCACGGTAAAAGCCTAGCACTCCACACATTCCCAAGTTGTGGTTAATATACGTATTGTCGAAGGTGAAGGAAGGGTTTGGCAATCAGATAAATCTGTGCCGGGACCAAGGATTGAAACCCGGACCCCAGCCAAGAAGTTTGACACCTTACCCCTAGACCACCAGGTCACCTGAATAAATGTTAACCTTATGGGAGAAAGTGGTCCAGAATTGTCATTCCAGCCACTACTACCATGTTATAACTTTGTTAGTTTTGAAATAACTTGTCTGTCACTTGAGCCACTCTTAAATGGATTTTATCTTGATGTTTGTCATGCAATTGGTTCTCATTTCGGTTGCTTGGCTGTCTATCACTTTGTCCTCTTATATGGGAGCTTGTCTATCACATGGTCCAGCTCGTGTCGATCACTTGGTCCATGTCATTTCTGGGTGTCTAGCAGTTGGTCTTTTTACAGATTTGTCCTCTCGTGTCGACTACTTGGTTGTCTATCAGTTTCTACTTCTATACATGAGCTTGTCTAGCAGTTGGTTCAAGTCGTGTCGGCCACTTAACCCACCCAGCCTTCCAAATAATGTTTTATAGCTTGTCGAGCAGATTGTTGTCTAGCAGTTTGTATGGTGCCGCCTACCCCATAAGGAAATGGTGTAATTAGGTAAGTATGTATGTGTATGTTTTTTTTTAGAAGGGACAAAGGAATGCAAGACAACCTAGAAAATTCCAGGAAAAGATTGGAAAAACGAGAAATTCAATAACATGCCTGTTTGCCTGTTGGATATAACTATAGAATTTTTAATGGCATTTTTGACATAGAGGTATTTATAAAAGTGCCTGAGCTTTTTGAAGATTTGATACCTTAGTGCTGAACAAAGACTTATTACTATGAGATAAGTCTTTTATTAGAAGTAATTTGTATGTCATATTATTATAGTTTATTATGTATCTAGGTACCAAAACAAAAGTGAAAAACAGTACGAGTATTACAATTTTAGAATAATGGCAGGACTCTACTTAAGTTGACCAACTAAACTAAAATGGGCAAATCACAACCACACATTACAACATTATTTCCAGAATAATGCTGTTTGAAACCTTCTTAAATTACTTAACGGAGTAGGAAATGTTCCTTGGCAAAACGACTGACTACATTCTTCCAGAATTTTTTTTTTTGTCTAATATTAATAATTAACACAAATAACAAAAAAATACTTTAACTTGGAATGTTTAATCTTCATATATTAATTAATGCATGTAACAAAAATACTCTGGGTTCAATCCTCGGTCCCGGCATAGATTTATCTGATTATCAAACCCTTCCTTCACCTCCGACAAGACATCAAGTGAATGCCAGGCCTCCACCGTGGTTCGAATTCCACGTTAAACTGTAGGTCCTCCATTTCATCTCACAATCACCCTACCATTACACAATTAGCGTAAGTGCGTACAAACCGAACGGGTAGTAAGACGCGGTGCTAATAATAATAATAACAAAAATACTTTAACTAACCTGGAATGTTTAGTTTTATAATTTAATAATTAGTGCATATAATAAACATTATTTTAACTAAACTGGAATGTCTAATTTTCCCAATATTACTTCTCAGAACCCTTTTTAAGTAATCCCAAATTCTTGTGAATGTGGTCACTGGGGTTCCACAACGCTCTTCTTTGGAACAGTGCTAATAAGCATCTCAATATCAATTTTTATAAATAAAATATAACAAGGTTGTTGTTCATTGAACGCCTGGCAACCGAGTTATTTTATTCGACAAGTTAAATCACTTAGCAGATTCCCTAGAGGGCTTGGCAACCCTCAAGCCTCTTCCAGTATGCACATGTAGACTAAATAATGTCTTCGTTTGGGTCACGCCCTCACTACGCAAACCTCTAGCAACTAACCTCCAAGTAAATCGCTTGCCGTATAGACAAGGCCTTAAACATAGATCAAATTTATATCCCACTAAGCCATCCTGAAACGTAAGAAGTAAGCCCACGAGCTGGCTGGAGTAGCGACAGTTCACATATCCCTTATCTATGAGTTCACACATCCCTTATCTATGGTTCACACTTCTTTTATTGATACAGTAGACAAATAAACATATCTATTAATCTTAAGTTCTGTTTGTGCCAAAAAATATTAGATAGCTATTGTTCTTTTTTAGTATGAATAATTTATCTATTATAAAGTGTACATTTGTTTGCGTTTGCAAAATATTAGTATTTATCTTGAGTAAAATTGTACTATTTTAATGTTATAGAAGCAATAAAAATAATTTTTGCATTTTATTTATTTATATTTTCTTAAAGTTTTCACTCTAAATTTGTGGTGTTAAATTAATAAAGATGTGTGAAGAAAAATGATAGTTGTGTGTGCTATCATTACTTGGACAGTTGAATAAAATCTTATCTTTCAGTAAAATGTGAATATGAAGGTTAATATTGTTGTTTTTAATAGTGTGGTAGAATTATAAGAGGTTTTTATAAGATTTGGTCATATAATTATTTTTTTTCTTTGAAATCACGAAAGTTTTTGTGCTTCTATAATTTACTGCATGTTAAAACAAGTATATTACTACATTTTTTTAAATATTATTTTATGAAAAAATGATGATAAGATAGAATCGTGCAATAGCTGAGCATATTTTGGTAATACATTACTATAAATAGTTGTAGTAATAATAATAATCTCATACAGATAAATTACTTAATAAGCCATCGAGACCGTTACTTTTAACCATTCAAGAACTATCGATTTAAGTAGATTGCAGCACACATGCGGAATAACACTTTACAATCATTTTAACCATCTTTCGTGTTTATTTATTTGATCTGTGGCATACTATACTTTTATCTATATATGATCTGTGGTGTTAGGTGACGTCTACTCAACAGCTGTTTAATAACACACTTGCAAGCAAACTATATATCAGCTGCCAAACACATCCAAAGTGTAATTTATAGTCATATATTCAAGGTGTACTTTCAAGAACGAATCGGGGTAGATTAAAATTACCAGCCTATTTTTAAAAGTAAATACATATTCATACTTAAGCTTTCTCTGCAATGTGCATTGCTGAGTGGAAACGAAGGCTGTATCCGAATAGTCAGTCTACTTATGCAGCGTCGCCTTCACTCGTGCGCTTGATAGCTGCATTGGCAATCACGTGACCAAGTGTAGATCCATCCGAATAGTCGCGAACGATACCTATGCAATCTTCTCGAGGTCTTGGTCGTCACGGATCCGAAGGCTATCAGCCATACGCTGTTCTCGAGGAGTCGGTTGCGGTGTTTGACTGGGAATTGGTGACCTAATGGTCTAGGGGTAGGGTGTCGGACTTCTGTGCTGGGGTCCGGGGTTCAATCCTCGGTTCCGGCACAGATTTATCTGATTACCAAACCCTTCTTTCACCTCTGACAAAACATGTATTAATCACAACTTGTGAATGTGGGGAATGCCAGGCCTCCACTGTGGTTCGGATTCCATGTTAAACTGTAGGTCCTCCATTTCATCTCACAATCACCAATCACCCTACCATTACACATTAGTGTAAGTGTGTATAACCCGAACGGGTAGTAAGACACAGTGCTAATAATAATAATAATAATAATCATAATGACTGGCAATTGTTTTATTACTATCATTTCATCTGCTAGACTCTGGCTCTGACTTACGTTTTCCGCTATTATTGCCGTTTGAATAGTTTGATGCAGTTTTCGTTATGCACAGTGTGAGAAGTGTAAACTCATCAAGACTGCATCAAGTCTAAAACTCAAGGGTCCAACTTGGGAGCCTTGGAGTATTCGGATACAGCACAATTTTTATCAAATATTAAGATCCATCTAATTCTATTTTAGGAAATATTTAATCATGTATTTTTAAGGCAGGGTTATCATTAACTGATTAATTGTCTTAAACTAGGAGGAAAACTTATATCAATCGGCTCACATTTCCAATATTTCAAACTTAACTTCAGGTTTTATTAGTCTACAGTTTTGTTAGTACAACTCGACTGGAAGTCGGTAGGTACTTGATTAAAGTTAAGTTTCATAACCAATTCCAAATACATTCACTTTATAATATCAAAAGGGTTGGTACATTGTGTTTCATCTCCCTCTGCTTCAGAAGGTCTATATTGTACATGTTTAAGGACTGTCAAAAGCATCCGTATAGTCCATAAGCCCTTAGTGATCCTTAGAAATGTAAACCAAATCTGTATTAGAAATGTAAACCAAATCTGTACAATCTGTATTATTAATTATGTGAATGTGCCAACCCATGAGAAAAGTCTGAGACTATGCTCAATTTTACTCTAAAAGAAACTGTCTAGAGTAAGGTGCAATGAACGTTATTTGTTAATCAGAGGTTAGTAAGAATACTAATGGGAAGTTTAAAATATACCAAGTGCCACTCTTTTTGATACTTTGGGAATTTCTCAGAAAAATATTTTTAATATAGTTATGTTCTTAAAACTAACATTTAATTTGTATTTGTTTCCATATCATAAGATTTTTTTGCTGTCATTGATGCTTTAACTTTGATGTGAGCGTGCACATAATTACTCTGCTGTGATTGGTAGTTCTTTATCAGTATGTATCGACTAGTCTTTAGCATGTCAAAGTTGAGTCAACTTTAGTTCTTATCAGTCTGTATTGACAAATCCTTAGAAAGTTAAAGTTGAGTCAACTTCAATGAAGTTGCAAGGACTAAGGACTTAAGGATCAGAACTCTGTAGATAGTGCATTCTATTAGTATGAAGTTTATCTCTCTAACTATGGACCACTACGCATCATATGGATATGGAGTCTGAAGGCAGGGCTTTTGAGTCCTATTAAGTTCACTGAGCTGATTTTCTGGTTTTCCCACCAAGACTAAAATAAAATATGAAACAATACAAGCATCCTGAAACAATTTTAAAACCATACATTAGCCACTTAATTCAACTAGAGTCAAACTGAGGGCACAATATAAGTTTATCATACTTTATCAACAAATAAATTTTCTGTTAGATGTTTTTAAAAAAACACTAGTAGTCACATGGTTTAAGTTGTCAAGTTTACAATACACTGGAAGCTCTGATTATATGATTTTATCATTGTGGTTTTTACACGCCATCTTTAAACAATGTGGATACATTTCCTATGTTACCCTCCTAATCTCTACCCATCATTAATAACCTGGGTGTTAAGTGTACAAATATGATTTAACAAAATTATCTTCAACTTCTTAAATTTGTCACATATAGCATATTAATTATTCTTTTCTTTATATAATTTCCAGATAGTTCACAATGCGTCAATTGAAGGGAAAGGTAAAGGAGAATGCCAAACAGAAACGAGAAAGAAAGAAGGAATTTGTTGAGAATAAGAAGAGAGTCCTTACGATTGCCCTGCCATCGATAGCAGCCATTTTTATCTTCATAACAGCTTACATCTACTTAAAGACCAGGCCTAAACCAAGCATTGATTACTGAATGCAATCTTTATTTTTGAAATACCTAACAAACTTTTTTTTTTTGCATCTTAAAACATCAATATCAAAAATCACATCTTAATCTTAAAAATTTAATTGTAGTTAAGATGTATTTCTAAACTTTTAGAAATGTATGCCTTATTTGCTAACCAACCAATGTAAACTCTTTAAAAATAGACTTAAAGCAAATATAAGCTTAAAAGCTTTTAAATTTTGTAATATAAACAAAGAACAAACTACTCTATTATCTCCTCAAAATATTTATATTTTATATAGTGAAGCAGACATTAAATTTTATGTACAATCAAGTAGTTTCCTATAGATGAGATGTAGATTATTTCAATGATATTTCACCCAAGAAGGTACAGTAAAATATTTAATAAGCTGTGTCATAGTTTGTAATACTGAGATACTTTTTTAAACAATGGAAAACAAGTCATACTAATTATAGGCCTATGGTTTTTATTTTTGTATTTAAAATATTCTGTATTTTATGGGACCAATAGAGGACAAGCAATAAATTCATATATATTTTTTAATATTGTGTGCAATTTTTTAAAAATCTAATGTTTATAGAATCTACATTGGAAGTCACACAGACTAAATGTCGGGATCATCTAGTCTGATTTACCTGTGACAGGGCGAACTCCTCTGTGCAAATGTGGATACATTCCCTCTTAACTTCTACCTTCCTCGTCTTATTAGCTTGTTTAATATACAAATATTTTCCTCAAATAGCAGTTTAAATATTGTACAATTGCCTTGATAGAACCTAAAACTTATTAAACATTCATTTTTACAAAATCATACTTTGTACAATTCTGTGTACTTTGGTCAGAAAAAACAGTTGTCTGGCAATTTAAATTGCATAAATTGCTTTGAAACATATATTTGGTATTCGTCACTAACAACTTAATGTAATGAGTAGGCCGATAGATGAAAAGGATATGCACACATTGACTTGGAGGGAGGAAGAGAAAGCTACCCTCGATGTACAAGAGGGGAATTCAAACCCAGACCTCCCATTCAAGATCCTTTGAATGCATTGTGAGCCTTAACATCTCAAGCCTGCTATAATAAACTGAGAGATAAATTGTATGCTTATTTTATAGTTACAAAAGTTGCTAAAGCCACTTTTTATATATTAATATATTATATTGAATTTTCTTCAACTATCACTTTCAACTAATGATATCAATGTTGATAACATAAATTAACATCACATTTTTACAATATTTAGAGCAAAATAAATAAATATGGAGGCATTCGAGTATAAGGTAAGCAACTTAAGGGGGTTCGAGCTTTCCTTAATTTTGCTGAAAAGGCTGAACAATGCTTACATAAAGCAGCATCCAGGCTAGCGTGTCGATCCTCATTAATTTTGGATAAATGTGAGGTGTGAGGGTCGTCCCTGGCCTGGTCGAACGAAAGTTGATACGGGTGATTGGTTTGTGCCATAATTACGTGGGGGTGATCCCTTAACGTTCGCACCAGACTGATTTTTTCTGAGGGGGGCTTTGGCTCCCCCAGGATATTATGTTATTATATCAGCTTCTATTAAACACAGAGAGGATATTTCTTCACGGTAAATCCTCTGATTGGTAACTTGTTGTCATATGAGTTGTTTGGCAAATTTATTTCGGGGGGGAGGGGGGGCCTTCTGCCCCCTTAGACGCAACTCTTGAACTAAAAATGGTGGGGAAGTATATAGAAAATAAATAAAAGTCATATAGGTTACTTGTATAGACCTATAATTTAACTGTCAGAAGTGACAGCTGCTAAACACATGTTTTTGCAGATTATATGGTTCGGCGGAGGGATACATAATTTGGTCTAGTAACTTTTCAGAGCTGTGAGCTGTCAGTCAGCACCAAAGAAGTGGTGTGGGAGGTATATAATACCGAGATGAAATCAAAATAATAACATTATCTTTACTAAAGTGTCTTTAACGTTTAGTACTATAACAACTCGATAGTTGGCGCTGAGCATCTTTTAAAACGCGGTATCGATTTGTGCTATTGAATGTACTAAGATTTCATTACTCCCAAAATCCGATAGATGGCGCTGAGCATATTTTAAAACACGGTAACGTTTTGTATTATCTATGGCTATTTTAAACTCATAATTGTGAAGTTTGGAGAAAGGGAAGCAAGGGAGTTGGGGGACCGTATTGGTGGGAAATAGCAATACATGTTTGCGATTCATTTGTTTACAAACATTGATTTGTTACCGTTTATTTATCTGTGTTTAGTCCTATTTCAATAATATTGTAATTGTTTTACATTTTCAGTTTATATTGATCCTTTTTTTCTTTGAGCGATAGTTTATCATTTATTATTTTTAGGTTAGTTATCTTACTTCTAATTATATTTTTTTACCTTTAAGGCAATACTTTGTTTTAATTTTTAGGTTAAGTATATTTTTCTGTGATTTTTAAATGCCTCGCAAATGTTATTATAACTTATCTAGGAGCTCTTCGCGAGCCCGGGTAGCAAAAATTGCTCGATCCTAAGAACAAGTGGAGCGACAAGCTGCTTTGAGAGCTGATGAGACACCTTCTCAAAGCCAGGAAAGAGTGGTGGACCAAGCCACCCGCCAGGCTTCTCTTCTATGAGAGTAACTGAGATGCCCCTTTAAACACAAGTGCGCTTGGAGGAACAAGCCGAACACCAGAGAGCTCTGAGAGCTACTGAAACGCTCCTTCAAACGCAGATCCATTTAGATGTACAAGCTGAACGGCAAGCTGCTTTGAGAGCAACCGAGACGCCTCATCAAACGCAGCACCGTTTAGATGAGTAAGCTGAACGCCAAGCTGCTTTGAGAGCAACTGAAACGCCTCATCAAACCCAGCTCCGTTTAGATGAGCAAGATGAACGCCAGAGAGCTTTGAGAGCTACTGAGATGCCCCTTCAAACGCAGCTCCGTTTAGAAGAACAAGCCCAGCGGCAGGCAGCCATTAGATTAACAAACTACATAACAGTCGCAGGCAAGAAGAATCGTTCATGCAGAAATGCAAACCGAATGCTGAACAAACTTTTATGCATAACATTTGGTCCGTATTTGATAATCCTTGATTTGAATACGATCCTTTAATTGATTACAAAAATCATACTTTAATTGTTGTTGGTTTGATTAATAAAAAATGCTAGTTTTGTGATGCCCACATTAATGTAGAAGCTTGCAACTCTGTTTGTGCTATTAAATATATTTGCAAATACATTAATAAAGGGAGTGATCAGGCGATCTTCAATCTACGTAACGAAGGTGTAGCGCAACCTCTTAATGAAGTACAAATCTATCAAGCAGGGCAATATGTCAATAGAAATGACTAATGAGACAGCGTGGTGGCTCCTTGGTTTACCCTTACACGAAAGACATCTGACTGTTACACATCTTGCCATACACTTAGAAAATGGACAGCGTGTTTTCTTTAATGAGAGTAATTTCCAGTAAAGGATTTCATCACCTCCTAAAACCACATTAACGGCCTTTTTCCAGCTTCGTCAGACATATACTTTCACTAAAACATTATTGTATTCCCAAGTCTCCCGTTATTATACATGAAACACCTCAAAAAAAGAGTGGAAACGCTGCTTTCAAGGTACCCCTGTTGAAGATTTGCCAGTGGTTAAATCATCAGACGCTCTTGGTCGCGTCTACATCATCCATGAAACTAACTTTTAATGCTTTTGTCTGCGCATGTTATTGCATCATGTTCGAGGTCCAACAAGCTATAGAGACCTTAAAATTGTCAATTGTCAGGAATGCGGAACATATAAAGAAGCATGTGAAGCTCTACGTTTGTTAGAGAATGATAACCACTGGGACAAAACTATGGAGGAAGCCGTGCAGTGCCGATCTCCAGACAAAATCAGGGAACTTTACGCAACCCTCATATAATCTTGCGGTCTTTCCAATCCTCAAACGCTGTGGGATAAGTACAAAGAGTACATGGCGGAATATATTTTGCGGCAGCTAAAGCAAGTACATGCAGATATGACTTTTAATGAGCACATCTACTACGAAGCGCTGACAAAAATTGAAAACAAGGTTATGACAATGGCGGGGAAGAAGCTTCAAGATTTTGGAATGGTAAGCCCTCGACGGTCAGACGAAAATGGCCTAAATGATGAAATTACTCGGGAATTAAACTATTATTTCACAGCATTGCAACAGAAAGTAACCATATTAGTTCCTCGGTTGCTTCCAGAACAAAGACACGTATTTCAACAGGTGTTACGTCAAGTAGAGTCAGGGAATGGTGCACTCCTCTTTCTCGACGCCTCTGGAGGAACCGGGAAAACGTTTTTGCTGAACTTATTATTGGCGTTCATAAGAAAAGACCAGAAAATTGCTGTTTCAGTGACTTCTTCCGGTATAGCAGCTACACTACTGAACGGCGGCCGTACTGCACATTCCGTTCTAAAATTGACATTAAATCTTGAACTTGCACAGGAAGAGTCACCCATCTGCAATTTCAGCAAAAATAGCTCTCGGGGTATGATGCTACGACAATGTAAACTTTTAGTGTGGGACGAAAGTACGATGCCCCACAAAAAAGCTATAGAGGCGTTAAACCGAACTCTTCAGGACTTGTGAGACAGTACAGATATTATGGGAGGAATGGTAGTTTTACTGGCTGGTGACTTCCGACATACTCTACCGGTGATCCAGAGGGGCACACATGCAGATGAAATCAAAGCCTGTCTCAAGTCATCAAGATCATGGGCAAAAATTAAAAAATTCAGCCTAACAACGAATATGAGAGTCCACCTTTATAATGACGTAGATTCAGGACATTACGCAGAGACACTATTGAAAATTGGCGATGGACGTTTGGACACGGATGCTGAAGGTTGTATTTTATTAACAGGCGAATTCTGTAATTTGGTGGAAAATGATGTGGAGCTCATTGCTAAAGTTTACCCAGACTTACAACTAAATTTTAATTGTGATCACTGGTTGTGTGCAAGAGCAATTCTTGCACCAAAAAATGAAATCGTTAACAAAATCAACACTGACATTTTGAAAGAGGTGCAGGGAGAAATAAAGGAGTATTTGTCAATAGATACAATCATGGACACAGAACAGAGCACTTCATATCCCGCTGAGTTTTTAAATTCTCTGGAGCTATCGGGTGTACCCTCGCATAAACTACAATTGAAATTAGGTGTACCAGTTATGCTTATGCGAAATTTAGATGCACCCCGATTATGTAATGGGACGAGGCTTCGGATTACACAATTAGGGCAAAATATAATCTGTGCCACCATTTTAACAGGTGTGGGAAAAGGGGAAAGTGTAATCATACCGCGAATCCCAATAATCCCCACTGACCTACCATTTCAATTCAAAAGACTCCAGTTTCCAATCAAACTTAGTTTTGCTATTACTATTAACAAAGCGCAAGGGCAAACATTGCAGGTAGCAGGGGTGCATTTGGAAAAGCCATGTTTTCCACATGGCCAGCTATATGAAGCATGTTCGCGTGTGTCCAATGCCCAAAATTTGTATGCATTTGCGCCAAATGGAAGGACATACAACATAGTATATAGGAGCGTCCTAAAATAATGATCTATTCTGTGCCCATGATTGCAACGGGCAAGGACAAGCAGAGTAAATAAGGGATGTTAATTAACTGTAGGTAAAATTTAAGATGGAGTGTGATCTTCAATTCGTGGCAAGGCATAACCTATGACTACTGACACATAATCCGCTACTTCTTTTCTACTCCTACACTTAATCCTGATTTATATTGTGTAGTTTTTTTCCCCTTTATCTCTACTTGTATTGTCCAACAACCTGAATAAGTTCATCTTTTTTGTTGTTTCTTGTTCTTTCATATTTCCTGTGTTGACCAACAACCTGAATTTATTGTCAAAATCTGTATTAACGCGAGCAAAGCCGCGGGCAAAATCTAGCTTTTAATATTTGTGATTAAATTATTGTAGCCAGATCACCATTCTAGCAAGGTACCAGCCAGACTTATCTTGTGCTTTTCTTCGAATTAATTCAATTGACTTGTGCAGCTTTGTTTTGGTCTTGGTTTTGCTCTTGCCCATAATAAAATTAACTTCTATCTTCTACCGCCTATGAGCCAAGATATCGGGGGGAGTGGGGGATGTCTCCAGAC
>CABEEJ010000808.1:102396-140980 GCA_901482245.1 Timema douglasi
ATTTTTACTGTGTTAGGATAGTTTTAGTAAGGTTAATATATGGATGTTCACCTCCGAACATATATAGCTGGGCGCCTTCAGCGCGTGATATGTTTAGATGGGAAGTTGCCATAGCAACCGAGTTATGAGGACTAATGGGAGTTGTTGGCCAATTAAAAGCAAAGTTGTTATCTAATATTTGCCTCAGCTCACACAAATAAGCTAGGGTTTAATTGTATATCTTCCCCATTCTTTCGGGGCTGGTAAAATGATATAAATAATGCATATTGACTAGGTGTTAGTAATTGTTGATGTTAACGTTTAATTCTTAGGTTGAGATTATAATAGGGTATTAGCCTTCATGCCTAATTGTTATTTCTTGTAGCGAGAGATGAAGGTTGCTCTTAAAGCTAGCGCTAGTGGTATAAAGACGCCAAAAGAAAATGTTATAAAGAAGTTGCATTTTGTATAACTGTTAATATACTTGTATCCATTGTTGCCAACCTTTTTTGGGTAATTATAATAAATTACTATTGGCGGTGATATTCGTTCCTTCTTTTTATACTAGTATCATCCTTCGGTTATTTTAAGTTGAATTGATTCTTGTGAAGTAATCACAATAAGGGTATACTTCTGGGCTGTGTTTATCGATCGCTGAGGACGGCCGTGAGCACTTGCCCACATCTATCCCAAATTGCGTGCGCTGGGTGTCTTTTAGCTTACCCAGCGGGTATAACCAGTTCACTCACCCAGCCCACTCTTTCAATTGTTCTTATTTTCTATTTTTTTCTTTTTTGAAGTTTTGAACCCTCTTATTTTGGATGGTAGATCCAAATTATGGTTCAATACTTAGAGTGGCCGTCTCTGTGGTCTAATGGACAGAGTAACTGGGTACAGATACAGAGGTCCCAGATCCGATACCCGGCACTTCAAGATTTGCTGAGAAGTGATGGGTCTGAAATGAGGCCAACTCAGTCTTGTGAGGACAAATGAAGAGCTACTTGAATCAACTAGCAGCGTCTCCAGTCTAGAAAACTTAGATTAATGGCCGGGGTGATCGTTGTGCTGACCACATGACACCTTTAATCCGCAGAAGTTGGCACTCTCTTCACCAACAGACAGTGGTTGCTTAGTCAATATGGCTTGCGTGCGGCGTACAACCAAAAGTTAATATATCTATAATTTTTAAATAAATTACAAAATACTTCGTGCTGGGGCTCATAGGCATCTGAATTTGTTTTTACAAGTATTTCTTTACAATTTTACAAAGGAGCTACAACTTAACTTTGTTTGAGAATATTCACAATAATGGAAATTGAGAAAATAAGGAAAGATAAAATATGTGAGTAAATTAAGTGAAGAAAGCCCATCTAAGAGACAATTGAGAAGAATCCAATGTTCAAATGTGACATCTTCCTTTCTTTAAGAAAGTCACACTCACATTTTAACACATAGTTTTTTGGAGCCAGAAGAAAGAAATAAGATGTCACATTAATTGAATTCTTTCACAGTTTTCATCTTTCCCTATGTGGGCTTTCTTCAGTCTATTTTCACTTATTAGTTAAACTTTCCTTGTTTTTCAATTTCCAGTATAGTTGCTAAGTTTGTACTTTAATTAAGTTGGGGCTGAACCACCAATGAGCAGTATTTTAACTCTAAAACCACCAATGATCAGTATTATAACTCTAAAACTAACAATGAGCAGTATTTTAACTCTAAAACCACCAAATGATCAGTATTATAACTCTAAAACTACCAATGATCAGTATTTTAACTCTAAAACCACCAATGATCAGTATTATAACTCTAAAACTAACAATGAGCAGTATTTTAACTCTAAAACCACCAATGATCAGTATTATAACTCTAAAACTACCAATGATCAGTATTATAACTCTAAAACCACCAATGATCAGTATTATAACTCTAAAACCACCAATGATCAGTATTATAACTCTAAAACTACCAATTCCAATTCAAAATTTGGAATAAAATATATTTGAATTTCTTTCAAATCTCGAATCTTTGAGTCTCTGATATCCTTAAGGATTTGAGGGTCCCAACCTTAAAACTTTTATAGCTTGACCCCTAGCATGTAAAAATGTGAATTATTCATTAATCTTCCATAATCAACCAATCATGAATTCACTAATAGCAATAGAACTTTAGGTTAAATAAACCCACATTTACATGGAAGAAGAGTGGGAAACCATTTAGGAAAAACAACCCTCAATACACTCGACCAGGATTCAAACTCCAATCTCCCTGCCACCAGCAATCTAGTCCAACATGTGATTGACCATGTAATCACCAATGTGTTTACCTCTATTAAAAATATAAATTCACAAATTGCTTAAAGTTAGCCTCATTGGAAATCTGTATACAATTTTATGCAAAGACCAGATTTAATCTACTTTTAGGAAAATGAAAGTATGTACTTACTTGCTAGTTATGTAAGTTATAAAAGCATTTAATAAATAGATATAGTTGAATATATGACTACAAAGTTGTTACTGATATCGAATTTACATGTAAAGTGGGAGACCAAATGGTTTTAGATTAATTTGTGTAGTTATGTGAAATGAGGAACCAAGAAATGGCAGAGGGATATTATAGAAGCAATAATATTTTGGAAATGACACAACTAAAATCTCTACATAATTCTGAAAAATAGCAAACTACTTATTTAAGTTTATGCAGTTAAACATAATCTACCAAATTATATAATATATGAAAAATAAATTAAAAAATACCCACCAAGAGTATGTTGCTAAAATACCTTAGAAAACAAAGAATGAAGGAAATGGTTTGGTGAATAATGAAATAAATTACAAATATAAATTATTTAAACATTCAAACATAATTTTATTATCAAATGTGTTTCAAGAGATATATGATTTTGTTTGAAACCGTACACATATTGCTGTCTTGGATTTCTTGTGAAAAATTTAGCTAATTCAAAAGTTTAAAAAAAAAAAAATATTACATCTATGGTTTCATCTGGACAAGGCTTAGTTAAGAAACAGACACCAGTTAAACAAGAGAAGAAGATGCTTCTGTCACTATTTTAAGTATATTTCACAAAACTTGAATTGGTTTTTGAAAATCACCAGTAATGTTTAAATTAGTTTCACGAACCCTGTTATATATAGTGCCATCATTTATGAAATAATGTAGTGTATAACTATTTTAAGAAATTGATTTGAAAATATAAAAACAATTTTGCTTTACAAATAGGTCATTGATTTATTTATTTTACAGGCATCTAAAATAAAAATGAATATAAGTTTATATTTTTTGACTTTACCAAGATTCAAATCGAAAAATCCTTGAAATTGTTGAGCAACACATCATCTGAAGCAGTCAAATCTCCTAAGGGTGTTGAACAAGGGTCTTGAGTTTGATATGACCTTACACTTGTATCAGCAGGCACACAGACTACATGTCAGATACATATAGTGTGGTTTGACAATGGGGAGGTTACTCTGAAGGATGTTTAACCACAGGTCCAACTGGTGTAGGTATCAGCTACTTGATAATTAAAATTTATTATTATGTTCTAATCAAATTTTATAGTGCAGTGTTATGTATTCACCAGTGAATAAAAGTTAAGTAAGCAATATTTTATTATAAACATTTAAAGGTAATAGCTTTATATGATATGTGGAAATAGCTTAGTCATGATTCCCCTTACTTAAAATAAAGAATGTAGATAATTATTATGATGTGACACTTGTTTGAGCAAAAACAAGAGTATAGGTTATTGACTTGCAGTAGTATACAGTAGCATACCGGGGGTGCCTTGAGATCTACAGATATCTGAGGGGAAAATAAATTGGGGAGGGGGGTTTATGACCAGTTAAACTATTTTGAACAAAGAAAATATTAGGTGATCAGAAATAGTCTCTGTATCAATCACAAAAGGTATTTATTTCATAGGAGTGGACTATCTTTCATAGAATGGACGTGAGATATCTTTAAGCTCCGAAAACATTATTTGGTCAGTAGTATTAACCTCTTACCCCTCTTTCACTGCCAGTGTTTCTTTGTAAGCTAATTGTTTAAAACACTCAACGGTTTTCCCCTTATTTATGCTCAACAATATATATCAAAGGATTGCTGTAAATTGATCTTTAGTTTAGTTTAATTCATTGATGAGTGTCAATTTTAGAACTAGCTCTGATAAAAACAAGGCTCCAAACAGTAATGATGCAGGCAAGATTAGATTATCTTATTTTCACTATTGTGGAAAATTACATTGTGTTGAGTCTTGAGGAAGATTTAGTGGCAATATTTGCAACTTAATATGACCACCATCCTTGGCTAATAGGTATTGTTATTATTTTTTAACTATAGGAACATATTTATTGATTGTTTGATATAAAATAAATGTGTATGTAAAATTTATTTAAATATATTTTGTTAAAAATATAATGATATACACATTTACCTATAAATAATTGGGAATTTCTATTTTGTTAGATTCATAAAATATTAATGACACATTTATAAAAGTAAAAATGTAAATTATCAAGTCAACAAATACCATTTAAAAAACTTTAAAAAGAGGTTATAAGTGTATATAATGGTAAAAAAAAAATTACCTCCAGCAGTTGTAGGTAACTTCCCCCATAATCCCTTGAGCCTCCCCTACTTTGCAATCCTGCATATGCCACTGTTGACTTGAAATGCACATTTAAAAGTATGTATTGAATGAACAGAAATATGTATAAAAATTGAGTCGACCAATACTATACATAAAAATGTTCACATTGTTCAAGAAAGGTTTTGAATATTATACTAAAGAATAAACAGATTTTTTACAGAACTATTTTTCAAAGTTTATTAAAATTTCACCATAAAGACTTTTGATTTTATATTATTTTATTGGATTACATATTTAATAGGTTAAACTTATTTCTTGTGGGTCTATAAAATTTTATAAACAAACTGGTAGTACCAGTAGATATTGTGGTGTTATTTTGTAATTATTGTATTTATTTTACCCGTCAAATGTGGCATACTATGAATTGCCTGACAAATGGTACTAATTCTTGGGTTGTTTTGAAATTAAGCCCAGTGTCCCCGCACACAAGTTGTGTATTTCTTCTGTTTAATATAATCACAGTCTCATATACTCTTATTGTAGTATAAAATACAAAACATTTAAAAAGATCATAACTTGTTCTTTTCTCATTACGTATGTTTGTAGTATTTCTTAATAAAGAGACATTTTTGCTTCTAATATCTGCTTTGCAGTTACTTGGTAAAATATAGACATTTCCAAGTATTTATATAAAAAGCTAGAAGTACACTTGAAGTGTTCATTTCTCCAGATTCTAATCTCGGCTAAAAACGATTTCCGTTACGTATACACTCAAGAATCCCTGAATTATATTTATGCTAATTAACTTTTACTTTTTTAACATATTTTCTTCATTTTTTCTTCTTCAATCACACATTTTAACATTTCGTAGTGTTAAAAATATTATAGATGAAAAGGTTAAACCTAGATTTACACTTTTAGTTTGTCCCCATAATTTTTCATAAAATAAAATGTTCCCGGCACTTTTTTTTGCTCATTGTGAGTTTACACTTCTACATCTTTTATCAACCACAAAATGAAAAACAAAATTCTTCATGGAACAATTTTTCACTGTAATAGTTTTCAGACCAATAATATACAACAATGAGAACATTAAAGCCACTGCTTGATGGGGATATGTTGGTTTTTCTGCATCCCTATTTCGAGGGTAACAGTGAGACAACAGTTATAAAACAAAAATATTTCTAGATATCATAAGGGGGACAAGTTTGGTTAAAATACACTAAAAATCCTTAAGTGTTTCCAAATATTTTTTGGCGCGCTTTCATATTTTCTCCAACTAGCACAGAAAAAGCAATCAATATATATAGATATAAAATGTACATAATATGGCAACTCCTCCAAATTCCATAATTTAAAAATTATAGATATTAGGAATTGAGACACTTTTAAAATAAATAACTTAACTACATACAGGGACATTTTATATAATGTTGATAAAATTGAGAGCTATAAAGCATTATTATCCCTCTTAATGTGAACACTACTATAGTAACAGATTGACAAATCATGCTTTGGAATTTTTCAACTTAAGAAAGATTTATTGATCACTAACATAAATGAAAAGTAAAACTCTATAAAGGGAAAATATGTTTTTATCCTTTGATAGAAAAGAAATAAAAATAGTATTTTCCTACAACATAGAGATAAAATAAACTAAAGTATTATAAGTATAACAAAAAAAAGTATAGGATAAAATAATCTGGACTTTGTCCATTACCTTACAAGAAAAGCCCAAATTTGGGAAAACATTATTTTGTATTATAACATAGTAGGGACTCTACTTGTTTTCAAATATTTAACTGACGAAAACAAAATTTGGTTGAATGCACAAGAACATAAACATGATAGGCCCATTCCATTATACATTTTAGTGTTTTGGTTAATTTCGTTATAATTTTCTTTTAAAATTTGGCAAATATTTTTATTTTGTATAAAGCCTATATTACCGTATTTGACCTAAAAGTAGCTAGGGACTCTAATTGTAGTAAGGGTATAAAGTAAAGTTGTTAATAGTAGCTGTGTTACTAATATGGCTGGACCGACTTAATTGTCGTCAGGAAATAGGTATTCCAAGAATGTTTCATGAGCCTCGTTCCCTTTTATATGTTTTCTAATCAACTCACCTTCTTCCAAACATGATACAAAACACCTCAAAAGAGTGAAAAGAGGTTTTCCTTAAAGAACTATACTCAACTAGAAGTGTGATCCCTACTCTTCAGTCATCAACTAGTTTTTCTAATGTGAACATCATGAAAGCCAAGTCGAACAGAAAACATAGTTTTACGATTATGTATGCTGAAACATGAAGCAGCTGGGAAAAATAACATTAATAAGAAGTAAGTATGGGAGAGGAAAAAAATAAAATAGCTTGAAAAGGAACCAGAAAAACAAAATCGCCAAGCTGTTGCTGAACCGAAAATTAGAAGCCTTTAAACAGAGGAGGTGTTGGATTGGATCATGGAACAAAGGCTTAAACGAGTGAGTGTCACACAAAAAAATGATATTGCTAAAAGCGAGGGAATTTTTCTTTGCAGCAAATATTTGGAAGACTGGCCATTATGATGATAGTCTTGGATGACTGTCACAGAGGTTGATAGTTTCCTGGTTCGAGCAATCATGGGATAAAATCAGTACTGATATGATTGAAAATTATTTCAAGTCTTGTGCGTTGAAGGTATCAAATAGTAGATCAGAATGTTTTCTAAAATGTTGATTTATCACAAGACGAGAAAATACGTTTTTTTAAGACTGGCAAGGGACTAGAAATAGAAACAATTTGTTCGAGTCTGTGACGATCATCTCAAGGACAGAATCATGACCTAGAATGTGAAAAAGACGATGATGAAGAGCTCAAGAAAAATGAATCTGTGGTATCTGAAAGTGATAGCAACTTGTAAGACAGTTTTGATTAAGAATAATGCCTATACAAACTTAAAAGTTTTCATTTTTTCATGAAATATTTTATTTTGTATTTTAATATTTTAAAAGAAGAGTCTTTCTTAGTTTTGAAACCAGTAATAACCTAAGTGTTTGTATTTTTCTTCTGAATTTCTTGTGTTTAAATAGAATGAAAATTATTTCTCATTACTATTTAGTAGGTAATTGGTAGGGGTGTGCAAAGCTTCTGGCTTGGCTTCAAAATGAATATCAGCTTCACCAATAGAAATATTTACAGCTCAGCTAAAATACCCAATTTATGTTCAATTACTGCCATTCTGAGCTGTTTTATGCATTGAAAATTAATAGTCATATGAAAAAAGCTGAAATAATTGATTTGCATGTTGTGATAACAACTTGATTTATTATATTGTAATGAAATATTACTTAACAATTAGGCAATACAACTATTTCTAAATTATTTTAATGCATTAGGCTATATAAATAACCATAATATAATAATTTTTCAAATATAAATAAACCAATAAAACTATTTGATTCGGCTTCGAGAATATTTCATATATTCAGTTCGAGTCTGCTTCAAATTGAAAAAGTGGACTTTGCTTGCCCCTAGTAATTTGTATTTTTAATTTGTATTCATTTCAATTTACTTTTCTTTTCTTTTGTAGCCAAAAGTATCTGAGCTAAAAATTAAAATTGTTAGTATTAACTGGAGCTACTATTAAGTCAAATAGGTTATTAAGAAATGTTCTTATTTTTTTAATGAGTAAACTTATTTTTTATAGTTAATTTAAAGTTCCTCGTTTTGTTTTATTTTTTAAAACAGTATACAAATCAACACAATAATGCATCTCATCATAACCTCCTCAAAGTACAATTAA
Organism: Timema douglasi; assembly: GCA_901482245.1. Taxonomy (NCBI): domain Eukaryota; kingdom Metazoa; phylum Arthropoda; class Insecta; order Phasmatodea; family Timematidae; genus Timema; species Timema douglasi. The sequence goes on from CABEEJ010000808.1 coordinate 110,764, forward strand.
AACTATGGAAAAGATCACAACCAATCAGAGAAAATTCCACCGAACCATATGACAACGATGGGTAGGAGATAGGTAGCAACCGCTCTGGTGACAGACATGTGACGATGAACAGCCGCAGGGGTGCCTGCTGTCGTATTCTTGGGTTTGACGTGGATTGTATTCTCGCCTGCATTGTTAGTGTTGATGTTGGTAGGTCTGATCGGCTTAGAACCTAGTTCTCTGTTGTTGTTCCCCTCCACACGCGTTCCGAAGTTGCCTGAGCCTTCCACATCGTCCTTGGTGTCATCTATTCCATCGCCAGAACCACTGCCAGATCCATAGGAGCTCTCCTCTACACATAAACAATGCAAACATGTTATTACCAGGGATAGGACCATCAAATATTCAAAACCCCAAAGAAAATTAAAATCAAAAAGGTTTGAAAAAATATAGCTTAGAGCTATTATTATGCATACTAGTGGCTTAGTCTGGGTTTATGTTCATGCATAACACATAGCTAGGGGTAAATAGTGTATAGTGTATAATGCACAGTTTATAAGAAAAATAAAACAGTTTATAATTAAAGATAGGGATTAAAAATACTAGGTTTAATGTCTGACTCATAAAAATAATGTTTATTACACTGTATATATTATAGTAGACCTCCTGCTTAATAATAACAGAATCAAGAACATAAAATCTCTTCTTGATTTTAAATCATATTTACAATGAAGTCATTGATGCTAAAACAAATAAAATTAGTTAATAATAAACCAGTATGGCTACCAGAATGCATTTCAAGCATGAAGAGAAGATAATTATATTGTTTCCATCTATTGTATATAATAGCCTTTAATCGTCTAGAGCCTCTCCTAAAATTCTCAATGGATTATAAGTCTCAAGTTATTGTGCTATCTTTGCTCAACTTCATATATAAAGCATGAGAAATTAAAGTTAATCAACTTTATACATTGTGCACACTCCACTGAGAGTAGGGCAGTGCTGGTGTTGTGCACGCTTTAGGATTTTTGACCAAGTCTGTTTCCGTGCGCTGTTATGCATTGGCCCGAATGCTCTCACGGTGGGAGAGGGTAGGGAAAGAGGGATCTGCCTGTCTCAGATCTACTCGCCCAAAATCGCTACAGCCTCCATGTTGGCGGCCCCCAGTCAATGTCCTTCCTTGCTTGGCTGCATGGTGACCCCAACTGTCTAGTCAGGTTGGTTAAGTAGCTAAATCCCTGTAGTGTCGTCTTTGTAGGGGTGGGGGAAGGCGAGGTCTCCTACCCACCACACACTAACTGGTTGGTAGTATTTATCCAGACTCAGCTGGGGGTAGCTGGTCAGGACATCTCCATTAGGTCCCCGCTGGGCACCTTAAGAGTCAATGCTTTGAGAAACCGGGGTTATACCCAAGGCCGTTTCTGGTCTGTAACGCTTACGTCACTATGGGTAGGGGAAGGGGAAATTCCTCCAGCCAAGGGCCAAGAAAAGGTCGGGGTGGGGCAGGGGTGAGCGACGAGCTACCCAGTGATGACCAACTAATCGGGCAGGATGATCCCAAAATGATTGTTATGTTTGCTTGCACACATGGCTATGCTCAGGAGGCACAGCCACACAAGAGCTTAGAGGAGCCGTAATGAGGTGTTTGTTACCTCTGTGGTTAATAGGAGTTCTGCCGTTGGGCTTTTGCTATGGCTATGTGCGAAAAGTCTGACTTACACGCGCAGAGCTAGATAACCTCTCATGGAATGTATATAGCATCACCGTCCAGTCGGAGGGAATCTTTAGTGTGCATCCATCATTATTTATTGTGTATCAAGTATCAACATCATCATTAAAAATATGTTTCAACTTCTTGTGCACTATACGCTATAAACTCTTTGCTATTAGCTGTGGGTTATGCATGAATATAAACCCACCCTTAGTCCTATATGATTATAAGACAAAGCTTACAGGAGCAGATGATTAATGAACCCCGTAACTGGTTATGGATCCACATTTCTTATTTCCATTGGGAAAGCTAGTGTTTCTTCTTTTTCTTCTTTGATTTGTTCCTATCACTCTTTACTGTATGTACTTCCATTCATATTAACCTAAAAATTACTATGAAATATTAAGATTTGAAATCAACCCATCGCTCAACTAAATAAAAGGCCTACTAAAGTAATAATTAAACTTTGCATGGGAGCAGGATTTAGAGATTGAAAAGAAAATGTTTCAAAATGAACTTGACATGAACCTTACATCCTGGCCACACAGATCAATAGGAACACAACGATCGTTACAAGTCAAAAATATCACAAACATATTAGAAAATGGTGGTGGTAACACTGCACCGTGGATGCTACATGTGTTATGCTTACTACATTAGATTTTTGTGGGACTTAGCCGACTATATGCATCCACCAAACAAACGATGTTGTGTGTTTGTAGACCAGTTCAATTGACATCTCAGGTCTGGACTATTTGTTCTAGTTTTCGCTTTGTATTCTTCAACTCTACTTGTATTTTACTACTCTACTTTCAGTATTCTCTACTTGTATATTACTACTCTACATGCACTATACTCAAGTTGTACTATACTCTACTTCCAATACACCTTAAATTTTTTCTCTTGTACTTTTTTACTCCAGTATGTTGGAAGCTTTAATTAAATAAATTCGGTGATATCATTGATTATGGAACATCTATACTACTTTCTCTTTGAGCAATGATAAAAGTAAATTATCTTCCTCAAAAGAATCAGTGTCCCATGATATATTATGAACACCTGCCATCTTTGATGAAGAGTGGTGGAAAACAATCACAGCACAGTGTAGCATGCGTTGCATTCATAGCAAGCAGAGTATAGCAGTCTGTGTGTCCAAAGCATAAGGCACTTACAGCTATATAACATTAGTATAAATACCGTAATCAATCCATTCAACGTCCTGCCCGTTGTAAGCATTCTTCAACTTGCTGGTGATTGTTCGAAGAGTGAAGAGTTGTTCGTTGAGTAAAGTGCTTGGTCTATTGACATCCACCGTCACCTCAGGGTTACTGTTTTGGTTCATTAGACCATCACCAGCTATATGAGGTTCATACCTGGATAAAACATTCGGAAAGTTCTAAACTAAGTTTTATTCCAGGTATTTAACGTGCACATTCTAAAGAAGCATATTATATCAGCCCACAAGAATTTTTATGAGTGAGAGCGAAAGGGCCTACCAATTTTGATGGGAAAGGTATTTTCACCTACCTTCCAGGGTTCTACTAAGTTACACGCCATAATCAACAAAGGGACAAAGGCCTTACTCTCCCTCCAAAGAAATTTGTGCTAGAGACTTTTATTACTCAAGAAAAATTCGTGGACTCTGGCTGGGTTTGAATCCACAAACATTGGGTCCTGAGGCTAGTATTTTACTTCAAGACCACTGAGGTTGACTAAACTAATAGCGAGTTGTCCACAGGAGAATATGTGTGTACATATTATATTCATAGGTATGAGTCTTTTGAACCTTCGAGATTCAACAAATTTATAGTAAATAATCATATTCAATTTTGACTATTCAAAATTTTAATCTGATTTTTTCTAGAAATATTATGATGTTCACCAAATAATTCAAGAAACAGAGGGAGGCCTCTTTTCAATTTTGAAATGAATGTAGGTACAGGAAAGAGGGGGAGGAATTGATTATTCAGTTTAATTCTATTCATGAGCACACCAATAAATAAATAGAAAAAATAAATGTATCAAACATATGATTGAAGTGTATGAAGTTGGTGTGACTCTTCGAAAAATAAAGTTTTGTATATTTCACGAATGAACCAAAATAAAGTAACGTGAAATATTTAAAAATAAAATTTAATCTCGACAAAATTGATATTGATTGACAAGTGTGTTTCTAATATCTAAATATAACTACAACTAAGAATCTATTTGTGAAATGACAGCCGCGAGCAAAAGGACAACTGGTTGGGAAAAATCAATCACAACAGTAAAAAAAAGTAGAAAAGTGTACATAAAGATGGTGACTTCAAAGTTACTGCCTACCTTGCCTTCATGGCTCCATTCCAGCAGCTATCATCTTTAGTGGGGCTAGCGGCAACGTTGTCATTGTTACAGATGTGATATGGCATGTGAGACCAGAACTGCTTTGTGTCCTTCACCTGCACAAAGATACCAATCATCAATGACTGACTAAATGAGCCTCTGCTATGTTTAGCATCGTCGAGCTCTACTTGACCAATAGCCTCTTGACAAATCCATGTTGGGCCAGAATTTAGTCTTTATATGGGTGATGGCAGGTGAAGTTCTATATTTAGTTCTAGAATTACAGATAATTTGATTTAACTCCTTTTTTCCCCTTTTACTCAACCCTTTTAGTGCCAAGAGCTGATCTGATCAACTCTGCCTTATATTGATAAAAGTCTCAAAAGGCAATCTGATTGACTTTTCAGATTTGCGCTAGTTCTGACACTAGATAGATCAGGTATAAGTAGTAACATGTGAAATTTGCATTTACGATAGTGGAAATTTTTATTGTTTTTACTCTGACACTTCTTTTTTCTTTTCAAAGCACACTTTATTTCAATTTGGAAACTGACATCACACAATATTATTTTCAATGTGGAAACACTGGTGAGTATGCACTATACCCCAGCGGTTCCATTTTTACAAATCACAGGATATATGAGTATTTTCAGAGATATACAGGCTTTTTTTTAAGGTTAACATTAAAAATCAAGATTCCTATTTTGATTCATTAAAATACATACATTTAAATTTTGATAAATTGATTCTATGTTTTCAGCCTTTAAAAGTTTGCACTTTAGGTTCATGCAAGGGCATTTATATATACATATATATCAATGCCCTTGCATGAATCAAAAAAAAAATATATATATATATATATATATATATATGGACCTTGCTTTAAGCGATCATGTTTGGACTAAACATAGTTTGACAAATTATTATTTTGATATTGGTATTCGGGAAAATCGAGGATAGTGATATTGAGATATTGAGATTGACATTACTTAAGTGTAAAATTTTTGTGCATATTTATATTTGTTTTATCTTTGTTTATAAATAGTATGTTAAAGTAACTAGACAAGATGAACGAAAAATTTGAAGTTTCACCAGATAGGTTGATGTATGTGCAGATGTATAAGCCCAAATAATGCAGTTGGTATTGAATAGCATGGAATCTTACGAGCTACAGGGGCTTCATTTCTCGATATCATTTACATTTCTGGCTTAGTATTTATTGCAAGGTTCAGTTAAGAAATTTTTAAACTACTCTGCGTGAAAATGCCTAAGACATCATGAGAGCGAGAAATCACAAGAAGGAATTTGATGAACAAGGTTTGTATATGAATGACAATAAAACAGTGCTAAGCAAGTTTTGTAATGTAGCTATATCATGGGACCACAGGGATTCCTGTGTGAAACACATCGAATCAGAAAAACGTAAAAAGAGTGTTGAAAATTTCGAGAGGTAAAAATGCCAGGCATCATTAATCACGCTGTTGAATACAGCCAAGATGAAGAAAGACTCGTCTTATGAATTGGCATATTATAACACAACAGAAGCTTTTAGAAAGGCTAGCAACTCACTAGAGCAGGTGGACGAATCCAATATTTGGTGTTGGATACCGAAATATATTTAAGGTAAAAGATAGTTCTTTTTCATATTGTAGTTGCAATAATTGCCATGAAATGATTAATTGTAAAAATAAAACTATTAATACACTCCAAATGCAATTAACATTTGGAGCAAATCTATGTCTTCATAGGTTAAGTGATACTTGATGAAAAGCCTTTTAATATGGTTTTTCCCCCCCACCAGAAGCCAGATGCACAGACACTATGGGGGAAGTATATTTCTGGAGTGGCCAGTGTCCATATGGAGGAGATTAAGAGTAAAGTGGGGAAGAAACTATTCATCGACGTATTGTATGGTGAGACCACCAACAGTATAGAAAGATGCGTCTTCAAGGTTTTCTTCAGGATACTAATGTTGACGACACATTATTTTTGTTGGCAGTCTTCGCTTCCTGGAAGCAGTCAATATTACCAACTGTATTCAAGTAATCTTGGATTCTCTTAAATCTTATGGAGTGGGTTATTTAAGTGTTCAACAAGTAGCAACAAACCTTGCACACTACATGACAAAGTGGGTGGAGGAACTTAAATATGTTCTGGCTGACTGTCTTATCCATATTTAATGTTGGCCTCACAAATTAAATCTGGTGGGCAATGTGTAGTCTCAGGAACTACCAACACTCAATGACACTGTGATAAAGGCAAAGAGTCTATTTTTAAACACCAGGAATAGAAAGCATATTTATGCACAGTTCCTTCCAGGGGTGTGGAGTCGGAAGCTTATTTTGGGTGGAGTCGGAGTCAAAGTCTCTGCATACTGACTCCATAGTCCTGGTTCCTTCAGGACCAGCTAAGGAAGTGATGCTCGATGTTCTCGATGCCATTGGTGACCAAGTAAAACTTTCGACTAAAAAGTGTGTTTTTCCTTTCTAAATTTTTCCCCCACATTGTAGGTTCTTGCAAGACCGATGAAATGTGTGAAATTAATAATGTGCAGATAGCTTATTTTGCTTATGGGAGGGATCAAGTTTCTGAAATTCACATTCAGGCTATGTAATGTCTGTGAAAATGCAAAATGCTTATTGGACCTCATTACAAAGTTAGAAGGCTTTTTCTAGCGGCCCCACGGCACACATTTTGCTTGGTGAACCAAAGAACCCGAAGACAGAGTTTGAGAATGTCAGGAGGGGCATTTTCACAAGAAACACCTATGTGGCACTGGATGGCATTAATGTGAAGAGAGGTTCAGGCCTTAAGGCCACATTTGTGCAGGTGGTCACCAAAGCATCTACAAATATGTGTTCCTTGATGTCAGTGAATCCGAGTAGGACTGTGTTTGAGGAATTAGCCACTTTTGATCCAAATAATATTATGGTCTCAAATGTGGGTCCTGGGATCATAACCAAAGTTATTCAAAGAGCCAATTCTGAAAGACATGGATGGACCATGAAGAACTAGTTAGTGGATATTGTGAACTGAAGTGATGTGTTGAAAAGCAAATGGAGGACATTATAGAGGACATTATAAAAATGCTGCAGGTAGTTACTTTATCAAATCCTGCATTAACTAAGAAATGTGAGGAGGAAATTTTGCTACCATGTACAAATGTTGACTCTGAGAGGTTTCTTGCAATGTACAACAACGTTCTGACTGACCCTTAAGGAAAATAATTTGGCCACAATAGAAAATCATAGAAAATCAATCATTAATGAGCAGTTACAGTCATAAAACCAAATTCTAATTAATACTCTAAAACACTTAACCAAGAATATAAATATTCTGTAAGCCCTATCTATCTAGCTCTACCCTCCAGCAGAGTTAAATACCCATTTGAGCCGAAGTTGAGAAGATAAGAAACTTATTCTACTCCTTTTTCTTACTCACCATCTATCCTTCCATTCCTTCATAGGCTCACTAACATCATTTTCAATAACCATCATATATTTACACCCAGCTCAATTAATATTATACCTTCTTTTTTTTCACTTATAAAGCTTCATTTTTCTCAATACATACAATCTGTGATAAACCACACCTTGTCAGTTAACATTTTCTAGTCATCCAAACACCTCGTGTTTCAACCTACGACGATCTGTTTGTTTGTTTGGATAGTTTCATATTTAATCTTTTAAAGTTTTCTAATTTTCATGCTCTATTTTACACAATTTAAGCTTATTATTGATATTTCTTACTAAATTCTTTGATTTAAATGTTTACAGTTTCCATGAATATGGTACGTGTATGAGTACTGAAACATGTTGGACAATTCAGCTTCGAGATTTCTTCACCTAATCTGGAATGCCTAAAGGAGTAATGGGACGTAAATGCTGATAAGACTTAAACATGATTAAACTTTTTCATAGATATAATTAACTTTCAATTAATACACATTGTAAACAAAACTTTCGAATGATGGTGTTAACTTTATTTTAACTTGTTATTTTAATAAGTTTTACACTTTTTCATGTTTTCATGTTTTCACTCTTATATTTAATTATGGTATGAATGATCATTTGACCATTTTGACTAAAGTAAATGTCTAGTTATTGAGTCAATGGAATATTTTTAATGTTATGGAAACCTTTTTTAAGGAAAATGTTTTTCCAAGTGTTTAAATAATATTTAGTATCTTTATGTTATAATGAAAGTTTATCATCAATACAAATTTTAAAAATTCTTTAATTTGAACTCATATCTTCATAATTTCAAAATAATAATAATAATATCTAAGTCTTAGCTTATATTTATTAACATATTCAGTTTGGGCGCAACACGCTTACAGTTATTTTGCAAGTATGGCGTACATTGCATTTACTTTGACTTAGTTATTAAATTAATTTGTTCATCCAACCATTTGTAATTATTAAACTTCATAGTGATATAGAGTTATTTTATTTAGAATAGTGAGATTGGCCTATCGAGAGTTAGTGTTGTGTTATGCATTGTGCTAGAGAGAGAAAGTATATGAGTCTTAATTAAACTTTAAAGTTTTTATATTTTGGGTGTTTTCCAACTTCCTAACCCTGCGATTACAAAGTGGTTACTTCAATCAATTCATTAGTCCCTCACAAACGTATGCTTGGATTCTGAGGACAGAATTCGCCACTGAATCAATATAACATTAATAAATCCAGTTAAGTACTGTGCTGAGGTCTGGTTGTTAAGTTCATACTTAAATTATAGTTGGTTCTGAACCACCAACAAGCAATAGCTCTTAAACAAACTTAAAAAATTAAAAGAATATTTTTATTGGGATTTGAGTCTTGAATCCAAAGTTTTCTCGAGTCTCGAATATCTTTAATGGTTCGAGGATTCAAAGGGCCATGTCTAAAAATAACCTTATCGTACTATGTATCTAGGTATGTGTATTATTTCATTAGAACAAGAACATTCCCCTTTTGTATAACAGTATATGCAAATAAATTAATCTAAAAAAAATCACTTCATAAATAACAGTTTTGCAATTTTTCTTGTAAAACCTTGTAAAAATGATTAAATAGCCTTGGCACTCTTTGCTAACAAATTCATTATAGGTGTGGCATTAAATGGGCTAAACACCCTCAAAAAGTTTTTAAACCTAAGATTCTGTACAAGTTTCACTGACCTTCTGTCGTATGTCCTTAACCAGCCTGTCTAGAGTTGGCCCATTATTCCCCTTATCCAGTGACCCGGCGCTTGTCTGACTGAACTGCAGCGACTCAAACTTTAGCTCGGTGGTGTCACGCCGACGCCGGTGGTGCTGTAGTGTTGGCTTTCCACAGCCGCTGAACACCTGAGAGAACACGACCATTATGATTAATGGATTACCACCGATCCTAAATGCAAGACTGTGCTTATTTTCCTGAGACATAGTAGATTTTCTTTTTCCTTTTTTATCATCATAATCATAAAAATTATCTTTCATAAAAATATATTGCATTTTTAAAGAAAAAGATGTGAGAAAATTTATTTTAGTCCAACAACAGTTTACACAAGGTTTTAACCACTTGCCTGGGTTTTAAATTTTGTTTAAATAGGGATAACATGGGGACTACCATTTCCAAAACTATTAGAAACAACAACTTTTTTGTGGGATAGAAAACTGAAGTTCGGCAGCAGGTATACACTACAAATAAAAATAAAAGACTGAAGATTAAATTGAGAAAATAGGGAAGGAAGGGGTGTAGGGGATAAGCAAAAATATAAAAACGCTTTTAAGTAAGGAAGAACATTAAAACTTTCCAGAATGTAGAGGGATTACTCCTATAACAAAATAAGTGTTAAGTATTTACTACTTAGAAAGTGGGCTGGTGAAGTGGGGTTTTTTAAAATTCACAAAACTAAAATAATAAAATTACTTTTCAGTGTGGTAGACGATTGAAATATGTCAGGCGGGTATAAGACCCACATTACAACCAATAAGGTCTGATCCTTAAATTTCATAATCAAGAAGATTCCTAAAACGAATATAAATTACACTTTTTGGTGTGATATAAAATTGAAGTTTGATATATAAGTCAATAGACCTTCCCAGAGAGCTGAATGATGCCTGAATATATCAAATTTCAAAGTTGAACCTCGGGAAATGGAAGAGCTTGAAATTTATACAAATGTTAAATTTTGCTAGCACATAAATAAACCATATAAGTTAATCATATGAATCTTAAAATTTAAAAATGAGAATTTGTGAAATGAAAAGGGGTTTGGGTGCATAATAGCTTAAAATCTTTCTAAAATTATTATAAAATCTTTTCAACATGTAAGAAAATTTAGATTTGCCAAGTTTGTAAAAAGAACCATCCCACAGTAATCTTAAGTTTGAAATTTAAAAATATGCCGAAGAAAATGGTTGATAGAAAGAAAATAAACTTCTCGATATGGCATTTATGTATATGCAAATGTAAAAATAAATAAATATAAAATCTAGAAATTATCCTGAAGGGGGTCCATTAGCGTTGCAATAACACAAAGATAGAAATTAAAGTATAAATTAGTGCCTATCTAACAGTGACATAACAATTAAAATAGACAAATTCTGGTGACATAGCTCAGTAGATTGTGATGCTATTTAGAAAACTATAATGCTTATTATTCAGTATGTTTCTGTAACACAAAGGTTATTATTTATTTATTTATGCTCTTTGGTTAACTGTAATGCTCTTTTTTTCAAACATATTTCTACAACAATATCTATTAGTTCGTTTATCTTATTAATTGTGCTTAAGTCAAGAATGCATTGTTTATGGATTGTATTTGTTTGTGCACTCAGTCTGTGGACAAGGTAAAATATATATATATATATATATTTAAATTTAATGATTACCATGATTGGTTAGGAATTGCCATGTAGTTAGCTCATGATTGTACAATGTGGAACTATTAAAAAGTGGTTGGGTGGATGGTGAAATGTTCTAATTTAAAATCAATTTTGGTGCTGCTTAGCCATGTTAAGAATGAGTTAACCTTCTAGTTAAAAATAAAAATGTGAACATGATTACTACAGTTGATAGATTTTTTGAAATCGTTTTCTTTTAATGAATTTGATTGGACAAAGTTTTAAACTTTTCTATTAGTTTACACAATACACACGTTTTAGAATGCAATGTGTGCGGACAAAAATAAAATATCTTAAATAAGAACTCTTCAAGACTATTAAGAACAATAAATATCCCGATTAAGTAAAATAGATTTTAGTGTTAACGATAGTCATTGCTAATAATTCTGTATATTCCATAAACTGACCCTTTGTGACACTTCTGGACCATTTTCTTGAAAGTTCATGATGGCCTCGGATATCTTGATGTTGATTGGCTCCACCACCATTTCAATGTTGAATGGTCCCATCAACCTGTCTGTCACCTTTTCCATGGAATCTATACAGCAAAAAATTGAGTTAAGAGTTTTTTAAACAATCATCTATCATCAATTAGTACCAGTGGGATGTGAGCGAAGGCAAGCAGTTTTTTTTTTCTGTCCTAGTACTCGTTCGGGCTGCACGTAAAACTGGTTGAATTCTATACTTCTCAAATTAAAATCTGAATCTAAAGTTATCTTTCAAAGCTTGAAACCAGATTTGAATCTTCAAATATTTTATAAATGTACAGTTATAGTTAAAATAAAAATATCGAAAACTAAAATAAGTTAAAAGTATGCAGTAATGACAATTGCTGTTATATTTATTATGTTATAGATACAGAGAGCAAAGAGTACCCTTTTTGAGTGAATTAATTATTTTCAGAATGTGAGGAATGCCAGGCCTCTACCGTGGTTCGGATTCCACGTTAAAACTGTAGGTCCTTCATTTCATCTCACAATCACCCTACCATTACACATTAGCGTAAGTGCGTAATAACCCGAACGGGTAGTAAGACGCGGTGCTAATAATAATAATTATTATTATTATTTTCATACAATTTTGTCCTGTTTTAGGATTTTGTGATTTTAATTTTTTGTTAAAGAAAGCTAACACGTAATTTTTTCCCATATATGGGCTTACAAGTTTCCTTTTATCGTTTATATATATTGTAATTTCAAGTCAAGCCCTTCATATTTGGAGAGATTTGAGGAATCAATAGTCCTAGAAACCTATCTCTACTAGTAGCCCTTATATTAAAACTAAAAAGACACTAATGTTCAGGATCCGTTTGTTGGAGAGCCAAATGAGCAAATAGCTAAACGTCTTCTCACCAACAAAGTTGTTCCACTCCGTGTCTAGCTCGGTGTGATAGGAAAGGCAGCCCTTCATCACATTGATGCAGTAGTTGCTGCAGGCCTTGAGATCTGGCAGGCCTTGACACGCAGGGCAGCCCGTCATCTTGGTGAGTGCCCGCACACACTCTGCGCTAGGAGGGATCTGATGACAAACAACGCTGTTCCTTATCATATTTTATTTCAAGATGGCTGACAAATGCTAGGGTGCTAGTATACAAGTTTGGGAAACGCTGTTCTAAACAGGGCTGGCGCAAGGTTTTCATAAACCCTAGGTGAGACTTAAAATTTGTGCCAAATTCCATTCTGTTAAATATAAATACACCACACCCTCTGTGTGACACAAAATGATGATAGTGGGATATAAAAAAAGAGATAAATAAAATAATAAGAAAAGTGTGTACTCTCTCTCACACCATCCCTTTTTTTTATCAATGTGTGCCAAATTAGGATCTCTTCTTCCCTTTCTCTTAATATTGTTGGAAGTTTTTAATTAAATAATATAATTGATTTGCAGACAAAATGGCCCTGGATGTAATAAAAGTGATTGTGTTGTCAATTGTTTAAAAAATATACAAGGGTCTAAATGTTATTCCTTATTTAGAAATCATTATTAGCTTAGTTAATTTAAATAGATAATATTTTTTAAACACTAAATAATTACATTTTGTTGGAATGAGTTCATAGGACCTTTGCACCCTAGGTGACCACCTAATAAACAAGCCCTGGTTTTATACAACAATTATGTAGATAAGTTTAGAACAATGTTGATATAATTTTGCATAGCTCATGGGATGTTAGGTCATAATTTAAAGATGTTGCAGAACATACTAAATTATCATTATTATTGTTAATTGTAATGGCATGTAAACAAAAAAGCTGCAATTAGCCTCAGTAAAACCCCACACTAAAGTCTTCACAAGGGAGGGAAAGTAAATATAGCTATTCAGAGGACCCGAATAAAACATAAAAACTTCCCTTAGGGGACAATAAACACAAAGAGTAATCCATCTAATAAACACATTAAATAACAATATAAAAGAGCAGGTATAATTTAAAAATAGGCTATACATACAAACACATACACAACACTAAAAAGATGTGATTCACTTGATGGATAAATCTTAGTAATAAAACCAATCCATTTATGTGTTGTTGAACCCCTAGTTTGTGAAATTCAAACTAAGATGTGCTGGGCAGGATGCCAATAGATTTTGAAAACCAATCTAAAAGACCCAGTCGATAATAACTCAGTTTTGTTAAAAGGCTGAAAAAGGATATTTAAAAAAACTAACAAATTTGAAGTAAACATTTGAGTCGTTTTATTCTGCTTGGGTCAAATTTTGTAATTGTATCGATAGCTTCATTGATTCTGCTTCATCCCTCCCTCTCTCCGACACCTCCTCATTACCCAAACAATAAACACAATTGAAAGCCTTAGAATCGGCTAATCATGTGCCACATTTATTTTTTGAAAAAATCTACTTATTAGCAATCAACACAGTCCTAAGTCATACAAGACTGTACAAATATTATAGCATTGTATATGTCAAATAAGTTTGAAAACGGATAAAATTTAAATTCTTATTATTGTCAAACAAAAATAAAGCATCAATGAAGTCCAATACCCCCATCAAAACTGTTTTTTCAAAATTGTATCAATAAATAATTTAACAATGTGTGTACACTCCATTTAACCTTAAAGGTAGAATTCTTACCAATCTTATAAGCTGGATTGTAATGTAACATGTCAAGATGGATAAGCTTCTTGATACTTTTCAAAATAAATATAGTGTGCCCTTTGTTTACCCTGGAAGGTAGCAAGCTTACCTTGCACGGATCCACTATGGTGTAGCTTATAAGGTAGGACCATAGTGTAATCCATAAAGTTGTGACTGCTACCTTTCAAGGGGAGGGGGGGGGGGGCTATTTGAAAATAGTAATAAAAGGTCAAAACATTTCTCAGTTTGAATGTTATGTGGCATAGGATTATTTGATCCAGAGCCCTTTGATTAAATAGAGCTACAGATGTGGTTAGCCACCCTATGTTTTATGTTAGACTTTTATGTTAAAAGGTGTTACACAGTTATCTAAAACTACCCAGTAATGTAATGTATAAAAAAAAAGTTGGTCAAAATCTGCAGTAATTTTTTAAGAGTCATCAATTTAATATGGTTATTTTTATTAGTGGGTTCACTTTGGAAAGTAGAACTAAGAAAGGTAGTTTAGAGGATGTGCACCAGCACTAGGCAGTGCTTTCCCCAGAAATTTTGCCAGGTGTGTGGTTTATTAAGCTGCTGGTCGATGAAGACTGTGAAATAATTTGCAGTAGTTGATGATTTGTGAAACAAACAAAGCTGGGCAGTCAGTAAAATAGACCAGGTGGGACACTCGTTTGAAAAACCTTGAGGAGAACATTGCTAGGATGGAGATGGGATAATGAATCTCATGGGGTAAGCCATCCCTAGTGCCCTTGTCGAGATCGTAATCCAAACCTTCTACTCACCTGGCAATATAGTCTATTGCAAGGTTGTCTTTGACTGCCACTGCAGGTCCAGCATTTCTGAAATCTGCTAGATCTAATGTCATGCATGCATACACTAAGAGAGGTGCTCTTTAGCTGAAACCTTTGGAAGGTGGTGCAAATTTAGTAATATATACCTTTTACCAATACTGGCTTCCTTATATGATTTTTGACTATGGAAAGCGTCCATCGAATGCAATGTTGAATGTCACCCACTAGCACATAGTTTAAAAAACTGCCCAGAAACACACCTTGCCCATGTTGTTGACGACCTCACTGGCGACGCCGAGCGCCTGAGAAAATGTCCTTGTGGCGACAAATGAGCGCTTGAGCTGCACAGACAACTTATGAGGGACATCGCCAAACGGGCTCAACTCCTTCATGTGTTCTCCAACACACCCAAGATATCTGAAACAAACAGGCAGCTTATACTGACACTAAATATTGTTGTATAATTTATTTTGTGCATTCAAAATCAAGATTATTAATTAATCTAAGGGGCAATGAATAGTAGATTAAGTTAGAGGAAATGCACCCTCATTCGTGTATAGAGGGAGATGTTGGGGATTGAACCCAGGACTTCTAGACATATATAAACCAGAAGTTTCATCGTACAGCGCCGGGAAAGCAAAGCTATGCAAACATGCGTGTACAACAGACTGTATAGGAGTTTGGCGCGCGGCACTGCACTCCTCAACATCTTGGAGCACGGCAGCAGAACATATCACAATTATAGTAAATAAGACACCAGTCCATCTAGAAATGTGAATACGTTCTGAGAGTCATCATTAACAGTCCTACATAACAGAAAGTGCTTGCCATTATTACATGTTCAGTGCCCCGCGCCTACTTCCTATGCAACCTGTTGTATACTTATGCTTGCATAGCTTTGCTCTCCCGGGAAACCGGGTACTTCATGTTAGTTTACTATAAATTAAAATGTCAACAAATGTTGGCCATAAAAAATATGTTATTGTTTTCTAAAAGGTGCTCCAAATCTCTATTTATAAGAAAATTATACTAATAACATAATTCAAGTTAATTAAAACAATACGCGCCTAATAAACACAGAAAATTAGATTTAAAATTTTAAACATAAATAACGTAACCATTAATAAGGTGTTTGATAAATTAACTTTCACATTAGAAATAAAAGTTGATCATACTAATGATATTTGTTTCAATATTATTGTCACGTCATTTGTCTGGGGGTGAGTATGGAAAACTACCATGTGGGTAAAACCTCCCTAATTCAGCTCCTTGGGTTGAAAGTAAGACTAACTTTGTCAATGACGCGTCCTTCCTGACTACTATCTTGATTTTGGTAGGAAACCAGTTTTGGAAGGTCTTATTTCGTACCAGAATCCTAATGTAAAGTAGTATTTAGGTAGGATAAAAGACTTTCCAGAAAGAGTTTGCTACCAAAATAAGCGTGTATTTGCTAACCACTCACTTGTCGTCGAAGCTGTACTGCGCATTGAGCACGGTGAACATTTTCTGGTACAGTGTATTGAAGAAGTTGTCCATGGCCTCCGCGAGGTCCACCTGTCCCTTGCTGTAATACCTCTCTAGCTCTTCAAATAAGTCCGTGAACACGTACGAGTTCTGCTCGTATAAGATCCCATACGTCCTCTTAAACATCTCGTGGAAGTCCCGCTTCGACTGCGAGAGAAGGGACTTGAAGAACTCTGTTCACAACAAAAAACAATACAAACATTTCAATACAAGTCTGGCGCAACAATACAAATATGTTTTTTTTAAAATGCCACATAGTTTACAATACTAACATTTCAATACAAGTTTATCACAACAATATAAATATTTCAATACAACTATAGCACAATAAAACAATCCTTTAAATGAACAACAATAAACATATCATATCAATGCAACTCTGCCACAACAATATATTATTATTATTATTATGGAAATTAATAATTTAAATTGAATTATTAGTACCGCGTCTTACTACCCGTTCGGACTATACGCACTTTCGCTAATGTGTAATGGTAGGGTGATTGTGAGATGAAATGGAGGACCTACAGTTTAACGTGGAATCCGAACCACAGGTGGAGGCCTGTATTCCCCACATTCACAAGTTGTGATTAATACACGTTTTGTCAGAGGTGAAGGAAGGGTTTGGCAATTAGATAAATTTGTGCCGGCCCGAGGAATGAACCCCGGACACCAGCACAGAAGTCCCACCGACACCTTACCCCTAGACAGCCAGGTCACCCGCAACAATATGAACATTTAAATGGTACTCTGACACAACAATATAAATATTCCAATAACTTAGCTCAATAACACAAACATTCCATTACAGCTCTTTCACAATAATATAAACAATGACAACCCTGCCAGAGTACATTGAAAAATGTTTAGAACCTTATAATACAATTACTAAGAACTAGTTACTTTACAATTTACATACTATAAAAAATAGTTTTACAGTTGGAGCATTTTTACCGTTACTATCT
Organism: Timema douglasi; assembly: GCA_901482245.1. NCBI lineage: Eukaryota > Metazoa > Arthropoda > Insecta > Phasmatodea > Timematidae > Timema > Timema douglasi. The sequence goes on from CABEEJ010000808.1 coordinate 128,024, forward strand.
AGATATGTGCACGGGAGGGAGATGACAATATTACCGTTCATCAATCTAAATTATCTTTCTTCTATTTAAGATATTTAAAATTGGGCGAGAGGACGATAGCAGGACTATCTTTACACTAAGTACCTATACTATAACAATGTTATATGGTTTAGTTATAAAAATAAGTGTACTGTAAAATGTTATATAACACGACTGTAATAGTCCTGTCTTGGTGGAATTTTTGTTTAAAACTAACATAACAGTATTGAAACGAAGCAAGTGAAAGAACTGGGCTAGCTTACTTGTTGTGATGAGTTATAGTAAACATTAGGAAAGAACGCTGACAACTCATAACAACTCGTCCCCGTCCCCGTTGTGCTCAGCAATTGGGCCGATTTGCAGTATAAAGGGGTTTGTTTTAGAGCCATCGAGGCTGACACACAGAACATCGGGTATTTGTGCTAGAGGGTTACTGTCGTGCCCGGGGTACCAGGTTCGAATCTGTGAGGGGTGTCAGTCGAGCCAGTAAGGTATTCTTCGCTAAGTTCTCTGAGGAGCTCCTACGTCAAAGTCCTTATATCTTTTGTAACATATTTTTAACATCACATTTTTCAGTAGCTTGCAGTGCTATTAATTAGCCCTGAAAACTAAAGTATTCTATTATTTCGAACCCACACATCTATTTTGCCATCTTCCCTACCCTTCCCCACACACTATGCTGACAGATTAGGCCTGCAGGAAGGGGGGGAGGTAAAACGATGTTATATAGCCGAGTTTCGTCTTATATATCAGGGAAAATACTATTCATCTATTTTCAGTAAAGATCAAAAGGTGTTATATAGTAAATAACATGATATACAGGTATAGCAATGTTAAGAGAGCGTTTACGGTGGCTAAAAAGCATTCTTGGGGGTTCAGTCACGTTGTGTTGTGTCTTCTTGTCCTAGAGCATGTAACTCATCCCTTCTTCTTGTCCTAGAGCATGTAACTCATCCCGTCTTCTTGCCCTAGAGCATGTAACTCATCCCAATCTTCTTGTCCTAGAGCATGTAACTCATCCCTTCTTCTTGTCCTAGAGCATGTAACTCATCCCGTCTTCTTGCCCTGGAGCATGTAACTCATCCCGTCTTCTTGTCCTAGAGCATGTAACTCATCCCGTCTTCTTGTCCTAGAGCATTTAACTCATCCCTTCTTCTTGTCCTAGAGCATGTAACTCATCCCGTCTTCTTGTCCTATAGCATGTAACTCATCCCGTCTTCTTGTCCTAGAGCATGTAACTCATCCCGTCTTCTTGCCCTAGAGCATGTAACTCATCCCGTATTCTTGTCCTAGAGCATGTAACTCATCCCTTCTTCTTGTCCTAGAGCATGTAACTCATCCCAGTCTTCTTGTCCTAGAGCATGTAACTCCCGTCTGATCTCGTGCAATGCGCGATTAGAACCTAACTCCCTGGTCTCGTGCAATGCGCGATTAGAACTAATCTCACCGCTCCAGTTGGTAGTAAGTAGTAAGTGTTCCTACTCCCCGGACTATACTTGCCACACTAGACCGCGTCCTCCATATTATTTTGGGATTTGATTCAAAAGATAACAGTCCCCGTCAAATTGCTGTGCATTTACTTTATGATTCAATCGAATAGTTGAGCCGCGAGAAGTGCCTCCTCTTTACTCTTAATTTTGATCTCAATTAAATTTGTTGCAGAAAAACGCTCTCTAAGGTTGTCCAAGCTGGTATTGTGACAACAAAGTTCTTAAAATAATTCGAAAGTATCCCTCAGCCCAGAGGACGCAAGGCCTGACATTTTTAACCGGAATGTTGTCGATTTGAACAAAGATAACAAGTAGTTGGCAAGAGACCCGGCGTTCGGGGGAGTTCACTAACCTCGCCACATCTTACAAAATATATAGCGCTAGTATGTAAAGCACAGGGATTAGTGGAGCGGTCAACACGCCTGACCTGACAGAGCAAGAGGCTGGAATCTAACCAAAACCATCTCTTTCCAACAGGGCCGTTTTAAGAAAATGTGATCCGCTATAATATATTAATGCGTACTCGGTACTTTTGTTACTTAATGATTTATCATGTTTTATGCAATATTTATCAACCTATTAAATGAGTGTAAGATACTTTATTATTGCACCATTGCACAGTTAGCTTTCTGTGAACCGACAGCGGTAGCACAATGGTGGCGTATTCTATTATACTGGAGTACGTTACTCTAGTAACGTAAATCTTAAATTAAATAAGAGTTAGGGTTTTCAGGAATTTTGAATGGAATCCTATCACTAAGCAAATACTTTATTGTTAATTATCTGGACATTATTTGATGCGAAATTTAGAATAATAACTGCAATTTATTTAATATTTTTTGTAGAAAATGTGGCCCAACTGGAATATGAGGTTTGAGGCCATTGCCCCCTTGCTCCACCCCCACCCCCACCCTTTACTCGCGGCCCGGCTTCCCAGTGTAGAGTTTATTCTCACTCGAGACGAATGCTAGTATGTTCCCTCGAACTATATCAGGGTTTACAAACTCAACGACCTACGAGACATAATCTGGAAACGCCAATAATTTTAGTAAGAATGACACCAGCCTCTTGCACAGGGCCTCTCTTTGTAATGTATTGATTTGGACTAATCTAAATTATGTAAAAAGTCAAGGATGAAGGTAATTTTTCTTTAAAGTAATATAGGTAGAGTATCCTTTTAAGATTCATCCATGAACAAACACGCGTTTCTCAGAATGAGGTGAAAAGGACTTCACCCCTAAGATATATTTTTTTATAGCTTCTTTCTTGGTAAAAGAGTAACTGCGTCAAATCCTGTTAAAGGGAACAAGTTCATAGTATTTGGCAGAACACGCCATTTCTTTATACCAATAAGAAGCTAGCCCTCACAAAACGTGTCGCCAGGACTCTGTCTATTGGTTAGTTTTTACATTGTTGACCAGGGGAGAAAATGCAAGGAATATGTCATATATAAACCATTGTACGTATGTTTATAATATAGCAATTGACGACGACGACGATGAGGAGGACGATCTCCGGGACCTCGCTCACGCACGAGTCAGTCACAGTCCAACACATTATAATATAAGTCACTTCAATATCACAAGTGTGCAGTGATAAGAAACATTTAACTGAAATATGTGCAAATAATTTACTGGTGTAATATAAATAAACCGTGTGTGAAATAACAGCCAACAACATTTCTCTTTCTTTAATAATATTAATACCGATTTAATTAGTGCTCGAACACGGGGCTATAGACAGCTGATTGAACGGTATCTTTTCCGTACAGTGATGATAGGCGCTCGATNCGAACACGGGGCTATAGACAGCTGATTAAACGGTATCTTTTCCGTACAGTGGTGATAGGCGCTCAATAACGGAGCTTAAGACAACCTAAAATCATCACAGCAATAACAGGGAATTAATCCGTTGTGTATCAATCGACACCCGAAGTGGGGTGATTGATCACATATTATTACAATTGACGCCCAAAGCGCGGCGTATTTATTCGGTATCATTACATCTTGTAGGTGTGTAAACGGTGCGGCCGCAAAGGACCTCGCGATATGTGAGGAGGGGGGGGGGGCGGCTTGACTATGGCGCTATATAGTTATGTGGTTTAATAGTTTTAACTCCACTGATTTGCATTAGTATGCATGACTGTGGGGGATGTGTCTCACAATAATTTTTGAACTCATAAACCGATTTCAAACTTGGCCCGGTAGTTCTTTGTACCTTTATACAGATCAAGCTCATCGAGGATGTGTGTTGGGAAGAAATCAACCCTTATTTTTATATAAAAAAACAGCTTCTAGCATTAATTATTTCATGTATTTACTTTTGAGGACATTTCCCTATGTACGGCTGAAAATAGGTACAGTAAGTAGCCCCATGGCTTCCCTGGTGCTGACTGACAGCTGACAGCTTTGAAAAGTTACCAGACCAAATTACGTATCCTTACACCGAACCATATGATCTGCAAAAACATGTGCTCAGCAGCTGACACTTCTGACAGTCAAAATTTCGGTGTATACCTAAATGTTGACTGTCATAAGTCAGCTGTGAACCGTCAGCCAGCACCAAAGAAACCATGAGGTTACTTACTGTACATAGGTGCAAACTACTGCAATAACAATAAACAAACAAACATTGGGGAGGCGGGGGTGGTTAGGAGGTTAAGGAAGACAATTGGGGGCCCCACAAATAAAGTTTGTCCACAGCCCTGCTTTTGCGAATTCTTAATTGAAGAGACACCAATAATAGAAAGGATGACACTTCTCCCTTGCCCAAGATGTAAAAGAGACGACGCCCCAAAACTTTGCTTCCGACTTGGAAGGGACTGCATAAAATTGATGGGAGATAGTATTACAACACTAATACGAAGAAGGGGAAAGGAAAAAAATATATTAAGTTTTAAAAAAAATTATTTATTTCTAGCAACGTCTAAATCAACAGTGGTGTGTTAAAAATAATATGTAACAGCTACAGATGAAGCGAGGCAGGCCACACAAAAAAAGTTAAAAATCGTGGCGTTGGCAAACGAATGAGAGAGGAACGATATGAAGGACAAGATATAAAGGGGAAGAGAGCAGTGGGTGCAAGTGGAAGATGGATGACAAATAATGGGAGCAGGCAACGTGATAGACAACAAAGTGGCCGACACGAGAAGACAAAGTGGTAGACAGCCAACTGCTAGACACGAAGAAACGACGTGGACCAAGTGATAGACAAGCTCCCACATAAGAGGACAAAGTGGGAAATTTCTGCTGGGTAGTAATGTGGAGGAATGTTTGGCTACACCATAGTTAGTCTGTACTAACCGAAATAACAACCTTGCCTCTGAAAAGAAAGCTGTTTCAGTTAACACACCTATACATATCTAAGCTAAGGCTGAGCAGTAGAGCACGAAAAAAACCCACATATAACACCCTCCCAAAAATTGAACATAACTTTAACTATTATGGAAAACAAATAATAATAATTATTCCTACTTAGAGGGTACTAGTATTGTACATACACTTACAAAAAAAACACAAGAAACATGGTGATTCGTAAATATGTAAATAAAGTAAATTATTATTATTAGCACCGCGTCTTACTACCCGTTCGGGTTATACGCACTTACGCTAATGTGTAATGGTAGGGTGATTGTGAGATGAAATGGAGGACCTACAGTTTAACGTGGATCCGAACCACGGTGGAGGCCTGGCATTCCCCACATTCACAAGATGTCTTGTCAGAGGTGAAGGAGGGGTTTGGTAATCAGAAAAAGAAAAAAAAAGTACTTCAAATAAATTTAAAAAAGGGAAAAATATATTTATTTCCTGTGTTTAATTCTCCAGTGTTTAAAACAAACAAAAAATAAGTTCCCTTCCTAACGGGTCGACCAGTATTAAACACAATTAGAATACACAGTATTATTCACGCCTGTGACGATGGGTAAGAGACTTGGCGGTGTGGTTATGGTACAATTTAAGTGGCAAAAAAATAAAATAAAGATTAAAAAAACACAAATTGATCCTCACAATGTTCCGATATGGAAAATGACGAGGTGAGACGTCCCGAGTCTTTGGTACTTTTAAAGAGCGAAAATAGTTCAAATAGTTTAGTCTTTTTATGTATGAGGTTCTTGAAATTCCCCCAAAAATATAACTGGAATTTAATGAGTTGAATTGAGTTCTTGGGAAAGGTTGTGCGTTGGTTATCTCCAGAGAAAAGATTGGGTCCACCGTACAACATGTGTAGCTGAGGCGTCCCAAGTTGCAAAGAAGGGCCTAGCCCCACCGGACTGTGCCGGATGGAATTTCTCCTCGGGTAAAGTTGATGAGCACGCATACGGTGTTAGTTTTATTTTATTTTAGGTAAATTCACTAATAGTAAGTTCTTCTTTCCCAAAAATCACTCGAAGCTCCACCACGCAACCTCCGTTCACCTCCGTCACTTTCTACCAACACCCCTATCTTTGCAGCAATCCTCCCACCTAGGCAACTTTGCCGCGCATCTTCCGAGAATTACCTCAAAGTTGCCCGAAATTGGTGGCAAGATTCCCGCAAAATATCCTAACTTTCCATATGGCCTTTTTATAAACTAATACAAAATTGTGAAAAACTCTTAAAATTAACAACAAAATTCTGATTCCCAAAACAATTACAAAAACACTTCTGGCCTTCCTCCACGTCAAAACCTACCTGAAAAAAATAAATATATATCACTTTACCATCGCGCGGCAGAAATGCTCTCCTAGCAACACGCTCGTGTGGCGGGTTCGTGAACTACTTAACTATGCAAGATGGACCCCGTAAAATAAATTTGTGATAAGTGAAAATAGCCAATAGAGAGAAAAAAAGAAACAACGAACGACTGAAAATGACTGCAAAATAAGGTACGTAATAAAACAATTCAAATATTTATATAATATTAGATTTAAAATATTTTTTTTGTTTTTCCAAAAATGTAAGCTACCTGGGAACCACCTTAAATAGTCAATATTCCCGGATAGCAGCAACTAAAACGAACGTGCTGCCAAGGCGGCCATCCCTAACATCCCACCAATATATATAAATTCACCAAATCACAACTGATATAATTAAATTACGAGATGGTAGAAATAATAATAAAATACTAGGTGATTATTGAAAATCCTCACAAAGGTTATTATTGCTATCCTACTAGATACAAGTAACCTTAAGAAGGTTATGTTTTTAGGTTGATCACTTAATAAACATTGGCATTTTTACAAGCTGAACCATGTTAGCTTTCCTACACGCAATGATGGCGGATGTCAAAACAACACTTGTAATCCTAAAAATCCATTATTAACAACTAAAAAAGTGTAGTGGCCTGAAACCTCGATTAAAGGCCCAATTATCGCCTCAAATGTTACCATTTTCCCGAAGGAGAAACCCCTGGCCACACCTGTCACTCCCCCATACTCCACCGGTGCTCTCAATTTTTCTTCCCCCTTGTTACCTGGCCAACCGGGAATTTTTCTAATTTTAGGAAGCCTGGAATTGGAAAATTCGCCGTCTCATCCCCTCCCCCCCAGCCCTATACACCAATAAATTATCAGCTACACCTACTCTAACGTCTAAGGAAACAAGTGAAGGGCACATTTTTAAAGAAACGGGTAAGTATTCGACTACTAGATAAAGACTGGGTGATCAAAATGTTGAAAGAAGACTCAACATAATTATCTCTGATGTATACTGCCAAGGATCAAACTCCAGCCTCCCGAAGTAGGTCGAAAACATTCGCACTCTCTTAACTGAGGATATTATCATTAATTACTTAATTAATAATATCTTAGCCAAGATAGGTGATAGGTACTGATGAAGTAAAAGTGAATGCAAGGCTCCTGTAGGTATAGTCGGATCGCCATGAGAAGAATGTTCTTAAAATACTCAGTGATGGAATATGTTCCGGACACATTTCCAATTAAATCAATGGAACGAATATAATCGAGAGTTTTAAAATTTTCACTCAGGTTTAATTTATCTTATGACCGTTAAGATAAAAATCGTATTGCATAATTTTAATAAGTGTGAAATTATAATTAGTGATGCAATTATTTCGAATCATTACGGTTCACGAGCTATAAGGTGTCGAACTTGCTATTGTAGCCTTTTTACATTCCATTGTTAAGGTGAAGTAGTTAATGTGTGGGGCTGAAATTTAGTTTAATCATACATGCATATGAGGTGTACAGAATGATATATTTATAAGATTAATAATACAAATATTGGTTATATAATTATTTAAATTATTATTAATAATAATGATCATATTAATAAAATAAATATTTACTTGACATTTATTATGCTATGATTATTAATATTATTTCATTGTGTACACCTCATATGCATGTCTGGTTAGACTAAATTTCAGCCCCACACATTAATTACATCACCTTAACAATGGATTGTAAAAAGGCTACGATAGCAAGTTTGACAGCTTATAGCTCGTGAACCATAATGATTCGAAAACATTTAGGCTAAAATTGTGCATTATTATTATTATTATTATTATTATTATTATTATTATTAGCACCACGTCTTAATATCCGTTCGGGTTATACGCACTTACGCTAATGTGTAATGGTAGGGTGATTGTGAGATGAAATGGAGGACCTACAGTTTAATGTGGAATCCGAACCACGGTGGAGGCCTGGCATTCCCCACATTCACAAGATGTCTTGTCAGAGGTGAAGGAAGGGTTTGGTAATCAGATAAGTCTGTGCCGGGACCGAGGATTGAACCCCGGCCGCCAGCACAGAAGTCTGACACCTTACCCCTAGACCACCAGGTCATCAATTGTGCAGTAAAATTTTGGTGGTGGAACTACCTTAACACAAGAAACATTATCAGTCAAGTTCCAATAAAGCAATAAAAGCTATATAACCCGCCTCGGTGGCGTAGCTGGCTAACGCGCTTGTCGTGTTGAGCTCGACCGCTGAGGCCGGGGAGATCGAGGTTCGAATCTCGGTCGGGTGAACTGGGGGGTGGTTTTTCCTAAATGGTTTTCAACTCTCCCTCCACGCAAATGCGGGTTCACTTCCTCTAATTAAACCTCCCCAATTCCTAAATCCATTAGAGTAATTAGTACTTGAAGCGTATAGCCCGAACGTGTAGTAAGACGCGGTGCTAAATAAAATATAAAATACAAGCTATTCCTGTTCTCTCCTCAGACTCACGTGTCGTATATAACGCTTGGTGGTTGAATGTGTCACTAACTTTGGGGTTTTGCCGGTCTGCTTTACACCAAATTATGTTAATACTTCAATATTATAATCAAGGACTTTACGAATACATTCCTTTACCATGTGATTGGGTGGCAGACAAAATAAAAAGTATTTGTAAGGATGGGTGGGTCAAGTGGCAGACACGAACTTGGACCAACTGATAGACATCCTCACATATAGAAGTACAAAGTGATAGCCAAGTGGCTGACACTAAAGAATCTGTCGCTAGGCGCTAAAAATGAAAATTAATCGTTTCAGACCAGTAAAAGTCACTATTCCTCCCCCCACCCCTTTCACCCCTAAAGGTGGGAATGGATGACCCTTAAATTCCTACTGACAATTAGAGATGAAAATCTTTTGGTAAAGAGTTCACATCGCTGAAGTAATTAACATATAGTATGATTTTGGTAAGAAGAACATTAGAAGTTAGTTACTAAAGTTATTAAAAACAATGTTAATATATTCATCAAGTCATGTTATCTGCAGCTGTCACTTTTGATAGATATCACTATCTATAAAATAACACAGATAATAATATAGTAGTAAAATGTTATCAACGCTAGCCGCAAAGAAATATTTATGAAGTTACTCTACTAAAATCAATATAAGCTACAGGTACATTTCAACTGTTGAAATTCTTTTCAGGAAAAATAAAATTAAGCCTTTTTTTCAAAACCGAGAATTTTTCCTAAAGGAAAATTTTTCATTGAGTTTTCTAAAACGGAAAATTTGTCATCTCTCATCTCTTACCAAGACACTTCAAGCTGTTTACCAAGAGGTGACACACACAAAGTATGTTCCTATTACCAAAGTCGGTGAATATTTCATCAGTGCACTCTTGTAGTCATGGTGTGTGGCACATACACCCTTCCTACCCCCCTCCCGCCACTTTTTATACCACCACCTTGTTGCTGTGAGTTTAGAGGAGGAGGAAGTCACGACAAAGTAATACTTCACAAAGTAGGAAAGAGCTTTAATTCAAAACGGTTGGATCACTTTTCCTTCTGTTTGATATTTATAAATATATTAATCATAGATTGCTAATACTATATGGACGCTTGGACTGAAACAATATTAATTCATGGCATTTAAACCAAAGCAACAAACACAAAAAGATGTATATTAGAAAAATAAAACATTTTACATTTCTTTTAGCGCCGCATCTTACTACCCGTGCGGTTTATACGTTTTTTATTTTAGTTAATGCCATAGCTTGCAGCCTATGATAATCGAGAGCATGCAAGGATGACACAAAAAGGCAGAGAAATCGTTTTGTCAATTGTTTTACATCGGTATTTACGCACCCGCACCAGGTCATGTTTTTAAAAGAGAGTGTTTTTCCAGTTAGCACAACAGTGTATTGACATAACTAACTCAGGGGAAAAGCTCCAAATCTGGTGGTATATAACAGTGGGCATTAGACCCTTTAAAAAAAGTGGGTGGGCGGGAAGGATGCCAGTAGATTGAGTCCCTGTTTAGTACGGAGGAAGATGCCCCAAACCATCTTGAAAGCCTGCCTGAGTTATATAACAGCCGCGTAGCGCCGGGCGGTCGAGTGTTCGACACTAGTTAAGAGTTACAACACCGAAGATAGGTCAGGGCGCAGAATTGTTGAGTAGGGACGTTGACAGAACGAGGACCTTTTACTAAATTCTTTCAACTAGATCTAAAACCTACATCACATTTATATACCCAGTAGCTAATCTATTGCAATAAACATGATCAAAACCAACCCCACAATTATTTGCCGCTACCTACCCATCCTGACAAGTAAGCCCACAGGTTGAGCAGAGTGGCAACATTAAGCTACATTGACCACCTCTGTGGTCTAATGGTGAGAGTTCATAGCTACAGAGCCAGAGAGGTTCCAGGTTCGACCGCCAGCGCTTTCAAAAATTTATTTGACGCTGTGAGTCTGGAAAGGGGTCAAACTCAGCTTCGCGAAGACGAAGAATAAATAAGTAGCAGCTTCGTTTTAGAAAACTGATAATGGCCTTAGGGCTCAATGTGCTGACCACATGACACCTTATATCCGCAAATGTTGGCACTAGCATCCCTAACGGCAACGACCGCTTGGTCGGTATAGTTCGCTTGCGGGCTTACGCCGTTTTTTTTTTAGTTAAATAAATGTGCCATTAAAATCATAAGCAACCATAAGAATAAAAGCTAGAATAAGAGCTAAGTCTGGTACTGCAAATACGACTGATTTATCTTCTGGGCACACGGTCAAAGGCGTTCAACTCGCAATAGGCTGGATTGCAGATAAGGGGCAGGCAGAGGTTCAAATCTAGACCGGGTGCACTGGGAAGATTTATAGGCCTACACATGTGATATCTCACTGTGATTTTAATATCTCCTTTCCACACTAATGCGAGTGCACTTCCTCTAAACCATATTACCAATCCCTACACCTTATATTAAGTCGTTAGTAAAATTACCCACTTTGGTGGTCGAGTGGTCTCATAAGGCGTTACTCTTGCAAAAGACTGGACTGCTGATGAAGGGTGTATCGGGGTTCGAAACCCTGTCGGTCGTTTTGAAGGTTCCACCCCCTCCACCAAATGGCTTTCCATTGTCCCACCACGCATATGCGGGTGAACTTCCTCTAAATTCAACCTTCCCCATCCCTAACACATTAATGTAAATAGTACATGAGCGGGTAGTAAGACACAGGGTTAAAAACATATTGTTAGTGCTAGGCATACTAATAATAAAAACAAAGAGATTTTTTTAAAAGATGGGCCTTCTAAGAAGCAAAGGTTAAGGACCTCCCATTTTTTCCCTCCCCCACTCTTTATTTTAGATATAGATGTGGGTATATCATAGCTTTGATAGTGGTCACAATATATATTATTAGAAATATGTTTTTGGTTGATTAAGACCTTTTCTGGGGGGATCTTAGAAATATAACCTTCATATTTATGTTTTTGAGATGATGAATGAGTAAGATAGTCCTTCTTATCACTTTTTTAGAATTGTATCTTTTACACATTCTTATGCCTTGACTTTTCTTTTATACAGCTATCATATTTAGATTATTTTTGTAAAATGAGCTTTGTGTAAAAAAATGGAGGAACGCGTTGAACTCAATATACATATCCCTTACGAAATACTCCGTAGTTGTGTGGTTGAGGGTGAAGGGAGAGGCTGGGGTGAAGCCTGGCGCTTAGCGATTCCTCTCACCGCTTTCCCTCGCTTCTTCAACATCTGAGGCATTATGCGAGATAAGTGCGTGGGGAGGAGATATTTGTGCCCTCCGCGTGTGATGGATTGTGCGTCATTCATCATCCAGTCTTCGAGCGTCCTATGGATACACCCACCCCCCGTACACCACCAAACATCTGCTGACCGTTTCACTCACCGGCGGTTTGAGAATCAGGAAGTACCGGACAGTCCGTACCAATGAATGGACGGGCTGAGACGGGCGTCACGGTTTAGATACTGGCTCAGTGTCTCGAGGCTAATAGTTCCTATATGGTTTCCCCACTCTCCCTCCACGCAAGTATTAATACATTTCATTTTAAATTACACCATACTAATTCCTACCTACCCCACTAAAAGTTTTATATTACGTGCAGTAGGCTATGACGCGGGGGGAAATATTAAACAAAATAGTAAAAACATCTATAAGAGCAATTAAGGTTTAAAAAACGTTAAATTGCTTTAAGACGGATTCATTACCAAACAAAATTCCTGGCCATCTCTCTTGTTGGGGTGGGCGGGGGAGATGGAGGGAGCGCTCTTAGTACCATGAGCACTCTCTCCAGCAAAAAAAAAAAGTCTACAGGCTACATTTTTCCCAAATAAATATTTCACTACGTTATATTTATATATCCTTTATTTCTCTAAATATATAGACCTACGGAGGCCTACTTTAGTCTTAAAACAATCAAGGAATCTTGAAACATTAGTACCTATTTTATTCCTTGAACGCAATAGAATAGATCGCTGGATCCACTAAGAGCTGGTTTTGTACATGTGATGTATCGTTGTAGTTTTCCCATCTCTTCACTCCCCTAATGCGGGAACACTTCCTTTAACTCTTCCTATCTCTATTCCATGCAATGCTATGCTAATATCCGGTAGTAATAGACGAACCAGTAAACCATAATCATTGTTTGAAGTTTTTCAGCCCTTTTTACTTCCTCTCGACACCTCGGAGAGAAAATATTGTGATCGTCAAAAAATCGAACTCGAAATGTTGATAAATTGTCGACGTTTCATGACCCC
>CABEEJ010000808.1:141041-159883 GCA_901482245.1 Timema douglasi
CCCCCCCCCTCCCCAAAATAAATCACAATGCCGTCCGTCTGTGCCTCGGGCTAGAGCAGAACCTATTTTACCGATTGGGCTCTAATTTGGTATTTGGGGCAATCATAAAGTCCCCATAGGAATTTTAGAAATTATATATCCAACCCTAAATTTAAGGGTAGTTTACTAAAGGTCTGTGCTGGCGGCCGGGGTTCAATCCTCGGATTTATCTGATTACCAAACCCTTCCTTCACCTCTGACAAGACATCTTGTGAATGTGGGGAATGCCAGGCCTCCACCGTGGTTCGGATTCCACGTTAAACTGTAGGTCCTCCATTTCATCTCACAATCACCCTACCATTACACATTAGCGTAAGTGCGTATNCACATTAGCGTAAGTGCGTATAACCCGAACGGGTAGTAAGACGCGGTGCTAATAATAATAATAATAATAATAATAATAATAATAATAAAGGTCAAAAAGAAAAAAAATCAATTTTTTCACAATTTGCTTTAACAATTTTGGTTAAATTTTATATCCAGACACTGTTTATCATTATAAACAAGATGGCCACTCTCATTTTCTCATGAAAATGACTTTGAGGGTACTTTGCATGGTGATAATTTTCCAGTTCTCATAATTTCTTTGCTACTATTTGAGATTCGAAAAAACTATTCATCGTAAAGATAAAATTTCTTAAATATATTTTTATAAAACCAAAAGTTTCTGAGCCATAAGCAAATATATACGTTTTAATTTGGGTCTTTGAAAAAGAATTTGATTCTTATGTTCGTTGGTGGACCAAGATATTTCTCTTTTCTCAATTTTTCTGTTAACAGTGTTCCTAGTTCTTAATGCCATAGAGTAAGTAACGGGGCATATTATTTCGTTTCACAGGTACAACGAGTTTTTAGTAAAATAATGTATATTTTAAGATAAAAGCGGGAGAAAGTCAGTGCGGTGAACCGTACCATTTATTTATTTTGTTTCCACTCAAGATTTTTGCAATCTAGTTTGGACCAGATTTGGTTGGAAATATCAAGTCGAAAAAATTTAAAGCATGTGATTGAATTAGCCCAAACAAATTTATTGGGTATGGGGAAATTTGATTTGAATACAAGTTTTAAAAATGATCCTCAACAGATCGAGTCCGGTCCGAGCAATGACACATTATACGGCTCTACAAAGCGCATAGGCGGGTACGCGGACTAAACGTCAAGCCCCTATAAGCCTGGTATGCCGGTGATGGGGAGGTCGGGTTTCGAATTCCAGCTTTGTATACTGGGGAGTTTTATTTTCCTAAATGGTTTCTCACTTTCACTCCATTTAAAAGAGTACATTTAATCTAAATTCTACCTTTCTCATTCTCACCCCACTAACATTACATATAAATAAGCGTATACAACCCTAAAGGAGAGTGAGAAAGGGTTGAAAAAAAACCCTGAAATTACTTGAATTAGAATAAGTAAATACATTTTTACGGGGTCTTTATTTTTTTAGAACAGCATGTATACGTGTGGGGAATCCCGGGGGGTTTGTGGGGTAGTACCGACAACGTCAATATTTAAGCGGCAGTGGTAGCCGTAGTTAGGGGACGCTCATGTATTTGTCAAGCAAATGTTTAATGAAGTATTTGGTCATATGCTGGCCACCCTTCACTTTTCTATAGTAAGATCACTGTGCTAAGAACCTTTGTCTGATATTATATGAAACGTTCACTCCGACAGTTCTGCAGCGGTCACTTTTAACGGACGAATGTCAATTTTGACAGCTCTTACATTAACATAGTGCCTGTTTTATAGTGTTGGCTACTTTTTTTATTTAATTGCGAGATTTAGGAGCTTACGCAGGTATGTCTTAGGTTTGTGTGTGAGTGTGTGTGTGTGTGTGTGTGTGTGTGTGTGAGTGGAGGGGTCTAATTTTAAAATGCACGGGTTTATCTAGTGTCTGTATCATAGCTCCAGGTTTACCATATTTGTTGGAGAAAAATAGATTACATGTTGCAAAAATTGTTTATTTCCTTTTAAAGTACAGGAAGGCAATAATTTACTATTCTCCATAAATAGTTATGGAAAAGGGGTGAGAGGGGATTAGTTATATGAACAAACCCGTACTTAGGAGCACTAAAACAAACATAGCTCTTTGCATGCCAGGCTTTGTAATATTGTGTTTAATATGGAAGTCCAAGAGAACAGTAGGAGCTTCACACAGGAAATTAAATAAGAACAAAATTCACTAACGTATGAAAGGTTGGGTTGTTACGATCATTTATACTTTCTCTTGACACCTCGGAGAGAAAGTATTGTGATGGTCAAAACAATCGAACTCAAGATTTTCATAAAAGTTGACGTTTCATTATTCATGAAACCAAAAAAGTAGTTTTCACAATGCCGTCTGTCTGTATCTCGGGCTAGAGCTGAAACTATTTTACCGATTGGGATAAAACTTGGTATATAGGGCTTTCATAAGGTCCCTCGAGGAGTTTTTGGTATTAGATATCTAACCCTAAATTTAAGGGTAGTTTAATGAAGGTCAAAAAGAGAAGAAACAAATATTTTTTCTCGAAATTCGCTCTAACGATTTTGATTAAATTCTATATCCAGACACTGTTTATCATTTAAAACAAAACGGCAACTCTCATTTTATCATGAAAATGAATTTGAGGGCACCTTACATGAGGGAGGTTTTCCTATTTTCATCATTTCTCCGCAACTCTTTGAGATAAAAAACAAATTATCATTTTAAGTTGTAGTACCACTAAAGATAAATAAAGATAACAATCTTTTGTTTGAAATATATTTATATAAAACCAATAGCTTCTGAGGTATAAGCAAATAAGTATATTTTAAATGCAGATATTTGAAAATTAATTTGATTCTTATGTTCTTTGTGTGACAAAGATGTTTCACTTTTCCCAATTTTTCTGTAACAGTGTTCCTAATCCCTAATGCCGTAGAGTAAGTCTAGCCGCTTGATTTCATTTTCAACAAGTACAGGGTGGTCCCACTAGCTCTCAATCAGATAACTTGCTCTGTGTTCCGAGATGCAAAACTAATTTTTATTTAAAATCTTTCACTGTCTTATCTGCCTTAGCATGGAACAAGTCACCTGTAGACTTCACAGATGAGAATGGACCATCTGATTTTATAAACAAACTCACCAATCTAGACAATAGATCTAGCGTGTGAGCTGTGGCATAATCCGCGAGTGTGTGAGCATGTTTGGTGTATGAATGTTTACTAATTTTATTTTATTTTATTTTATCTCTCTGTTTCCACTACTGATCTAGCAATGTTTTAAAAGTTTTATGTTCATGTGTATGTTTTCCTCAAATTCTTGTTTCCTATTTTTTATCTAATGATAATTGATAAATGGAGTGTAGTTTAACTTAAGACATGGTTAAATGTAAGAGTAGGCCTATGCCTTAATTTCACCATTTAAATAAAGACATTAATAATAATAGTGTACATTATTTTATGTATGATTGTTGATGTAGTGTTTTTACAAAAATGTATAGATCTATTATTTTGTTTAATAAATCTTAAGAATTTTTAGTAAATGTACAATTTATTTACATATTATTTCCGACAGTTAAATGAGTGATATCATACTGTAAATAATATGTGATTACATTTTTATTGCATTGTAGGTTGATTGATATTTAATAGATTGTAAACTATACCTTGCAACGTTGATCTCAAAAATTAAAGAGTGATAAACCTAGTAAATTACACATGATTAACTAAACTATAGTGTTAATATAAACTTGACTCCTATTACACTTGCAAAAAAGTCTTGGTACTAAAATGTAAACAAAGTCTTCCCACAATTAAGAGCGTCTACAATTTTCACCCGAGTCCTGCGGTATTTTCAATAAGAGTACCAGGTTTTATAGGCCCAACACCACTTAATACCTTGTTTGGACCGCTACTTACAGCTAATTACATCCCTACCTTTCTTAATTTTGTCTGAATCTGCACCAATGGGAAAGTAACAAATTAAAACTGTGAAGAAAAACTCTAAGCTTCTTTTTTTTTACTCCTAGAGGAACTCGACCATGGGATTAAGGGAACTTCTTCAAATAGGGCATTAAAGCAGATATAGTGGAATAGTTCGACCGTACCCCCTCCCCCCCATCCATTAACCACGTAATGCTGTTGGGAGTGAGGGTTTAACTCTAATTTATATAGTGTTACATGTTGTAGCATATCAATCAGGCAGATTGGACAGCTACAATTAAAAATCAATATTTTTATAATTTATGCAAGAAAGAAACTATGTTAATTGAATCTACCTCTAAGTTTATTTTCTCTGACTAGATGCAGTCTAATAAAATTACATATCTCCCTACATTCAAACACGTGGTTGGTCAAAAATATCGTCCTTTTATAAATACTGTACTATATATCAAGGAAGAGGATTAATATTATCTTATTTATAAAAAAAAACCTTAACGCATACCCTTTCCCGTTGGATGATGTCGGATAAAATTATATACGCTTGTCATGCTGTCTACAGACAAATATTGTAAAATACATCTATATCATAAATTCTCATAAAACTATTAACTGATCCTAAATAATATAATCACACTAGAGATATTAAATAGAAGATACCTTGATATCCACTCACCCGTTCAAGATGTTATTCGATTCATGGGGCCACTAATTTGAAACACACAATTGTTCAATAATGGCTGCCAACACGTGCTATCATTACTAGATCTATTGAAGAGAAAAAATGTATACGGTCGTCGACGCAGTGACCTACTGCTTATGGAACTCTAACGGCGAGCCAAGGAAACTTACCCACCCTCCCTTTTTCCCCGCAAGTGATTTTCTTTTGTTAATTTTTCTTTCTCTTTTCTCCCCGACTTCGTCCGTCCTTCTCCTTGTCTACATTTCCGAATTTATCACTCTCTCTACATTATTACTTTCATATCAGGTTGAGACTATATAAGTAGCTGCTCACAGTTTCAAGGTACAGACCCGTTCTACAGCGCCGAGCGTCGAAGGAGGAAACTCTGCACCATCTGTAATGAAGAAGAGCGACATCCATGGAGCTTGGGTCGTCATATCCACCACCTTAGCGACAACCATGGGGTTTGGGTCGTCAGATCCACCACCTCGCTGGCTAGGACGTCATGCCTAGGGTATTTAAGTATCCTGCTGCCGTCGTCAAGTCCTTAAGACTTGGGGTCTAGTTTTTTGTTTAAAAAACTAGACAATGTAGTTCTAGATTTAAATTGGATATTTTTTCTGAAGCTTATTTTGTTTTAAAATGATGTCAAATGGATAGTTAATCCATTTAAAGCTTGGTTAATTTCAAGATGGGGGATCTTTCAGTTGATTCTTTAAATATTGTGTCTTGTAGTCTGAAGGACAAGTCCGGTTCTAGTGAATTAGTAAGTCAAGCCCTGGCCACTTTTTATGTGTCCTTATAATAATGTCTTTACATTATGAGCCTCTGGCTTAGAAAGTTATAATGTCTTAGTTTTTGACTTATAAAAAACTTCCACAAGTTCCATTAATCTTTTTGAGTCAATGTTTTATCATGACGCCTTGTACGTCATGAGCATCAGTTCAATTTATGGATGGCTACCACCAGGTTGTCTGTTTACTTTTTCTTATTACAGTTCAGTTAATTGATATCAATATTTTATGTTGGTAAAGTAGTTACGCTTCACGTACTGTATTAGTTTGGGTGCGCAGCCCAGGGAACTGCTCTAGAGTCATAATGGGGTTCGCGCAAATAATAGCTTTTTTCCCCCCCTTTTAATTGACTCCCATTGTTTGAGTTGCTCTCGATGTACTTGCTATTAGAACTTTATGTACTATTGAAGGCTCTGGCAGTACCAGAGGGGAATATGACCGGCCATAGTACCCTATTGTTGACACCTGTTTCATAGCCATCTACTGCTGTTAAAAACATATCTCCCTGATTATCCTAAATGTTTAATGGATATTATTATGAAAGCCCAATCAAGAAAAACTGTTCAAAAGTTACATGCATATCTTGTTCACTATCTTTGTTAGTAATTATATTATTGTTCTCCCTTTTTAGAAATACTTCTACCTGTGGCCTGGCGACTGCACTGCCCTGTGTAGCCACTGTCAATACTTCACTATCTCAAGCCTAATTGTTTGAATCAAACTTCCAATGTGTTACTTTCAATATTAATGTAAATTCTTAATTTTTGTTATATCTGTTTTATTTAATAAATCTATATATTGTCAAACATAATTCTTTTATATAAAAGGGCTACCCTGTAGGGAATATTTCTTTCAATGTGGAGAGGATGGGTATGTCACACGGTAACGTAGCACATATCTTATACTTTCTAATGTTAGAACAATAGTATTATTGTTCATGTTTTCACCGTTGATAAACATACTTATAGATACATTTTTCTTCTGAGCCCCTTTTTCGATGTCAAAAAAGCTTCTCTATGAAATAATGGTATTTACTCTTGATGTGAAAAGTTATGTATCACAGGAGGGGGAGGCTAGATATCTACATGGTGTTAAATGAGGGGTGAGGATCAAAAAGGTAGGGGGAAAAAAGGCGTTTTGTGATTTATGGATGACCTCTTGTGTATAGATGTAATAGCCAGGCTCTAGGTACCACTTCCTTAAACACAGACCTTCACCAACCAAACAGGACGCAAGCCACCACTGCGGAAAATTTGAAAAATTACCGGAATGTTCATGTCTTGTCTTCTTGCTTGTATGTTGATAATAACTTGGTTATATCAGTTGGTCGAGCAGAGCCGTGTTAAACCCAATGGATTCAAGGTTAGCATCCCTAGTCACTGGACAATTGTAAGCTGGACGCCCAGTAGAGGCTAGGAGCAGCAAGGCAAGGTCAAGCCGCGGCGCAGCGGGTATTATGAAACCAACACCAAAAGAGCGATTATTTTACCTTTTCCCAGATCTCTTGAGGCATAGAAGACATTTATAAGATACTTTAGAATGTCTCAAAAAAGTTTTACGAATTCGTTAATCTAATTGAGCCTCTTATCGAACGTCAAGACACTCAATTCCGTGAATCCATTACACCTGAAGCCTAACCGAGCCCTCCTGAAGACGTACGGGATGTTACGAATCACTATTACCATGCCTTGTTCCTTAAAAGTTTGTTCAGATCCGTCCGCGCGGGTGGAATCGTGCAGTATCGAGTTGTATTGAGCTCCATACATTTGTGCACACGAGGCGGAGTGGTACAATCGTACGAGCGGTCTCCGCTGACCGACCGCCAGAATCTCGATACCACGTGTATTCCGCGCGGCTTGAGTTCTATGAATTTCAATTAGTGTGTTCAGTTGAGCAGATTCGGCGCTGTTTGGACGAAGGTAGAGGAGTGAATTATGGAGCGTTTCGATACAGAACTTTTCGTTGACGAGGCGGAGAAAAGGCATGCCATATGGGACATGGACTATGAAGAACATTCCAACAAGATAAAAAAAACTACCTTGGCCAGAAATGGTGGAACTTTTCGCCGACACCGGGGATGATTGAAAAAAATAACGTACCTTGGTAGGTTTGCTCTTTATTACAGATATTTATTATTAGCTATTATCAGAGATATTTGTATTATATAAGAACAGTAGGCCTGCGACTATCCGGCCTTATGCACTATCCTTACTGTAAATGCCAACGTTTTAGTTTTGTAAATATTAACGATGTTTTATTTAACTTTCCTTTTATATTCCGCACGGATTCCGCGACGTCTGAACAGCCACCAATTTCCGCGTGGATCAAACCACGCGGACGAGTCCGCCCCGTCTGAACGTAGTCTTACTCAACAGAAGAAACATTTTCTCTTCGTCATGCCTTGCCGACCCTTACGTCTAGTGGGCGCCCAGCTTTAAAGAATTTAAAACATATTTTTCTGCATAACCAAAATTATATTAGTAAAAAAAGTATTCACCGTCGAATTTGTGCGCCCTGGTTCTGAGCAGACTCCCCATCTTCCCGAGCGTCTCCTTGACGACTTTGTCGTATTCTTGCCTGCTCTGGGAGCTCAACTGATGTTCCATCTCCTCCGTGCAGCACGTCAGCTCCTGGGGACAGACCTGCAGGTGGACTCCTGAAACAAAAAAATCCTGCAATAGTAATATAAACCACCTGCACAGTTCTTGGGGAGAACGTCTGAAACATGGCATCTCAGCTAGATTCACAAATACCACCTGCACTGCTTCTCGCGTCGAGATTAGATAAAATAGTTTTTAAGGCAAATTTTAACCTCTTAGTCATTTACTTTAGGTGATTACCACCAACGGATTATATCAGCACACACTATCAAATCAAATTGATTCTAGGACATAAATTAGTCAGCACCACAGTGTTTGTTTTCAAAAGTTCAGCGCATTAAGTTTAAATGTATCAGGGATTGGTGCAAGTTTGTATCAGTAGCCCTGCGCCCAACAAGGTATATAGTAAGTAGTCCATTCGCTTAGGAATGGTGGTAACTATCGGCCATCAAAAGTTATAAGATCTAGTCTCACGTATACATTCGCCAAACCACGTGATCTCGAAGACCATGATGATTTATTGTCACTTTAGGAAGTCAAGACTTTCACAACAAACAATTGGTTTAGTTGTGTTTTTTCTTTTAACAGTTTATAAATCTTTTGCTAGCTAAGGATAGTACACACTGGACTCAGCTATCCGCGCATACGCCAACTTATATCCAGACACAAGTCCCACAGATGTTTTACGACCACAACGAGCAACCGCATCTCATCAGGTCCAACTCCGCGATAGATCCGCACATTAATGCTTGTGTTGTCGTTTTTTATAATAATTAAAGGTCGCCAAAAACGTATAAGACGTTGGTGGAAAAGGAAATTACTAATACGAGGGGAAAATTAGGATGATTGTTGTCAGAGTTATTGGCGAATGCCGAGGGCTCATTTACAAATCGCTCACCCGCAAGAAAAGTAACACAACTCAAAAATACTAAATTTGACAAGAGAAGCAAAAATATTGGCAATTTTTTACTGCAACATAAAACTATAGCACCCACCTAGCTCTGAATGCAGCTGTAAAAGCATAGATAAGAGCGTAACACGTTTATAAATCAAGACGTAGACGATATAGGGAGGATTCCGTAAATTTAACCCCACCCCCGACAAATGTAATCCCATTTTGAGCTGTGACATTTTTCTTGTGGCACGGTTTATCAAATTCCAGTTCCCTCTCAAAATACTACATGCAAAAATGTGGATTTAGCTCAATCACAATGTTTTAACTTTAACCCTTGATAAGCCATTAACAAAAATATTGGTTTACATTTAATATTAACTCACCGCAAATTCAAAGCAGGGTTTCTAGGAATTTAAATTTTAAAAAATCCAAAACTTTTTTTATATTTAACTACATTAGAAAGAACTTGTAATCTTACAATTTTGCATTTCAGTGAAACAATATTGCAATTATTGCTACAAAAGATAAACGTACGAAAACTGATTATCCTACAAATAAATCATACGCTCGTAATTACATCACAATATTGTTGGTAACAATGAAAAAATAGAAGCAGGTAGGTTATTTTTCAGACTTCAATCTCACATTAAATATTCACTAGTATAAAACACCATAAATTGCATTATCATAAAAAGAAAACTTACTTAACACTACAAAAAACTCAATAATTGTTTTGTTATTTGGTAATGATTGAAAAACAAGTATTGCTTTTTCAGTTTTCAGACTAAATTTCTTAGAAAACTTTAACAAATTCACCATGTGTGTAGTGTAGCTTCTTCACATTAAAACTAACTTTTAAAAATAAAAAATAAATAGTCAATTCAAAAATAATGTAACGATGTTCCAAATAACAAACATTTAAAACCAACAACCCGGTAATATGGAGGCTCTACACTCACCAAGGCTCACCAAGTCTCACAAAGTCTGATCGAGACCTCTCCCCGTCGGATGGGACACGCACGCACCAACACATCCACTCCCGTGGCTTGGATAAACAAGACTGAGACGCGAACCAAATCAGCACCTCGCCCAGTCCGCAATCTAGTTCTTAACATGACCTCGCGAACATCCGCTTCTGGGATGTTCGAGTTTGGCCGAGTAATTACTGGGCTATCCGCGATACGTCCAGAGCGCTAGTCTTCACCCTTCCTTTGGTTCTGTGTATTCCCCTTTCTCCCCTCCTCTACTGAGAACGTCCATGACCTGTTTGTGCTATAAAACAGTGGTTGTTATTTTGTATGTCACTCATTGTATCACTAGCTCTTACCAGGTGAGGGCGCTGGTTTAGAACTAATAATTGGGGATATTATTCAAAATTCTCTTTGGATTTAAATATGGGGAGGGATATTATTCAAAATTACGGTTTGGCGCTTCTTTATTATTTTCATGTTTATGAATGGGGATTCTGATTTGGTTTGACGTGGGTGAACCACGGATTCATAATAGTAACTTTCTAGGGGAATTCATGTTAGACTTAGTACGCCTTTTTAACTGTAGGTGCGCCCGAGCCTTTATCTTAGCGAATCTTAGCAATCGTTTGATATAATCTTGGGTATTTTTAGACGATATAAGTTCACTTAGTTATGAGGGTATTTTATGTGCTATTGTTTGATTAGGTTATCATGGGCGCAACGGGAGTTTGCGGAACTTATTGTACACATCTAAAACTTACTTGTAATATTAGGTTATGCTTCGTTACTTAGGATTAGCACTCAATGGCCATTGTTGGGTTCTGTGTATATAATATTCGGCCGCTAAGTCATGTATATATTTATAGGAATGTAAAGCTAAATTTTATGGGCACTTTATCTTATATATTTAATTTAAACGCCAGTTAGTGCTATGTGCACTCAGAACTAAATGTGTCAGCCATCTTGTGTTTAAGGATGTAAGCGCGCCCTTGGGCGGTAAATTTGAATCTATATATCAAACATTCACTCTAACGTTCCCTCTGTGGGACGGTTAATATTTTGTAGGTCATGGTGACTCAGACGATATTTTGCCAGGCTAAACGTAGGCTCATTAAGCCTTTAATGTACTATTGTATCAACTCTATCATTGTAATTTAACCAACTGAAATAAAAACTATGTTTCTCTTGTGACCTCATGGTTGTTATTTGGGCACGCTTCCTGCGCTCAATATGTGCGTCACAATAGAACCAATAATTAATTATCACAGTTAGTTTAGAAACGCTTCATTTAAAAAGAAAAATTAGGTAGGTATTTGTCCTTTTTTTTTAAACTTATTATTCTAATAAAAATAAATTCTACTGCTTTTTAAAAGACTTTCACAAACTGGAACTTTGCTTAAAACAGTATTTTGTGGGTGCAACATCACAGTCATCTCCGCACATTGTGAATGTTATTAGGTAGAGGGGAAAAAAGGTGCATAAGTTTGCGGAATATGTTTGGAGGCAGTTAGAGACAATCAATCTTGTAAATGTAAATGGGGCCAGTTTTTTTCTTTTTTGAATTTGTTTCTATATTGCTGAATGAACGGCATCACCTTCATTCTACGTGTGTCCACAGATCAAGAATTTTAGAGTTATTCTGTTGATTTTTAGTGTATTAGCTGCATGCATGAATAATGAAACAATATTTTTGTTTTGTCCGCCGCAATTATCACAGTAAAAAGTCAATTCCAAATTTTCATCGTCAACAAGTGGAGCAGTTTTTCACAAATACATCCACAAACAAGTACCTATTTCATTTGAAACACGCTGACCCTCACATTCACTCCAAAAATAACATTCGACATCACTACCTAGCTGACAAATATTAAAGTTGTAGCTATTTATCTTTGATTTGTATTAAAATAGAGATATTTCACCTGTAGGACACGGCATTACGGCCTGAAGGTCAAAATAAGACACGATGAAGTTGTTATTAATGTGTGACGTTTATCATCATACTTGGCTTAGCGTCTCAAAACCTTCTCTCTTTCATTTTCCTCGAACTTCGCTTTCATCTCTGCATCGTTTAGTGCATTTTTGTACGATTCACACAAATTACACAAGTCTTTCTTTGGTCGGTATGAAAAATGAAATGTTGTATTCAGTATTTACACATTCTTGAATACATCATTAGGTTGGCAGCTGGCTGACCCTTATCCTCTTGCAGTTTTACGTGGTCACGATGGAGATCTGCCAACTTTTATCCCCCGGAATATAGTCACGATGGCTCTCCACTCTCAGTATTGAATCTGTGTTGCCTTACGGAGTCTTTAATTAATGGGTCGACTTGGCTGTTATACCCATGTTTTCCCCTCTTTTCATTACCTGCGAAACCATTGAATTGTTTTGCTTATAACAGTACGATGGGCCTGTCATTAATACCGAGCGTGTTTCGAAAAAATAATTTGCAGACTCGTAACTTGGAATCTTTATTATAAAGATAAAATGCGTGGTTCACTTGACGATACTTATTTAGGTTATTGTATCTATACTTTGGAAACACTGTCTCCACGTTTCCAGCTATGAAAGAACGTTGTTTCTCCAAATCACCTAACCCCCAATAAGTATCGAAAAATACTTTTCGCTCTTCCTCAGTGAACTTGCTATTGCACTGGAGCCTACACTTTGAGTTGGGAACAATTTTCTTCCAGAAAACACTTTCTTAGTCTTTGAGGAAGAGACATACTCTTTTGACTGATTTAGGCTGGCATTTTGAGATTTATTTAATCAAAGCCGAGTTTTTTAGAGGTTTTTTGACGCGCTTTTTTTGGGGACAACAAGATTGCTTGCTTTTGATGTATTTTCTTGATCACACTGTTGAGAAGTTGAGGGTAGTGAAGAAAAACTAGTCCCTACTTTATCTGAAGACGATGACTGGACAACAGATACTTGTGATGTATGAATCATGATTGAGAGGTTATCGTCCAGTTGGGAAGTATTTTTATCTTCAGATCCAGACAGAGAGTCTTCTATATCTGAGGATTCACTCTCTGAAGGGACTTTAAACTTTAGATCACAGTCCGAGTCATCGACAGGTGATGATGAACTATATTGTCATCATCACAGCTTTTCGCAAAAGAAGCATGATTACTTTTCGAAGAGGTCCCACAATTGGCAATGGATAGACTGTTCTTTCTCAAAATGAGTTGCATATCACTCGAAGCATGTACTTCAGTACAATAGGAAGATAAACCTTCACTAACAGCCTTTTGCAGCCCTACAGTTTCTCTCAAGAATTGTAGATCACACATCGCTTGACTTGACAAGGTTTCCTGACGTGGCTAGCTGCACCATCATTTTCCCGCGAGATGAAAAATCCATTTTTTACAGTCTAAGAAAATTAAAATAATAAAAACTGAAATGATTGAAATTATAATATTGCAATACAATACGTATTATTGTTACCATGACTTATTTTTTAATTTTATATTTACGTACCTAATTTTAATTATACTACTCATACTCATGGTGATAACAATTACAGAGGATTTCAAGGTTACTTTCTTCAAAGATGATGCTACTGTTCTCACTGTACAGTAATCACAAATACTGACACAGCTCGAGATGTGACGTTCTTAATTAAAAATAATGCAATGAAATACTTGCCTCATAAACGAGAAAAGTGTCCCAATTCGAGATGTGACGCACGGATCACGAAGATTGTCAGAATACAAACAGGAATACTGTCTCAACTCAAAATGTGACACTATTCTTAATTCACGCAACATGCTACACCTGTGAAGGTCGCCACCCTACTCAGTAGTGATAGGCACAATCGAGTAAAAATAATCGAGTAACTCGGTTGTGTTGTGTAATCGGGAGTACTCGATTCTTCCGGGATTACTCGAGTAACTTTGCTCGGACCTTGTTATTCTTTTATTTTCTCTTTTCTTACCAGTTAAGTGAGAGTCGACCTTATTGGCTGGACTGTTTACCATGTTATTTCCATTTAAAAGGCATATTCCCTTAGAGCTAGTTTTTCACCAACAGTTTCTACTGCTACGCAAAAATGACCCTTTGTGGTTTAAATGTTGCACGTGCATTTTCAACACAAAATACCCGCAGATGTAAAGTATACAATCGAAAAGCATGCTAACTAAGATGCTACTCGATTTTTTTTTACTCGGCACCTCGGCAGTCTTATTTTCACAATCGCATAAACAAAACTAATTATAGACTTTCTTAGTTATTTTATTGATTATAATTTCTCCTTAGTAAAATATGATTATTTATAAATTGAAACTAAATAGAGTACCGTACGTTACATAATAGAAAAAAATAAATAAAACTGATTTCACTTTTAAAAAGGTACAATTATTATCAATTTATTTAACATGAAGTAAGTGACCTGGTGGTCTAGAGGTAAGGTGTCAGACTTCTGTGCTGGCGGCCGGGGTTCAATCCTCGGTACCAGCACAGATTTATCTGATTTCCAAACCCTTCCTTAACCTCTGACAAGTCATCTTGTGAATGTGGGGAATGCCAGGCCTCCACCGTGGTTCGGATTCCACGTTAAACTGTAGGTCCTCCATTTCATCTCACAATCACCCTACCATTACACATTAGCGTAAGTGCGTTTAACCCGAACGGGTAGTAAGACGCGGTGATAATAATAATAATAATTTAACATGAATGTATAAAGAAAAGTTTATTTTATTAAAAAGAGAACAAAACTTTTTTTTTTTTTGTGAGACACTTCTTAAAACGCATACTTTCATATTGACTGTACATGCCACGTGAAAACTGAAAATAAGGGGGTGGGGGTCATTGTTAGTGTCGACTGCCTACTACAGGAAGAGATTATTGACATGTTATTAATATCGAATTATATTGCGAGACTCCCGAATAATGTTGTCCAACCGATTGCCACGGGACGATTCGAGTAGATGATTCACTAAAAATTACTCGAGTAATTTTACTCGATTATTTTTAAAGAGAATCGAGTAATCACTCGATTCTTATAATTACTCGATTGTACCCATCACTACCCTATTGAGATGAGCCGCTGTTCCTGTTCCATCACTTCCCATTTTCTGTGGTGGCAAAGTGACACATCACGCAATCTAGCGGTCCTCCGGATAACTACACTTATGACACACAACTTGTAGCAGGACCTATTAGCGGAGTAATACACAAA
Organism: Timema douglasi; assembly: GCA_901482245.1. NCBI lineage: Eukaryota > Metazoa > Arthropoda > Insecta > Phasmatodea > Timematidae > Timema > Timema douglasi. The sequence continues at coordinate 156,099 of CABEEJ010000808.1, forward strand.
ATGGATTTTTTGGAGTTGTGTCACACTCGGGCGATGTTCCCGTGTATCCAGACACAAGGGAAACATCAGCGGGTGGCTTGTGTGTGGCGAATATCTTCCAGTGGGTACTAGGCTTTAGGTGACCACAAATAAAGGAGCTAAAACCTTAAACAGCTTGGCTTAAAAATAGTATAAGAGACAACAATAAAGAATATGGAAAATATATTTGTTTAACTATGCATAATAAGTGACAGAGGTCTACTTTAAATGTGTACCATATCTTACCACCCATATTAACATTGGGGGAGGTGGTCGGGATAGCGAAGGAAGGACTTATAAAATGTACTCGAACTTGCGTGGAGAGAGTACAGGACACAATTTAGAGGAGGGTCAAACCACTTCAGTACACCTGACGAGAATTCGAGCCTCAAACCTCCCCGTTACTGGCAAACTATGATGGACGATACTGGCGCCTTTGTCTACGTGCAGGCTATAATATATTTATCTGATAATGTATTTTTTTAATATATAAAAATATTTTGTTTAGCTTTTATCTAAATTGCCATTTTTGTATTCAATAATTACAAACTTCAATTATTCCAAGTGTAGTTTATTTGAGCACTCATTTAAAATCTCCTGAAAGAGATAATAGCTAATGACCAATCCCAGACGGACGTAACAATAATAAAGAATCGGTGTCTGGTAACTCTGTATTTACCTTAAAGCTGTCATTCCATTCAGACACGCTAGATAGCTATGACAGGTGAAAACACATGGTTTGGCATATTAATAAGACTAAGATTTGGTAAAGGTTTTGAACTAAAGAGATTTTATTTCCATGGTGATCCAACTAAAACAAATATACTACCTTTTGAGTCCCATAACACGCAGCAGTGTCGATCATTTAGTTACTCATCGACACTCCCCAATGAGGAAAGACAACTGTGACGTGTTTTTATATTAATATCCAAGCCTAAATATACCACTACTATTTTCAAGGTCGATGACAGAAAAGGCAAATCAAAAGGGAAGCGAGTTTTCCGGTTGGTGGTGGAGGATCGAAGGAAAAGGGTTCACGTTCGAATTCAAATTTGGTCTCTAAACGAAGCCGCTTACCAGAGCGCCGAGATGCGTTGCAGACGCCCAGCAATTTCGCGTTATCTATGACGGGGTTTGTTAGTTTAAAATTCATTTCACGCCAAAATAGAGGTAAGTAAGAGGTATCAACATATTATTATTATTATTATTATTAGCACCGTGTCTTACTACCTGTTTGGGTTGTACGCATTTAGTTATATTAATACACGCCTTGAGTGCATTTTAAGTTTTACAACTTAAAAAAACGCGGGGAACTAGCTCATTTTTAACAATGTTTCACGCAAAATTTCACAGTTTTAATAGAAAGTAAATAGTTAGGAGCTTATATCTAATTTTCCTTAAACAATTAAATTTATGTTTTAACAGGATCACAACCTAACAGTTTAAGATAATTGAGAATTGTTTAGTGGTTTTGAAGCTTCAGAATCACCAATGCCATAATATATACCACCGTGTGAAAATATGTATACCCTTGTCTTGTTTGGAAGAGCAGTATAGAAAATTCAAACATATTTCTTTGCGGACAACAATGATAGCACTTTACTATGTTTTTGTGTTATTCTATACTAGAAATAGTTTTAGTAACCAACTTATAATGTTATTCTTACCAAAATCACACTATATCTTCAGGTAGGCGGTGCCCTTAAGCGGCACGTCATCGTGCAGAATAAGAGTGGTTGAGAGTTCACTATAATCAGGAGGTCCTTCATACAGCAACACTGGTGAAGGGTGAGGCGTGAGGGGTGGAGAAACACACACGATGGTATGAAATATAAACGTTTCCACGTCACCACAAAATAAACAGGCATCGGTTCAGTGTCAGTTTTTGTGCTTGTACCACATCACCGGGAGTACAGAGCTGGGGGAGGGGTGTCCTGAACAGTGTCGAAGCGCGGTGGGCGCTATGTTGGTATTCCGTTTCCGCAAGCTCCCCCTGCCCCTCAACTTTTCAACAGAGTAGTGTAAATAAACCCTAGTCTGTGGGGTGTTTATCTTGGTTAAACATCGGCCGCTATCTGTCCCCTGCCTGCTGGAGAGAAGTAATAGTTGTTTACGATTGGAAGGTTTGACAGAGCTGAGGTTGGTTCAGACACGGCTTCTGTCGGAGGAACACTGCTCGAGCAGACATACTGTGTGCTTGCTTACGAGATAAGAGCTGGGAAAATTCCCGTTTTGGATAAAATTAAATTATCCTTTTCCGGAAAAAAAAAATCCAAACTATTTAAATAATACAAATGCAATCGATACACCCCAGGTTTAATTAATCCCCAAGGACCTGAACACCAAAAACATTTTCAAATGAATTACAAAAAAATAACAACAGCGATTCCAGTTCTCTTCTCGCACTCATGTATCGACTTCAGCGCTTGGTGGTTGAATGTATCACTAGCCTCGAGTCTGCTATATTAGCTATGTTAATACTTGGATATTATATGATGAAACTTGATCGAAAATATCTCGTTCCCTTGGGGATTAATGATATGAACATTTTACTGAAAAGTGTTAAATCTCTAATTGCCCCTATTTGTTTGAATTTGTTAATTTTTTGTCAACACATTTTACCCCCAACCCACTCACTATTTGATGGCTTCATGCTGCTTCCCCAAGTCCAGTCTCAGTCCCTTCAACAATTACTTAGTGGGTCTTAAACCACCACTGTGGGAAATTTACAGGAACATTTTTATCTCTTTTTAAGTCTGACATGAAATAAATTTTAGGATTTTTTTAAACATACGTGCGTACATTAATGGGTAGAGATGGGAAAGAGATCACTAAAGAGGATATGTACTTGCGTTTTCTGAAGGGAGAGTGGAAAACCATTTTTTTAAACACTCTTAGGGATTTGACCTCCCCAACATCGGAAAACTAGACTAAATAATGAGCTTGGCATTCATACCACGTGCCCACTTGCATCTGATTTAATTTTTTTTTTAACACATTTACATAGGATGCAAAACAAAATTATAACATTCTCGTTACAAGAGCCATGAAACTAATAATATAAAATATGTAGCCTATTTTGCTATTAGACTACATGAGCTATGGAAACTATGGCGTATGTATGTGCGATCAAGTGTGTGTGAAGAGGGGGACCCCCAAAAAATGCGTTTGGTTTTAAATATCCACATTTTTAGTCTGGCGTCATTAAGTTTAGAACAAAAATAAAAAGTTGGGCGCATAAATACTATGCGAGAGTTTTTGTTAGTGTTACTGGTAGGACAAGTTATAAAATAAACATTTGTCGGAAATTTTAAAAGGACGGCAAAAGAAACGCAGAGGCTATTATCACGTCAGTAAGATTATTAGTCTATCGAATTTACTGTACATAAGTCGACTTGACAACCTTTCAAGATCATCCCATCCTGTTTCATATCAAGACCTCCCCTTTCGTTTCTAGCGCTTTCTGTTATTCGTGGTTCATACCAGGACATTCACTGCCTGTGAACACTCGGTGAGAGATAAATGTACCCCCCATCCTTCCACGCGTGATCAAATAGTTAAAGGTCATTCATAAACTACACTACGCTTTTTCCTTATCTTATTTTCTCAACCCTACCCCTTACCCCCAAGTAAACATTTTGAAAGGGGCGTTGCATGAAATTTATGGGGGGGAAGCGGGGCACCAGTGTTTTTCCCAACTCTAAATAACCATTTCGAAATTAAAAAAAAATTCCCAAGTAGCAAAAGAGAGTAAAAAAAGGGCAATG
>CABEEJ010000808.1:163246-213806 GCA_901482245.1 Timema douglasi
ATGTATGTAATGATAAGTAATTTCATATCTCAAATAGTTTCGGAGATATTATAAAAAAAAATATTTACGCATCAGACCGGAGCCCTTAAAGCCATTTTGCCGAAATATTGAGAGTAGCCATTTTGTTTGGAATATTTATTAATGTTTATAAATGAAATTTAATAAAAATCGTTAGAGCCGATTTTGAGAAAATCGACTTTTTCTCTTTTTGCCCTTCAGTAAACTACCCTTAATTTTAGGGGTAGATATCCAATTCCAAAAAATCCTTGGGGCAACCCTATGAAAACCCTAGATATCAAGTTTTAGCTCAATCGGTAAAATAATTTAGGCTTTAGTTGGAGGTACAGACAGACAGGCGGAAATTCAAAAAACACTTTTTCGGATTCAGGGAGTCATGAAACGTCATGATTCATCAAAACCTCGAGTTCTACCTGTAAGTTAGAGATAAAGTAAAAATAATGAAATATTCATGCACCTTATAAATAGCTGGTAATTATTAACATAGAGGTGTAAATTAATATTGCGAAATAAAAGAGAGCACTGATATAAAATGAATTAAAATTTATTGAATACGCAAAATTAAAACAAGTTATAACATTATCAAAGTTTAAAACTTGAATTTATTTTTAAATGAAGTTATGTAAAAAAAGTACTATTAGCGAATACATTATATAGAAAAAAATCATCCTAAACTCCATTTCATCCGATGACCAAGGTCCTTAGATCCACGTCTCAACACTTTCAATGATTATGTTTCTATTTTGGGGGTGTGGGGGTGGGGAGGAAGGTCACCCAAACTTTGGCTTAATTCTTTCTATAGGCTTCTCCACTTCTTCCTCGTTTCCATTTAGCCACTCAGCATCCTCAATGCTGCCCGAAGTCTAAGCGGCTTGCGAATTGCGATGCGTCCTCCCTCAATTTGGCCCAGTCTTTCTCTCTCTTACATAAGTATTGTTCTGACCCCCTCTCCCCCTTAACTATTTGTCAGAAAAAAAAAAATTCAAAGATCGACCCCCCTTCCTCCCGCCCTTAAGTGCTTACGTAATACTTAAGCTAAGGTGCAAGAAACTTTCAATTTAAAATGTTACTGTCACCTTTGTCCACTTACCCACTGTTGGCTGGGGAAAAAGGAATTCTATAGAGATGTTGGCGAGAGTGAGAAATAACATAATTACACAACCTCATATAATAAATAATTTTAAGGTTTTGAGGCTTTTAACATACATAAATTGTAGGGCAATACTTTATGTCCAAGAAAATGTAGATGAGTCAGTCTCAGACAAGATCCAACGCGTTTACATTTATTAAAAGTTGTTTTACTTTTTCCTAAAGGAATGTGTGTTCTTATATGAAGGCATTGCCATATACAGATTGGTTCTAAATCAAAGTAACTCACAGGCGGAAAAAGGCGTCAGTCTTGTACTGTCGGTGCCGCGGAAATCAAGGAGCTTCCTCCTCTATACCCTATTAGTGTAAATATTCAGACAACTCGAACTGATAGCAAGACCCAGAGTTCGAAATCATTTTTTTTAATATACATTTAATTTAAATGTTTTTTTTTATCAAAATGTTTAAAAATCTTTTTAAGCTAAACTTAAGAAACTATGCTATGTTTGGTATTATAACCCGTTTCTTTAGATTTTTTTCTCTCCGCGTCCAAGTATCCGTCCAGACTATGCTCATTTAATACCACTAACGGGATAGAGGTTGAGAAATGAAATCATCTATAGTAACCCATCCTCACTATACCTATCCGGTATTTGATATCCAACCTCCCCATCACCGGCTAACGACTCTAGAACAACCTAGCATTTAGTCCGCGTGCTCACCTGCGTGGGTAGCGGTAATATATTTAATAATTGGATAGCAAAGTGATCCCGTGAGCAAAAATAGTAAATATATTCCATCAACACCATCCGGAATCGAACTAAGGTATTCTAGACGCCGGGTTCATTACCCCAAGTCGTGGAGACGGGCTGAAAATGTACAACTATTTTTTATTATTACGTTTAATAATGAGGCTAATAACTATTTAATATAACAGATAGGGATGGGGAGGGTTGCTCACAGGAAATGCACCCGTATCCGCGTAGGGAAAGAATGAGAAAAACAAGGTGCCAAATCGCATGTACCTTGATTTTGGTTGGAACAACGGTAGAGAAAATTCAAACATATTTCTTTTCGGCTAACATTGATGACATGTTAATTTATTATTTGTTTAATATCATAAGTATTGATGATATCTATTAAACGTGAAAGCTGCAGATTACATGGCTTGATATATGAATATATTAAAATTGTTTTAGTAACTTTAGTAACTAACATCTACTGTTCTTCCTACTAAAATCATACTATATTTGCAGAAAGAAAAACAGTTATATGATTTTTTGACCATACTGTGTCCATTGTACAGGTTTCATTATTGTGTTGTGTTGATTTTATTTTCGCCAAGCAGGCAGTTCATTTGAATGGGCCTGTTTAAAGCACAGTATGGCGGGGAAGAGGAGAAGACAGCGGTAAGCAGGCGAACTCAAAGAGACGATCAAGAACGTAATCGGCTCCCTAGCATCTTTAGACAACTGCACGACCTTCAGACAGACCGGGATAGCCCCGCATGCCTGCCGACATCAGGTATATTAAGCCTGTGCATACCTGTCTGACGCTTACAAAGACAGTCTTCAAACAGGTAATATGGTCTGGAAAATAATTATGAGATGGCAGCCAAAATTTACGACGGATTTTTATTTGAGGAAGAATTTAAATTATGTGATTGAAAATTTGATGCGCACAATCGAGAAATCAAATTATCCTTAGAGAGCATACATTACAAAGCACTCAACCCTGCGCAATAGATTAGTAGTATATTTATTAAGTAGGTGCGGTCAAGTTCCTCCACTATATTTAATCCCCTATTCGAAAAAGTCAAGTTCCTCCACCGGGAGGGAAGTCTTTTTTTCTACTAGAGGGGACAGGGGGGTCGAGTTCCTCCACGAAAACTCAAGTATATGGGATTATAAGACGGCCAAGTGCAATATTCTAGTACACACCAAGCTTTCAATCTTTCCATAGTTAATATCTATACTTATGGCTCCTAGCCAACCTAACATGCGTTGATGAATACTTTGTTCATAATAGGAAGACCAATTCAGAATATAGTGTTAATAATTATGGTTCTTACCCAACCTTACCTAATCTCATCTTATATGCATTAATCAATTTTATTTTATTTGTAAATTTCCTTTGCAAAATTCCCCCTGTTTCCCTGGACTTACGTGCAACGTAGGGAGGGGAGGCGGGGATACTCCTCCTTCCCCTCATAAAAATGGAAGAACTAAAATATTAAGCTTGCCGCACACTGGATCGGAAAGGAACGATTTGAACGAAACGCATCAGACATTTTTGACTAACTACATTTTAATAAAGGCCCACACTGACATACTGTCTCGGATCGGAAACGTCAAAGTCGGAAAGAAACTAATCGGTTTGCCAGGAGGGAATATTTGGTCAGATTCCAAAGCTACGCGCATGCGTCCTCAGTGTCGAACCATTGAATCATCTACACTAGCAATCGGTTTACACCTGTTGATGTTCATTTCCTGTTATTATTATTATTATTATTATTATTATTATTATTATTATTATTAGTACCGCGTCTTACTACCCGTTCGGGTTGTACACACTTACGCTAATGTGTAATGAGTGTAATGTTAGGGTGATTGTGAGATGAAATGGAGGACCTACAGTTTAACGTGGGATCCGAACCACGGTGGAGGCCTGACATTCCCAACATTCACAAGTTGTGATTAATACAAGTCTTGTCAGAGGTGAAAGAAGGGTTTGGCAATCAGATAAATCTGTGCCGGGACCGAGGATTGAACCCTGGACCCCCAGCATTTCTTGTTCCTTGACAAGTTTTGCATTAAAAACAAATTATTTGGACGAAGAAATAATCAATGTAGTTCAACAGTAACAAGTAACTTATGACATTTCTAACAAACATTATTATGATTGTGTTAAAAGGGAAATTTCGTGGGAGGAAATCTCGGAAATTTTATATTACATTTTACTGTATGACGTGCACTCAAAAGTATTTTCGAAGTCGCTTCCTCTTCCTCGGCATCGGCATCAATGCACACAACAACCACAATCCCCTGCGCTTCACTGCTGTTATCACCAAATCCCTAAAATCGATGTAACTTTTTGGTTGCTGTCTTCAGACTGACATGAATTGAATTCCGAACCAGTGTGCGGACAAAAGTCGTTTCCATTCGTCGGGTTCTGATTCCGACTGTTACGATCTGATTCAGTATATGGCAAGCTTAACACTCGATTCTGGTAGGAATAACTGCAGAAGTTAGTTAATGAAGTTACTAGAACAATTTTAATATACTCATACATCAGGTGTTACTTGTAATAGATATCATCAATACCTATAGAAGTTCACAAATAATAAAGTGTTGTCAATGTTGGCCCCAAAGAAATATGTTAAAATTCTCTCTTCTGTTCTTCCAACAAAAATCAGTGTATAGATATAATCTCCTCCTTGAGGTGTCGTGAAGAAACCAGAGCATTGTTATTGGACTATCTCCGTGAAGGAACTCACACACCCGTGTTAAATACAGGGATACAAAGCAACGCGTATCTTATCATTTGATGAAAGGGACTGAAACTACTAAATTAACAGTGATCGGTGGACATGACGTCCACAAGTCAAGCTCGTCTAGTCTGGTTTTCAGGTTGATTTAAGGCTAGGATTCGAATCCTGGCCAGGTAAATGTATGGTGGTTTAGTCCACTATGGTTTATCACTTCCATCTTACACCTTAATTCAGTCAGTAGCTGTGTCTGTTCACTGAGCTAAGCATCACGGGTTCGATTCCCAGCACGACCGAAAAATGTATCATTGGTGAAATGTAGGTTTACCCTGTCACAGTGTTGAATTAACAGCCGGGGACTGGATGTTGTGGCTGTCCATGTCTTGGGTTAAATTATAAGGCATATGAAGCTACGACAGGCCGGTAGTGGATAATATATGGCTTGAATAAAAAACCGATCCAGACCACAAGCTGGCAACAGTAATGGATGTAGTGTAGTAGCAGGTTTACCACTTCCCCTACATGAAAATGCGAGTAATTTTACTTTCTGGCTTTCTCAGACTTTCATTCCTTTCTCCTTAGATGGAATGGTTGACCAAAAGCTTAAAGAGTACCCAATGACCCTAGTTCAATTCCGGATACCTTGTTGGCGAGAATATTTATTATTTGGGTACGATTTTATTCCTAGACCCAGTTAGTAGTCAATTTTGGGTTCCAAGGCTGGTGTGTAGTATTAGACGTCTTGATTGGGCTAGTTTAAGTTAGTTTGTAAGTCGTGGGATGAATGTGATTTTTTATGGGGGTTGACTCTAAAGTAGTGAGAGTAGATAAAAGGGAATTATTTTAATTATCTTGGTGGTGAAATACAAAAAAATTAAATCCAAATAAGCAATAACCGCACTCACTGAAAATGTGGGCCTCGCAGTATCCTGAAGGAAAGTTAAGGGGAAACCCTCAGTGGCAAATGTGAAATAATTAATGAGTCAAATATAAATATATAATTAAAAGGTGATGATCACATTTATTATGCATTTATCTGATTTATATACATATAATTCTAAGTTGTTTTGTGAAAGTGTGTGCGCGTGCATGTTTCATAATATATTTTTGAGAAATTAATACACTTTTTGGCGTTAATATTTGAAAGATTTTACCTACCAAAAATACAATTTTTTAAAAGAATTGAACATAATTATTTATAAAGTGTTGTTTATAGACCTATATTAAGTTGATAGATAAGATGACTAATAATATTTTCGAGCCATGGTGCAAAATGATTATCAGATTTGGCCCTTTGGATGAAGAACGTTGGACCATCCTCGTCTAAGGCATCATTCTCGCAATAGATCAGACTGGCGATGACGGGGAGATCGGGGTTCAAATTCTGATCGGGTGTCCTGAAGCTGGTTTATCCTAAATGGTTTTCAACTCTTCCTCGACACAAAATGGGGGTCACTTCCTATAAATTCAACCTTCTTCATAAGTGACACACTAGCGGAGTAAATAGAAAGGCATATAACCTGAAAGGTTAGTAAGAAGCGCTGCTAAGAAGATTCCATTAGAGATAACATTTTTCGTTGAATATAAGTGAATTTCAGGGGAAGGGAATAACTTATAAAAGCATTGATTATAATATTAATTATAAACATATCTGGACTACAGCAGACCCGACTTTAATGAAACATTCAACCACTAAGTGCTGTAGTCGATATGTGAGTGAAAGAAGAGAACTGCCATTGCTTTTTGCAGTTTTTGCCAAACCTCAATCTTTTCCCAGCCTGGTGAACCAATTACAGTAATTAAATTAAGGGAAAATTGTCTGTTAAATTTTACAAAAGAGAAACATTTTTTTCGTTCTCACATCTTAAATAATGCCCCTTTAAAAAAATTCCATGTACCCGCTCTACAATTTATAGTATGATATTCCTAATGAAATTATACCAGTGACGTTATTTTTGTTCATGTGACCCATTTGCCAGCTGGTACTGTACTTATTCCCAGCTCGTTCTCCAGATGACACTGTAGTTATTCCTGATTCGTCCATAGGCTGTGACTGTAATTATTCCTGGATCGTCTTATCAACTGTGACTGTATCTATTCCTCTTTCACTAGCCGGCTGTGATTGTACCTATTCTTGATTCTTTCATTAGCTGTGACTATACTTATTCCCGGGTCGTTGGCCGCTTGTGGTTGTACTTATTCCCGGGTCGTTGGCCGGTTGTGGTTGTACTTATTCCCGGGTTGTTGGCCGGTTGTGGTTGTACTTATTCCCGGGTTGTTGGCCGGTTGTGGTTGATACTTATTCCCGGGTTGTTGGCCGGTTGTGACTGTACTTATTCTTGGCTCGTTGGCCGGTTGAGGTTGTACTTATTCCTGGCTCGTTTGCTGTTGATCCGCCTCGCTCTAAATGCTGAACACAGAATAAGCTTGCAACTACTGCTGGAGCAATCAACAAATTATAATGATTCTTTCCGGCGGCCCCACCCACGGTTACCAACAAGGATAGCAGAGCTGTTAACATGTCTGATCGAAGGTAGCTGAGATTTAACCCCGACAGGCTGCACCGGGAACATTTTTTTTTTTACAACGGGAATTTATTTAAAAATCTGAATTCAGGCAGTTGTGGTGGCAGTGATCCCTTAGACCTCTCTCTTTATTTATCTTTTTATTAACTCCTCACTCAGATTACTTCAGTTGAATAATTAATTCAATATTCAACAATTCAATATTTATTAAAGTAATTTTTCTATTAAATGCAATAAATAGATGTGACTCATGACCAGAGGTATAAATTGGTTTAGGAGGGTTTTCAACTTACAATAGTTCCCAACAGGACCAAAGAAGAGGTGCTAAGACTTTTTTAACATTAAATTTCTCATGTACTAATTTAAAGATTAAAAACAAAATTGGGGTGAATTGAATTATAACACTCAAAGAGCAACTAGTGTAGGTATTGAGGAATAATACAAAAATACATCAATAACAATGCTTTAGGAGGGTGGGAAAGGAGGATGTTGAACCTCCAAAACACCTCCTACCACCCCACCGAGACACAATCCTGAATTAATACCTGGAAGCAGGGGTGCAGAAAATGTTCAGAGATCCAATATTTCGCCAGAACATAAAATGTTCATAAAAAATTTCCCCGAAAACCATAGTATTCAAAATAAAACTTTATAGAGGCTGAAAGGAATAAGGATTATTACCTAATACATAGTTTGGAAAATACAAATTCAAATATATTTTAATGATAGTTATTTTTATAGTTGGCCTGCCTACCTTATAAAATATTTTAGTTGTCTCCCAGAAATGGCAACCTTCCCATTTCCTTGTGTGCATTACATATTATTGTTAATTGTTCATTGATACCAGTAGGCTTACCGGTACCAACATTTAATTTTACATCTTGAGAGTAAGAGGCAATGGAGTGTAATTCCGAAAGGCCTTGGTATAGTTGTTGGTTTTCATAGACTTTTCGTTTTTCCGTAGACTCGCCACTACTGCAAGGTCTATCACTATCAACCACACTAGGGGAAATACTATCGCTATTTACGACTATGACTTTTAGATACTTCAAATATTATTTATATAATGCACCCGAACACGGGAATCGAATCCGAGATGTTTAGCTGAGAACGTCAATGCTTTTACCACTTTATTATCCCAGCTTTGTCCGGTGTCCTGGCCCATGTATCATTAATGCATTTAATGGAGTGGAAGTGTGAGATCGTTAGATACGCATGTAAAAACCAAGCTCATTTGTTGATTAAGATCCCCCCCCCCTTCCTCTCACGTACTCCGCGTCCTACTATTCGTTCGGTATTCATCATCTTTACACTGATAGGATAGGAATGAGGATGGAGGCATTTTAAAGTAAATGTACTCGCATTCATGTGAGGGAAGACTGAGAAAACATTTAGTAAAATCTACAATCAGTACACCCAGCCAGGGTTCGAGCCCTGATCTTCAAGTCACCGGCAATCCAGACCAAACGAGACAGACGCCCTTTTACACTTGCCATTGTTAATATTGCATCCGTCTGGGCTGAGTGGAGAAGTTAAGATTTAAAGAATATGTACCCACATTTAGGTGTAGAAATAGTGGAAAACCATTTAGGAAAGGCCACCCCAGAACACTCGTCTGGAATTATAACCTTGAAATCCCCTTTATCGTCAATCCAGTTTATTGCGAGAGTGAGCGTCTTTGATCGTGCGATCACCGATGCAGGTCCTGTTTTTTGTCAAGTGTCTGCCCACCATGTTTGAGATAAAAAAAAAGGCATCGGTGAAAACTCGTCGAGTTCCGTTCTGTTGTGGTTGGCAACAGTACGTTTGCTCGGCGCCGGGATTCCACAACGCTCTGAACTCTGAAGATCTTTGCTTCTGTTTGCCCGCATAGCACTCATTGTTTGCCATTGAGATGGAGGCAGAAGGAAGGGGAAGAGAGACTTGCTTTTATCCATACCGCAGAGAGCTCAACTCTTGAATAAAGTTTACCCTGACTTTTTATTTTACCTTCTTTGCGGTACGTCTCGTTGTGTACCTCGGCTGTTCATTACTTGCTATCATTGTAAATCGTCCCAACACATTTATATTTCCATCTCGCGCTACCATATATCAACAAAGAAACACCTTTGCAAATATCTCCCCTTTTCTCCAGACTGCTTACCTCAATAGATAAAAGGTAGAGATAATGCCATATACTACTTTAGATGTAGGCTACACTGTGTTTATCCTTAAGGACGCCGCCCACTTGGTGGGATTATTCTTCACGCTGCGGTATTTCTTGTGAGAAATATTGGCTCTAAAATTTAAAAAACACAAAACCAATCCTGTAAAGTAGGTATACTAGTCAAGCAAGTTTTATGTGACACTTGTTTGATTCCTAAGGCTTGACGATAGAACATATTTATTTGATTGACCATTATTTGCACCTTTTTCTCCACCTGCGCCGTAAGAGTGGAATGTTTGATGCGGTTTTAGACGGCAAAATTTGAATCATTTGATACAAATGTACCATCACTTTTAGTAGGGGAAAAAAACAACACGAATGGCAAATTGAACACATATTTTACACGCTTTAACTTCGTGTTTAGCAAATCACGACAAAAATAGCTGAAAATCTTAAGTTACTTTTTAAAACTTACTTTAATTCTTAATTTATTTTGTCACGTGAAATCCAGGTACGATTAGAAGCTGCCAAAGGAAATGAACCGGCAGCAGCTTGGAGAGAGAGAGGGAAGAAGTCCCACCTGGGGTCCTTCCTGACCCCGGGATTCAAACAAAAAGGTCGAGCTTGATATTCTCGGTGCCTCTCCTCCTCCCCCGATCAACAGTCTCCAACAGGCCAATCAGGCTAATGGACTTGTTCATCACTCCAGACACAATGCCACATTACCATCCATAACAACCGAACAATAGACGTATTACCCAGCAATACGCGGGTCATTAAGTTATTTACCTTCTCTTCCTTTCGTTAGAGTCACTCATATCGTATCATCCCTTGGGCAGTTTTCTGAAGGACAATGGTTCGAGTCGGATTGGTGTCATAAACTAGCTTGTTTTAGAATAGCATTGCGTAGCGCAAGAACAAAAGTATTATAATAATGAACAATTTGATTGGTTTCATATTTGATCAGTGGATACCTCGTACGAGAAGTAAGACGCGGTAAAAAAAAAGAAGCATATATAGTCAAATTTGGACAAAATTAAAAATAGTTTCAAAATATATCCATAAACCAGCTTTACTTTCCTCGGGAGATCAGAACTTGAGTATCAATTATTGCCTAAGAATAAAACTTGGGTGATTAGCGCTGAAGACATCCTGAATGCGAAAAGCCTAGCCCCCTCGTATCCTGCCTACCCAAAAGGAATGCGAGCACGAATCTCTTGAGCTCCTCTGGGGGTAGATAACCCACGAAATAGAACTAGGACACCTACAGTAGTCCCATGACTTCTTTGGTGCTGACTGACAGCTCACAGCTGACTTCCAACAATCAACATTTAGGTATATATTAAAACTAAAGACTTAGATAGTGATTGATACTAAAGATTAAAGAGAAAGAAAAGGCTAATGAGTTAAATTAAAGGAAAGTGAAATTAATGCGTTAAAATCATTTTACAATGAGAATCATAGGTTAAATAAAAATAGGTTAAATTTTTTATTTTTTTTTATTTAACCTATGATTCTCATTGTAAAATGATTTTAACGCATTAATTTCACTTTCCTTTAATTTAACTCTTTAGCCTTTTATTTCTCTTTAATCTTTAGTATCAATCACTATCTAAGTCTTTAGTTTTAATCTATCAACACTCCTTACGTAAGATTATTTTAGAATGTTTTCTAAAATGTTATTTAGGTATATACTTAAATTTTGACTGTCAGAAGTGACTAAACACATGTTTTTGCAGATCATATGGTTCAGCGCAGGGATACATAATTTGGTCTGGTAGCTTTTCAAAGCCGTCAGAAGTCAGCTGTGAGCAGTCAATCAGCACCAAAGAAGCCATGGGGCTACTATATTCACAATGGTGGGCGTGCAAAGGCGGAGTATAGTTTATTAAAAACCAGCGAGAAAAACAGTATGCCTATTTGCAGGTACAAAACTTACTTAAACTACTTGCACACATGCACACGTCAAGTTATCTACAGTTTTTACTTTGTATAGATGATATTATAAATACCAGTAAAATATTATAAATGTTCACCGACAAAATCTTTTTATTTTTCAAACCAATGGTTTTAAACGGGAGTGCTACAAATATATTGTTTTAGTTAAGATCGAGTTAATGTCGCTAAACTAAGTTTCTAATCACAAGAGTATTTTAATTTCAAGTACGTGCTATACTTAGAATTCCCCTAACTCATAGGTCCTCTAGACATGAGGATGTTTTAAACCAAGGCTGCCACGAAATATAGGAGATGTATGTAAGTAGGCCTATAGATAGATGGGAGATTAAAGCTTTTCCTGGAAAATATTTCAAAAATATTTCTAGGAAAACAAATTTGATCGAGATATTCCAAGATTAAAGTTTACATTTAATTAAAATGTATTTTAAGGCCGTTAACACCGCAACGTTATAATTTATACATCCCTTGTAATTATACTATAGTTTAATACTTTCAATATAGATGCTAAATAAACAAATGTTACCTTTCTTCTGGATGCTACGGTTTCAAGTTATTGCAACAATGCATTGTCTATCGCTTATAAATCACAAATACGTACAAAGAAAGGGGTGACACAGTGTTGCAAAAATAATGTCCTTGAAGGTTGTTCGATGTGCTTTGCGAACAAAGCCACCTAATCCACTCTAAGATTCAATATCGTTAAGACGTGTCGTAATGCCAGTGACATATTGTATCTCAATCTAATGTAATCACGAGTCCTCTCTCAAATTCCATACGGGCCAGACGTATCGTTATGTCAGTTAATTTTAATAATAATTTTAATATAATTTAATATATATAGTCGTCTCTCAAGCTTCATACGAGAAAAACCATATCGGTCACGTATTTCGCTATAATACAATATTCAGTAGAGTTAGTGTGATTTCAGATAACATACTTCTCATAAAAACGAGTATTACGTGAAATAAATAATTTGTTTTTATTAATTACCTATATAAAACCTTTAATTAATATTTATTTCACTTAAATCCCCCTAAAGATTTTAACCCCAGAAACATCAAATGAGTTACATACAATTAAAGCAGTTAACTTCTTACCATCGCGTATAGAGTAGAGAGCTATTGGAGGTTGAATGTGTCCATAAAACACGTAACGCTGTTGGGGGTGGAACTCTAATATCCACATCGTGTTAAAAGGAGGGGGAGGGGGAGTACATCACCGTGCTACGTAACACATCTTATACGTTCTAATATTGGAAAAATAATATTATTGTTTATGTTTTCACAGTTAGTAAACAAACTTATCAAGATAACTTCTGATTGTGAGTAGTATTAAAAGTGAGTCCCTCTTTTAGTGTCACAAAGTTTCCCTGTTTCATCCCCTCCGCACTTTGCCAAGCTGTTGATCTCACTCCAACCTAGACTGTTATCTCCCTTCTTGTCTCGCCTCTGTACACACAAGACGCCAGAGAAAGGTATTCTTTGTGTCTGGGGCTGATCCCTCGATTAGGCTGAGATGTGCACCGTTTTAAGGCGCCTGCCCCTTCCAACCTGAGGTCTCGACATCCGATACTACTCTCGAAGGAAAATAAAGAAGACCACGTCACAAAATGAGACAATGTGTCAATAAAATACATGTTTCGAAATGGGGAGAAAAATAAAGTATATCGAGAGATATTTTTAGGGACCAATATCGCTTCGTCTCTTAGGCTACGGACACACACGACACTGGTAGCGTAGCTGAAAGCGGAGAGCAGAGCATTACTATGGCCACACACACAGAATATCAGAGCGTATAAAAATATGTTCAATCTCTTAACAGCCACAGAATGTAGAGCAGGAGTTTGATGTTAGCTGAAAATAAAGCTTTAAAATTTCGTATAGTTAACTCATTGCAAAGAGAAGTCTAGATCCACGAAATAAACGAAGAGCGAGAAGTTTATGGATAGTTCCATCATCTATATGAAAAACTCCGAAAATATCCAACTATATTTTTTTGAATACACCAGGATGACAATAAATATTTTTGATGTTCTATTATCTTAATTGGAAAATCGATTATCCAAGGAAACTACTTGGTGTAGAAAACCAATTTTACCAAAAATAATCGTGACCCTTAGATAAGTGAAATTATTCACTTAATTAAAACTAGTTTTTATAACTCCACATTAACCATACAAATTAATTTGTAATTCATATTAAAACATATTAAATAAATATATAAATAAGATCAGGTAGGTTCTTATTAAAAACGGGAATAATTATTTAAAAAAAAAAAATTCCCCAACAAGCTACAAGTCTAATTAAAATAATAATTCCAAATTACTGTGGTGTGGATATTGAGGCTGGTATTGTTTAGTAGTACTTGGCATGGTAAGACTGTGGTATTGAGTGTTACTAGAAGTGTATATAAAACCTGGAGATGATGCTGCTGACAAATAAGTTTGCTGTAATATTTCTCCCATAAGTACTTTATGAAATTTAGTTCGTACACGCAATTTCTGAATATTTGAAAAGTCTTTGAACAATGGCAATAATCTGACCAAAAAATGATAATCATCGGACATTTGTTCGTCATTGTTAGCACAGTATTTTGCAATTAATTGCAAATTTCGTTCCTCTATTTCCACTAATTTTGCATTTACTTCACTTGTATTGTAGCTGGACCTTTTTCTTTTATGTGATATATTCGTTTGTTGTATTTTTGTTTTTAGTGCTAGCAGATTCTTGTAATTCTTAATTTGATAGCTCATCGTTATTTGTCTCATTTTGTTCAATAATTTGACGTTCAGTTTCATTACTATCCTGATCATCTAATGACTGTGTATAGCAGAGGTTACCACTATATTTGTTTTGCAATAAGTTGATCTTTAAGAAATGACAACCTCTCGAAATAAGAACAAGATGTTTTATAATTGCTACATTCATCCCACAGCTTGTCAAGCACTCCTCTGTTGTGGTGTTGACAATTTTTTATCTGACAAAGAAGAATTCTGCTGTGAACATCAGAAATCAGTGTTACGCAATCCATTTCACTAAAATCACTTTACTATATTAAATATAAACCGCAGAAATTATAATGCCATCCGACTCAACCAGTCTCAAAACATAAAGAGAATTGTCCGCGCCATTGTCGGCTGCGCGCTCTCTGAGGCCTTCCTTCACCATTGCTCTTTGTGTGATTGAATTGTAAGCTCTGCTCTCCGCTTTCAGCTCCGCTACCAGTGTCGTGTGTGTCCGTGCCCTAAAGGTCTGTGTTTAGAATATTCAACCAGTAAACTGTACCCGTTAGTCAATCCACGATATCGTGTTCGCTAATATAGGCTTATGAGGACAAATGTTTCCACCTATTAAAGTTATAATAACACTAATAAAACTACGAGAGAGGAAAATTACACATTTATTTTACAATTTAAAATTTAATTCATAAAATTATTTAGCTCAAATAAAAAATACGTATAAGTTCCTTGAAATGAATATTTTTTAACAGTGTCACACAACATACTCTGACAACGTTTTAAAGGAATGTTTTAGTCTGAGTGACTATACTTTACCAAACATAATAAGAACTATCTTATTATCTGTGTTATTTTCTTAGAGGGAAATGCCCCCCTTAAATTATTTCCCACGACGTTAGAAGTCCATTTAGTTTATTCACACAATGAGCCTTCATCAACTTTATGGTAACAATTTCACAACAATAAATCACAGGATAAGGGGTGTATTTGAAAGATTCGGACTATTCTATTGAAGTATCTGGTCTACAGGAGACCCATTCAACTACCAAACACCCACTTGAGTGCCCGTATGGTCTAAAAGTACTACTCTCACAGTAGACTAGACTGCCGATGACGGGGGAGATCAAGGCTCGAATCTTGGTCGGGTGTACTATGAGTTGTTTTTCCAAAATTGTTTTCAACTTTTCTCCACACAAATGCGGGTACACTTCATCTAAATATAATCCTCTTAATCCCTAAAACCACTATCAAAATTAGTAAGTACAGTACATAAGCGTATAACCCAAACGGGTAGTAAAACAGTGCTAACAAAATTACTACCAAGCGCGTGATTGTGAGGAGAGAACTAGAATAGCTTCTATTGCTTTAGTGTAACCCATCTGATACCGTTTATGGTGTTAACAGCCTTAGATAAACTGAGGTGTAAGCTTTATTGCTCGGGATATTATCTCAATCACATTTCTTCCATTTAAAAAGTTGAGCATATTTGCAGAAAAAACAAACTAAATACTAATCTTGTAAAATGAAACAGTTTCCAACTCACATTTCTATCCTCAGCATGGACCCCTTTATTTGTAGACACGCAGACAAGTCACGTCCATTTGCCGGCGACTGAAGGTCGGAATTAGTAAACCGGCTGGGTATACTGGGTATGTTTTTCCCTATAGTTTCCCAATCCCTATCCACGCTAGTGCGAATACATTTCCTCTACATTCTGCCTTCAACATCACTACTGCACTCGTTTAAAAAATGCTGATAGCTTAAACAGGAACCACCCCCACCCCATCCCAATAAAACCAACCTCCAGGCTATAGTATAGGTTATTTACTATGAATCGCAACTCCATTTTTTTATCACCGCATCTTACTACCTGTTCAGGTTGAATGCATCTATTTTGATAGTTACTCTAATAGGATAAGGATTAAGAAAGCATTTTGGAGGTAATCTACCCGTATTTGCGTGGAAGAAGAATGGGAAGCCATTTGTGAAAAACCACCCTCAGTAGACCCAACCGGTATTCAAACTTCGATCTCTTCGTCATCATCAGGTCAAGGCCAGTCTATTACGAGAGTTACTCCAATTGTTACTTTTCTGGTACGTTTATCAACGAAGTATAGTGAGCAAGGTTGTAAAGGGTAGTTTTAGAAGAAGTGCACCCAAATTAGCGCGGAGTTGATTCAGAAGATATTGATAAATTACATGTGAAATACTAGTCCCACGCATTTTGCTGAGATTCTAGCCCCCAAGACAAAACTCAATGTGAGTCTAACGCATTGGTACTCACTTCGAGGCCCGAACGCCGCATGCGACTCTTAGTCAAATTTCATGCGGCCCTAAAATATTAAAGAAATAGGCAATTGGTAATTATTTGCAATACAAATCAATCAAACCATATTTATAAAATTACACAATACAATTGGAGGATAGTTCAGTTAAAATGTTTGTAGTAGAAAGCATGAGTTGTGTTGAAAATTTCGCACACTTCACCATTTTAGAACTTTATTTATTTTCTTTCCTCAATATACATATATATATATATATATATATATATATATATATATGTGTGTGTGTGTGTGTGTGTGGGCCTAAATTGTCAGGATGGGTCGTTGCCTAGGGTAAAGGCGGTGACTGGAAATATGACTGTGTAGGTTCGTAAATGAAGTTCTGCCTAGCTTTTTGTGATTTTATTGTACCACCTTGCTCTATTAGAAAGTGTGATGTTTATAAGAAATATTAAATATATAAAATTACTTAATGGAATTACTTAGGCGGTGACTGGAAATATGTCTGTGTAGGTTCGTAAATGAAGTTCTGCCTGACTTTTTGTGATTTTGTTGTACCACCTTGCTCTATTAGAAAGTGTGATGTTTATAAGAAATATTAAATATATAAAATGACTTAATGGAATTACTTAGGCGCTCGTGACAGAAAGAAATATGGCAAGGAATGCTTAACCAATGGCCTGACTGACATTCTAGGTGGTACTAAATGGTTATGACCCCGGTACCTTGGGCACGATGGCAGCCGCCCCCCCCCCCCCCCCCCCCCCCCCCNAGCCCCCACACAAGTACTCGACGATTCGGCGTCCTGACCCGCGTAGCTCCCAAAACGGGCAGGGTGACTCACCTAGAGTCGATGGTGAGTTGTCAGCCCAATTAGCTCGAAAACATTACTATTTATCCTACCTCCCAGCCTGATTTACCGTGAGGAATGCTGACACTCTGTTTAAGTTGTCAGCGCAAATGTTCTATTGTTTACTAACTAATTAAAACACCTTGCAACACTCGTTTTGTCATTTACAATCCACAACACAACAAATGTTAAACAAACACCTCAATTTAGGCATTGTCGATTACATAAGATTTATTTGTGAGTCAAGACAAAGTGATTAGCTCTATTCTCTTTTTCTACACAATTAAATAAATGTGTTCGCAATATTATAATTGTCAATTCAACGTTAAGCATTGACACGACCATTAATTATCATCAATTTGAAAACAATAGAATCTCGTACAGGTGAGAGAACGCAGTACATCACAAACCGTCAAAGATTAAACAATAAGGTATAGGGGAGGACAACGACATATGTGCCGCTGTTGCGCGGCGCGTAACTCGATAATTCACCGATCGTAGACGTATGGTTTATCTATTCACCGCGGGATTTACGATCGGTGGGATTTGCGGCCTCCAAAAATAACGTCGTGGGACCACATCCCACGGAAAGAAATTTGCCGTTGGCCACAAATTCCACTATAGTATTACGGCTGGACGCAAATCCCACAGAAAAAAGCCTGATCGCAAATCCCACAGACCCGTGTCCTAAGCTACCGCTAGCTTGGGACAGGAAGAACTACCTGGAGAGTATATTTTAAAAAATGTTGAGTAACTAACATCCTTAAGGTCATTCGGCAGTAAGAAATGTAATGCACAGTTATTTTAATAAGTGCATAGTTATTATAAGCTATAAACAGTGATTCAATTATTACAAATCATTACAGTTGAAGACTTATAAGGAGTCACACTTGATGTTTTATGCTTTTTGAATACTATTGTTAAGGTTAAGTAATTATTAATGTGTATGGGGTTGAAATTCTGTATAGTTATTGTAAATTTAATCCCCATACGTTAATCACTTTACCTTAACAATGGTACGTGAAAAGCATAAATCATAAACTTTGACTCCTTATGAGTTGTGAACTGTAATGATTTGAACTCATCGGATACACTTGTTAAAATTGTGCAACAATAATTCTTTTTACTGTAGAGCGACCTTAATAAGGTGGGGATGTAGGGAAAGCGAGATAAGGTCAGTGTTTTGCAATTTTTATGGTAAAACTTTTTTTTTACAAAATAAATAAAATGTTGCTTCAAGAGAAACATTGGGTTAAATTTTCTTCACATGGTGATATCAACAGTCGTTTAATATCTTTCATGAACATAAAGGTATTTTAACGAGAATCTTTTTAAATAGAAGAGAAAACGTCATTAAATTCCAGGACATCCTTGACAGATATTCAACAAATGTTGATATCACCATGCGAAGAAAATTAAACTCTTACGTTTCAACTGGAGCACTATTTTATTTATTTTGGCAAACAAAAAAAAGTCTATAATAGGTTGGTAAATACTGCCCTTAACTTGCGTTTCCTACATCCCCACCACCCTCAATGTCAACAATTGACACAATCTATCATCCGAACCGGCACGCGATAAGCTTGAAGGTAGTTTCGGCAAACTGCGTTTTATAATAAAATTTCATCTTGGTAAAATTGTATCATATTAAAGATGGGAATACTATATTTCAAAGTAATTTGATAAAATAATTCGTCTCATTTCACATCTGGGTTATACTTTAGGCGTTTTATTACGCTACGCTAGTAGCTTATGGATGAGAAAGATACATTTTAAAATAACTGTAACAGTATTTGTGTATAAAGAGCTCGGAAAAAACGTTTAGGTAAATATAGGCCTATCCTGAGTATGACCAACCGGAACTCCGAGCCCCAGCCTCCCAGTCAATGGCAAACCAGGCAAGATGAGCCTAGCACCTGGTTTGCGTAACCACCTATAAGGGTTTTATTTAATAAATAGTATAGTAATAAAAACTGATCTTACGTTGCCATTGTTTTAAATCAGTTTAAAATTATGTTTTATCAATTGACTGTGGTCGGTCTTGTGCTTAGAGATGTGAGAAGGAAAATTTTCCCTATATTTTTTCCGGAAAATTTTCCATTATTATTTATTTGGATTAATTTCAACTGATTAAATGGAAAATAATAATAAGAGTAATATTAATAATTAGGGGTAGTGATAGTAGTAGTAGTAGTAGTAAGACACACCTGCTTCAGTGGCCGCACGGTCCAACGCAATAGACTAGACTAGACTGCCGATGGCAAGGAGATCGGGGTTCGATTCGGGTGCAATGAGAGAGATTTTTCCTAAATGGTTTTCCACTCACTCTCCACACAAATGCGGGTGCAATTCCTGTAAATTCAACTTTTCTTTTCCCTAACAAATTAGCGTAATTAGTACATAGGCATATAATCCAAATGGGTAGTAAGACAAGGTGCTACAAAAAAGTAGTAAAGAAACAAATTAATGCGAGCCTTTGTAGACCCGTTATGTTCATAAATAATACTTCAATTTTTTTATCATCAATAAGTTAACTAATATAATTTCAAGGTTAACCCAATATTTGTCTCTCTCCCTATCCTTCGTACTTCCTATTTACCCCTCCCCCACACACGTCCCCCCTCACCCCTTCTTGTAACCCACTCATCTCTTAACACACTATATTTTGAAGTACAATAGGCTCTAGGTGCCACCTCCACGAATTAAACCCTCTATCGCTAACCGCCACTGCGGAAAATTTTCTAATTCAAAATTTCCCGGAAAATGTTCATCTCTTGTGCTGAAGCACGCTGTTGGAAAACCTAGGTCTGTTCATGATAAGTCTATGTCCATCCTGCCCGCGCGCGAGAAAGAGAAGAAATCCTTACCCTGCAGCAATTTATCAAGGTTTGTAATAATGGTCATTCACACTATCATTATAACAGCAGAGAGAGATAGAGACTTCAACAAGACAGGACGGAGCGAGAGTGACGTCACTTTCTTGTTTACACGCCCCGTTACAATTAGGGGCCACACCTTGGCGTGGGAACATACAAATTACACCCAAGGGATTATGTTCACTCTTTCACACATTCTTCATATGGGGGATTTGATGCCTGGTTATTTCAGCACGCAACTTAGTACTTGAAAGGGAGTAAGACTGCGCAGGATCCTAAAAATAACACAACACTACATTCGGAGAGAATTGGCTGCTTAGCTTGACCAGAGATTAATTCGACAATCACGTCCTAATTGTTAATGGTGCAACTGAAAATGAGGTTTCAGACACTGATTGGAGATCAACATACATATTATCTCTGATCAAGCCAGTGATTATTGTTTGTTCAATTGGTCCTTAGTCTCTTAAGCGTTTACTTCTAAACCTATTTCCTTACTAGGCTCTAGTCAGTTGTTTGCATTTCTTGCAACAGCTTCTATACTATCGCCCAACAAAGCTAAATCATCTGAGTAACAGCTGCGCTGTACCATTTAGTGTCATCCCTTCCTCTTGCATTAACTTAATAGCACATTTTAAGGCTAGATTAAAAAGTAACGGGGAAAGTGGATCTCCTTGATTCAACCCATTATGTATTTCAAAATATCTGATAAGTGATATTCAAAACCCGAAACTTGCCACTCGTATCAGTCAAACATACCTTAGTTAGCTTAACAAGTTTTTTGGGTATCCTAAATTTAACTAAAATGTAATATTATTTATTTATTTCGAGTGAATAGTAGGCGTTTAAAAAAAATCTATGTTTAATTGATGAACCGTCATGTTGTATTCCCATTTTTTAAATAATATTTACCGAATAATAAAAATCTGACCTGTCGTTGATCTATTTTGTCGAAATCCAAACCGATGATTCCCTATTATTTCTTCATTATATGGCGTCAATCTCATTAAAATCTTGTTAGATAAAATTGTATTGCATGTTGTTTGTATTGAGATACTTCTATAGTAATTAAATTATGCAAATGATAATGATAATAATAATAATTAATAAATAAAATTAACATTACTTGGTATGATAAACTTTTTAAGTATCTTGGTACAAGAGAGAATACTACTCCAAAACTAACTAATACTCCCATAGTAACAAAGTGGAAAGAGCAGTTTTTTTAATATATATATATATATATATATATATATATATATATATATNTAAAGCAATAAATGTGCATTAAATAATATATTATTTATTATTGTACATTAAATAATTTATTATTATATATTAATAAAATTAAGAGTTTATTTGCCTGTCATGAGCATTGCGCAATATCTGCAGCACACAGAAGTCTAAAAATTTTAAAAATAAATAGCCCCTGTGCACGAACAAGTGCACCTAAAGTCCGTTCACCGTAGGAATTGTTTTCTGAAAGGCTTTTTTCCCTACCAGAAATCTATTTTATAGTAGGATATTGGTAGGAAAAATGACCTTTCAGAGAGTAATTCCTACCGTGAATGGAGTATAGAAGCCAGAATGTTAACATTTAAAGTTAGCTTCCATGTCACAATCACTAAGTTAAAAACGTTTATCCCGGACGTATTTCAAATAGTATTACATAAGATTAACTACTTACCTTACTTTGGATTCACACGTTCGCCGAAAAACTATCGCAGAATAGAAACTTAGTCATGTGACGAGCTATAAGTCGATCACAATATTTACGCCGTATCAGCGCGAACTGCTCCTTCCGCTAAAGTTCAACTCATCTCTACTTTATCAGCTCTGCCTGAGATGTTCGGCACAGGAGAACCAATCATATCTCAGAACAAACCATTTTCAATCAGTGCGCATGCGCTGTACAGCCAGAAGCAAGCATACAGCTTCGTTGGCTTTTGTGAGTAGATTTGAAATAACCCGTTAACGTAAAACGTGTATATCTATGTATTGGATTGTGACACGAGACAACATTATAATTTGAAAACATCCATCAGGAAAATTATCTAATTATCTATATGTGTATCCATTAGAAAATAAAATATGTTGATAATTAAATGTTTTAAGTTAGCGTTGCAATGCATCATGGGTCAATATAAAGCGTGTGAGTTGCTGTGCCACTGAGGCAGATTCTGCTTTATACCTTCGGCAAACGTGTGAATCAAGCTTTAGTCGAAAACGAAAGTTATGCGGGCTGCATCGCTCAAGTCACAGGCTAGCAACCAAATAATCGAAGTACTGTGTTGTCTTCAATTAGATGCGAAGCATCGACGAGGTTACTGAGAGGTTCCCACTCCTGACTCCAACTGGGTGTTTGCAGTGTTCCCCCAATATTAGCTGTGTTCAATCCTCTCTCCTAACGAATGCTTGTGCAATTACTTACACTTCACCCTATTAATCCTGTGTCCTTAAAGCACAAAGTCACGATCGTTACAGAATAAGTTGTAAAACACAAAGCAATATAACAAGTAATTGTTAATATTTCCAGTTTTAATTTTAATTACTCTAACCGGTGATCACGCGATCTAAATTATCAGGTTCGCAATATAAGGAATTGACGGCGACGTGTAGATCAAGGCTCGAAACTTGGCCGGATGCCACGGGGATCCATCACTGTGGTTTTTCCATCTCTTCTCCACTTTAATGAGGGTGCACTTTTTCTAAATCACCCTCCTCATCCCTGCCTCGTAAATTAATTATGGTATTAAAATATAACCCTTGCACTCGCATCAGTGGTCCCATGGGCAAAATGCCATCGAGCTCCTCTAGTCTGGTTTGCCGGTGAGGGGGAGGTCGGAGTTCGAACCCTAGCCAGGTGTTTGAGTTTTCTACTCTCTATCAACGCAAATATGAGTACATTTCCTCAAAGCTCCACCTTTATCATTCTTACTCAATTAGTATAGGTAGTATGACGAAAAACAAAAAAGTAACAAGTGTGTTACATGTTTAATCTAAAATAAATAATTACAATTTAAATATAGATCAATATTATGTATAAATTAAACACATTAATGACGCATTATTTCAACTAATCACTTAAAGGCTTAACAATATATTTCGAATGTTGTACTAGGTTATACCATTTTAATTGTATTTTAATACTTTTTCCCTCATCGCATTTTACTACCCGGTTATAAGTATTATAATTACACTTGAGAGAGATAAATACAGTATTTAGAGGATGTGTACCCACATTTGCATGGAGGAGGAGTGATAAACCAAATAGTAAAACCAACACTATGTATACACCCATTCAAACCCTTAAGTTCCAGTCACCAGAAAACCAGATTAGATGAGCTTGGAATTTAGTACACCTTCTGCACAATATATATGGTTTCTTGAATGGTTAAGCTTCTAATGAGGAGGAAACATAATGTGCTATAATAAATTCACACAGATAAATGCGAGTCCAAACAAAATGGTTTCCGCGAGCAGGTGTCCATATTCCTACTGGGCGATGCTCGGTTGTTATAAGCGCGGAGTGTACACGCCGCATTCCTCATCTGCTCCCACCCCTCGCATAGAGAAGTGCGGCAACCCGCTTAACAAAGCTGTGCGACGAGGTTGCGATAATATCAGGCAACATAGGTTACCGCTCCGCTTTTAGAAAGATTTACCGAGGCAACTGAAAATTCCTAACCCAAAAATGTAACAATTCATTATCATCAAATATTACATGATGATTTCTACAATTTAGGATTTTATTTTAAACAAAAAAATCAGCGTTTATGAATCCTAAAAAGTACCGATCCGTAGTTGAAAATTTCGAAATTGTAACAACTTTGACACTTAGAAAACAATCAACTCATATTAATAATAATAAAAAAAATTAATAGCATCAACAGAAATTCAATCGACCCATTCTGAAAAGTATCCACTGGATTTCTATAAACATGAAGGACAGCATTTAATTTATCATACCCGTCCGTACCTATGGCAGACATTGTGCGGACTATCATTACGAACAAAGACAATACTTTTCTTGATTTTCAAGCGAGTAATATGTCATTTTATATTACGAGTAATTTTAAGTGTTAGAACGATGGTCTACTTTTTGATATTCGACTGGTGACGTCACGGGTAGAACACACAATGAATGAGATTCATTTCGGATATCAGAGTATCTAGAACTACTTTAAACCCTTTTTACTAAACCGCGCTGATGGGCATGACGACAAAGTAGGTTCTTATAATCTATAAGTTAGTATGCATGGTTTACCAGAGATTAGGAGATTAGGTTTCGAATTCAAGCCGGGCGTACCGAGGTGGCTTATCCTAAATGGTTTCCCACTCAAATGCGGGTACATTTCCTATAAGGACATGTTGTAGGTTTCTTCTCCTTACCTAATTAGTGTAAACATACAGATGGATCGAACGGGTTGTAAGACGCACAGGGGAAAGAAACACTTATTTTTTTGTTATAAATATGGGAGACTATAGATTCGATTCAAGATAAAGCGTCTAAATCATTTAAGTTTTCAATTTCAGCCGAAGCTCGACCGACGAGTGACCTATGTCGACTCATCGAGGCTTGGTTTAAATTTGTATTAGCACGCTCTAGTGCTGGTACCAACCACCAGCAAATCAGGGGTGTGTGAAGTCTAGTTATGGAGGTCAGTAGAATAGTAGATTTTGATTGAATCGAGTTTGACTGCCAACTGGATACCCATTATATTTAGGGCCCTTTAGATGGAGACGCGAGAAAAGTGGCAAAACTTTTTTGAGCAAAACAGATAACATATTGTTTCAGAACAAACATAAGATTATAGTTTAGTTTTCTTCACGTGATGACTTCGACAGTTGTTGAATATCTGTCGTGAGCATAGTGGTGTTAGGTGACAACATTTTTTAAATGAAGAGAAAAAGTTGTCATTAAATTCCAGGACATCCTTGAGAGATATTCAAGAGTTGTTGAGGTCACCATGTGAAGAAAATTAACCTCTATTTTTATACTACAGCAATATTCGATTTATTTGGACCAGTAAATGTTTTGCTACAAAAATTGTAAAAACACTGGCCTTTTCTCGCTCCCCATTCATCCCCACCTGAAAATACCTAGCGAGAAAAGTTAAAAAGTGACGCCTAGTTGAAAGGAAATATGTTCTAATAGAAATGAAGCTTTGAAACTTCAAAACCAATCCTCAATAACTTTACAATCTTCTGATGTGACCCTGTTAAAATAACAGTGATATTAGATACACGTGTTAGTTCAAACCCAAAATCGCATAGTAGTGGGTTTTCTGAAATCTTCATTATTGACAACAGATAAAGTGTAGTTTTTAAAAAAAGGTAATTTAAAACATAGTAATTTAAAAAAGTATTTTTGATTTGTTTTGTTTTAATCGTTTCAACTTCACCGTTTTCTAGTGAGTATTCTAGGCAACTGCCACTCCCACCTTAAGTTCCGCGTTATCCGCAGGGCAGGAGGCGTAAAAAGACGTTCAAAAAAGGCCAATTGTTCCTTTAAATTTTTTTTTTGTTTTAAAATTCTATTAAGGACATGTTGGTACGTTTCGCCTTCCTTTTTTTGCTTGTCTTACCATCCGACCGGAAGATTAGCATTAAACAACAATAATGAGGTGGGAAAGCATGGTCTAAGGCGTTACAATCGTAATAGACTAGACCAGTGGTCACCAAATGGTGGACTGCGGTCCGCCTCTGGATTGCAGATACATTTTTAAGGACCCTGACGAGATAGTGATAAACATAAGAAATGGTCCTATTTCAATGGTGGGCGGGTAGTAAACATGGAAGAAGGCCAGCAGTAATAAATAAGTAAAATAACTAAAAGGAAAGAAAATCACGTTTCTGAATTAGTACAGTCCTATAGGTCTTGAACTTGAGTCACTGTTGAAGATTTTCCGGACCGCGGAAGTATGTCGAGTTTTTAAAAAGGATCTCCATTGAAAATAATTGGAGACCCCTGTACTAGACTGTCGATGACGGGGAGATCGGGGTTCGATCCCAGTCGGGTGTACTGTAGGTGGTTTTTCCTAAATGGTTTTCCAATTCTTACTGCGCAAATGCGAGTACACTTCCTTTAATATAAATCTTCCTCATCCCTAACCCATTAACGTAATAATTAGTACATAAGCGTATAAACCGAATAGGTACTACTAAGACGCAGTGCTTAAAAAAATGGAGTGGGGGTGGGGAAGGTAGAATTTATGGTAAATTTACCCGCATTTGCACGGAGGGAAAGAGTGAGAAACCATCAAGGAAAAACTAACTTCAGTACACCCGGCCTGGATTCAAGTCTTGACCTCTTCGTCACTGGGAGACCGGAATAGAGGAGCATGATATCCATCCCACGTGGCCACCGATACTGTTACCGTCGAATTATCGACCCTCGCAATTCTCTTGAGGGGACCCTCTTCTTGCATTATAGAAACCAACAATTCTCGGAAAAGGGGCTATAAAGAGCGATAACACGCACACCAGATACTATCAAAAATTAAAAAGGCTCATATAAAGGTCGTTCGCTTGACACAGATTCAGGAAGAGTTCAGAAAGATCCAGATTTTATTTATATCCCCTCGCATTTCACTATTGACATATTTTACCACCCGCACTCGGAAAAATACCCCAGTTCTCGGTTTATTTGGTCAGTGGCAAGGAGGATGGCGTTCAAACCACGGCCAGGTGTACCACGGCGATTTTTCCTCAATAGTTTCCCCCGTCTGCCACCAAGAAAATCCTGGACATTTAATCTGAATTCTACCTTCCTCACCCCTAATACCATTAGTATAAATATGTGGATAGCCCACGTACGGGTGGTAAGACGTAGAGCAAGGGGAAGTTTTGTTTGTACGATATATACAATATAGTATTGTTTATAATAAACTGTTAATGATGCCCCCAGCGTCGGCCGGGCAGTTTACGGCGTAACGCTCGCATTGTATTCATGTTGTATTGTGTTAGCCGTTGACGGGGAGGTCTAGGTTTGGATATCGGTGGGGCTAATTGAGAATAGTGATTCACGTGCATCTTTCGGCGAGTTTTCCCCATCATATCTCCAAGCTAATATGGGTGCATTTTATCTTTAATAATCTCCTACCAATACCTAAGATTAGGTTATTAATAATACGAGTACGAAACAGACAAAATTTATAAAATTACAAACTAATAATATATTACGATGTAAAAACCAAATATACCAATACAATTAAAACTAAGTTATTTTTTTACTACTTTTACTATTTTTGAGTATTTATATTTAGAAGCTGGTAAAGTATACCGGAAATATAAGCCATTATTTTATTAATGGACTATGCCTATGAATGAACAATGACTTACTCATTAATTCAGTTGAAAATGCCTTGAAATGAATCAAGGATTTATAAATGTACACGATGTTTAGAGTCGATACACTTTCTAGGTTTTGTAATTCCTAGAATTTTCCAGGTTTTCCAGACAAACAATTTTCTCCAGTGTCTTATGATGCAAAACCACACAATAATTATTAAAGATTTATGCCGATGGTATATGCGGAATCGTAAATATAAATCTAGTATATTATTATTAGCACCGCATCTTACTACCCGTTCGGGTTATACACTCTTACGCTAATGTGTAATGGTAGGGTGACTGTGAGATGAAATGGAGGACCTACAGCTTAACGTGGAATCCGAACCACGGTGGTGGCCTGGCATTCCCAACATTCACAAGATGTCTTGTCAGAGGTGAAGGAAGGGTTTGGTATATAAATCTAGTAGTTCACACGTTTTTTAATATCGTATTTAAAAAAAATATCTGAAAATGCAAATACCGGTAACTTTAAAAACTCCCCTGACTTTTTCATGTTTTATCTTTTTCCATGCGCGCATAAACTCTAAATATTCTTTATAATTATCATACCCTCAACTAATAAAATAATAATTAAAGCTCAGTGTATAATCCGAACGGATAGTAAGACGCAGTGCTAAAAAAAAAAAAAAAANAAAAATATCTCATGTTGTTAAGCAACCATTTAATCTGAACACGGATATAAATAAAGAGAAGAGACTGGTGAGAATTATGATTAAAAAAATACGTTTAAAGCTGTAAAAACAGATCACTCAGCTGTCATTTGTATCGATGGACAGGAGATAGTTTATGTTCTCATAAATATCAGCTTCGATCCGCCTGAACAAACGAGTGGATTTAAATCAATGACACAAATATTGGTAGGACCATGAATACCATACGAGGAGGGTGGGGGTTGTGAGAGGTAGGAGATTGTATTAGGCCGGACACAGAAACAGAACCATGTCCATAGTGGTCTAAATTAACAATGAACCAGCGATCTTCAACATTTATTTCAATTCGCGGCATACTGAAGAAAGCGCTAAAATTGTCAAGACACACCAACAGTTTTTTTTAAGGAGAGATTTTATCATTTAAAAAACGAGTATTAAAATTGTGTTTAGATCAATAGCTAAAATTTTGATAATTGTGTTATTTGAAAATATAACGTTGATTTTGGATTTAAAAATATTTATTTTTACTCCTCAAATTATTTTCTCGCTTTCTTTTTTTAATCTTCCCCCAAGATACGGTAGAAAAACGCTTCATTAAACTCAACGTTGTACTTGACTATCTTATTATTATTATTATTATTATTATTATTATTATTATTATTATTATTATTATTATTATTACTAAGCACCACGTCTTACTACCCTTTTGGGTTATACTACGCTTAAGTCCTAATTACGCTAATGGTCTAGGACTTGGGAAGGTTGAATAAAGAGGAAGTGAGCCCGCATTTGAGTGAAGGTATAGTAGAAAACCATTTATGAAAAATCCCCCCCCCTCCCCGCTGCCTAGTTCACCCGAGCGAGATTTGAACCTCAATCTCGCCGTCCTCGGCGGTCTAGCTCAACATGAAACTAGCGCGTTAGCTAACTACGCCACCGATGCGGGTACTACTCGAATGTCGTTCACCCAGAGGTTTGGATTAAAAATCCCACACGGTTGTGGTGATGGCATTAGGTATTCCAAGAGGGATGTATGCATCACTGTCTTTTCTCCATCCTCTTTCGGCGTTAAAGCGGATGTGGGATACCTCCTCTAAAATACACCCATCATCCTTAACCCTCAGATTAAATATATAATAACCATTGTGTTAAAACTTTAGCCCTTTTTTGATATAGTTATAGAAAAGGACAGCCCGGGAGCATACCGAGGGTACAAGAAAAGCATAAAATTACAGAAAGCAGAATATCAGTATAAACAAGCAGTTTTTATATGGTATATTGGGTGGAAAAAAAAGAGAGAAAGAAATATCTTGCAGGGTCCCAGCCAATATAGAAGCTAAGACCAACAAACTAGGAATTCAAATATTAAAGTAACAATAGTTAATAATATTAAGTTTAGGAAACTGTTCATCCTGTTTGTTAAATTTTGTCTGTCACCAACCGGGGATGGTATTGTTTTTAAGGGATAATT
Organism: Timema douglasi; assembly: GCA_901482245.1. Lineage (NCBI taxonomy): Eukaryota > Metazoa > Arthropoda > Insecta > Phasmatodea > Timematidae > Timema > Timema douglasi. The sequence goes on from CABEEJ010000808.1 coordinate 192,693, forward strand.
CATTATTTATAAGTAGTTGAGATATAGTTTCTACCATAGGTATATACATAATATATGAGTAAATTTATAGGTACAGTAACAAAGTAACAGAAACAAAAGGTAATTCTGCATTTAATTGCCATATAATAGCCCTCTAATATTATATCAGAAATAAAGACTACTCTTTTATTCCCAAATATCTTTTTAATTATCTAGAGCAAAAAGAAATAACAAATCTTAAAGACAGATATTAATATTTAATATTTTCTTACTAATAGAATATTAGAAATAAATAATATTACTATATTCCAAAACATATTTGTCGTTGCCTGTCTTAAAGAAAGAGACTAATAGCTAGTTAATATTTCCTAGAAATGACATAGTGCCACTGTTCTCACAAAAAAAAAGTCAAAGTTCCAACAATTCAAGATATTTTACAAGTCCAAGAGGGGGAGAGAACAACAATAGTGTGCTTGACACACACATTCTCACATAAACATAGTCGCTAACAAAAAAAAAAGGCATCCAAAATCATAACTTAAGTTCATATTACACAACTTCAATAAATCTCTCTCTATCATTCTTTACTAAACAAATTATTATGTAAATAAGAAACGTATGAACCCAAAAAGTATTTTTGACGGAAAGATTCAAAATATTATTAAGAATAATTTTATGAATTTGAGGCCGAAAAGTAATTTAGAACAATTAAAGATTTAAACATATATATATATATATATTATACTTACATTATTGTATTTAACGTACGAGATAACGAATGAGCACCTCCTCGAATGAAATCTCCGCCAAGAGTCGTTTTACATTGTCACTTCCGGGGTGGTAAATACAATAGTTGCCCCTAAAAAAGTAAAGAGGGAACCTTAAGTAAGGGAGGAAACGTATGTCGACTGTCAGGTGGCGATTCTACACAAAATGCTGCCACGTAATCAAAATCGAACATTCTGGGTCAGGATTTGACGTCATCCCATGTTTTCTGGACAACGGGGAACTGCTATGAAGTGGGACGTTGTTCCGACCCCTGTTTAGCTCATCAGTCAAAAATAAACTTTTGTCACGAGCGGGTGTGCTTGGATAATCCTTAGGTCGAGTGGTCGTAGAGAAAGGGATTGAATGGAGTACATGGTGAATGACAACCTACGTTTATATCTGCCATTTTAATAATTTTTATATTATTTGTTCATTGTAGATTAATTAATGCTCCAAAACGAAGTCATTTAAAAAAAAAGCTGTTGACACCAAGGTTGCTTAGGCCTTTAGTGACAGTTGAAACTCTACTAGAACATTTCCGTTGTCATTCAAAATTGTTTGGACACTTCTAGCAAATGATGTAAAAGTGACTTTATTTACTAAATAAACTACATTTGTAAGGTATGTCAATATGAAGATGATGTTTTTAATTTAATCTAGGTGTAATAATTACCGCATCGGTGAACACGAGGGCTAAATATAATGCTCATAGTCTGGTTTGCAATTTAAGTAATATCACCTTTTATTACATTCTTGACACAATAGTTAACTCAAGTTAAACAAATTAATCGAAGCCATTTCTAAAATCGTATGAATTGGGGATAAAATATTTTAGTTATATTAGTTTGTACTGGGTTTTATTATTATAATTCGTAGTATTTCAAAAATATCTTAAAACATTATAACAACACAGATAATTTATTAGTCCATGAAAAATAAACTTCTTACATACTTCTGTAAGCATAAATGCAAATTCAGAGTTCTTTTCTTTACTCTCATTATCTCTATATCAAGAAAATAATAACATCGTATCAAAACACACATATATATATACACACATATATGTGTTTCGACACGATGTTATTAACTGTGTATGCACATATAACAATAATAAAAATCTCATGTGTGTGGAAAAAACCCTTCTACGTCCAGTCAAGGTCGCTCTCAACAGACAGGACTCTCAGGTCCATAAAGCCCACGATATATGAGAGAACAAGAACAACTTTTAAAGTTTATCATAAAAAAATAAGACCGATCCAGAAGGAATTTTTACAATGAACATTTGTTTATTACGTTTTACAGTTTAAAAAACTAATTTTTTATGTTTACAGCTTACAATAAAAGCAGGTGATTTTTTCGCCCCTCCCTCCACCAAACAATACTAGCGGGTCTAATGATTTATTTTTTATAATTCTGTTACCAAACGCTCACTTGTAAATTAATCCTTTTTTTTTCTTTTTTACTGGGGCGACTTCTAACAGTCGAGAGTTTTCTGTAAATAAAGCTAGGAACCTCCGAGTTAATGACATCCTTTCCGGCCTATCACGAACATGGCCAGAGGCTAGAGGCCTCTCGACGCAATCAACGCTACAAATTACACTTTACTTCAATAACAAACGGGCGCTGTGATCACCAACACCCTCTGAGAAAAATTTGCATTCGAATCTGAGTGAGGTCTTCTATCCCCCAGTGCATCTTAATACCTATACGTACCTATACCTATACCTATTATGCATTTTAAAAAATCAGCTAGGTGGGATTTGAGATGAAAAAGGTAGGGGTTATCAGACATTTATCCCAAGATGACCAATAAAACTCTAGAATATAATTCCAACATGATTCCTAGTTTTCAATTCAAATAAATTGTGTTCCAGAATTTTTCTCAAATGCTGAAACCTTCAACAAATGATTATGAATTAAAATGTGTTAAAGGCTTGCTGAAAAGGTCACCAAATTTTAGAACTTGAGCAAGTATTGTTAGTAAGGAACCTCTACTCTATGCCTATCAATATCTATTGGAGCCCTACACTATTATCACGAGTAACATACGTCCAATCTCTATGAGGGTGTGATCGCAAGTCTTTTTCCAATGGCTGCCGCGAGGGTTTCATGCAAACCTTGGACGATTTCCTTTCTTAAAAAGAAATTGGCCAAGGTCTTTTTCACTGTCACTATAAAAAAACATCTCCTCTGGTCGGGGAGATATGTTATAAATTGTTCTTTTCTTTACCGATAGTTTTTAAGGATAAAGAGTAGGCCTAAATACTCAAAAACACAATATGTGTTGTGCCCTTATTTTCGAAAATGGGACCAAGTGTCGCTTCAGTACTTCCTTCCCTTAAACTCACAAATCCTTCTAAGGTTAGCAAGAAATATTATGTTAAGCTTAAAATATTTGTTTTCATTTTGTTGACATGGTGACGGTTTATCACTTTGTCTTCTTATGCATGAACTTGTCTACTAGTTGGGCCAGTCACTTATTTCACCTAAGCGCGTAATATCCGAACGGGTAGAAAGACACAGTACTAAAAAACATTATTCTAGCCGTTAAAATATTTATTTATATTTTGTCAAACAATAAGCTACTATCACATGGTCCTACTCGTGTTAGCCGCTTAGCCCACATTGCTTGTGTGTGTGTCGGTAACTTGCTTGCCTACCAGTGCCGTGTAGACCAGTTTGTTGTCGATAAGTTTGCCTGCACCAACAATTTAGCACAATTCTGCACTTGGCCATACAAAACTTACATCTCACGGGCGGGCGGCAGACATCACAAGAGTGATGCCCCCCCTTCCTATGCGCCTCTCTTCTAACAACAATCAGTCGCGATTTGAGTAACAAACAGCACGCACCACTCTTTACACCCGTGTCTACATCAGAGAACGACTGACGGATCTCTGACAAACAGTTTATATCAAGCAGCTGAGGAGAGAGAGGTCTGCATGGATGGAAGGAAGTACTTCTAGAATCAATGTTCAAAGTTTCTATTCCAACAGGGGACGCCAAAAATTCGGGCCAGTTCTTTTACAACTTAGCCTACACACCCCAGGGTTTCCATTATTTTTTTACTACAAAATGATCTCTGTTTTCCAGAATGAATCCCCCTATCTTTCAAGAAAACTTTTATTTAAGTAAGAGTAAAAATTAAGTTAATTTAATTTCTCATAAAATTGGCTTCAATTATGTAATGAATAATAATCATGAAAACATGTGCGTAGTTTAATATTAGCGTAGGCCATAGTTTTCAGCGATGCAGTACCGACGCGTGTGTAAAATAAATACTTCTATTATTTAGAAAATTCAACAGGGATTTCCTTGTCTTCTAAAAAAAAAAAATTTTTAAATACAAGTTTGGTGAAAGTAGTTAGAAATATTTTTTAATGTAGCCTATTAATGTTTTATAAAATGTGCTAGCTTTTGAAATTTACATTGAAGATTTTAGGTATAGATACAGAGATAATGTTCTGAAAGGAATTTCATTTTTGTTGTTGACATTGCTATTCACAAATAAGGATGTTGTGAATGCGTGTTGTTTTTTAGTAGTAGCTACTTCACTAATTATTTAGTAATTATTGCAGACAAAAAAAAAATCAGTTCTAGTTTCTCTACTGAATCAAGTACGTAAAGGTGACCTGGCGGTCTAGGGGTAAGGTGTCAGACTTCTATGCTGGCGGCCGGGGTTCAATCCTCGGTTCCGGCAAAGATTTATCTGATTACCAAACCCTTCCTTCACCTCTGACAAGACATCTTGTGAATGTGAGGAATGCCAGGTCTCCACCGTGGTTCGGATTCCACGTTAAACTGTAGGTCCTTCATTTCATCTCACAATCACCCTACCATTACACATTAGCGTGCGTATAACCCGAACGGGTAGTAAGACGCGGTGCTAATAATAATAATAATAAGTACGTAAACATCGCCCGTGTGTATAAGGGCCTTGAGATTAAAGTTTTACTTGTTCATGTCACGTGTCCACGATAGTAGAAGTGTTTAATTTAACTATACACACACAGTAAACTAAACAGTTCTTGAATATCTTGTCATAAGAATCATCGTGGAAATTGAACATAACCTATACTTTTCATTTAAAAAGTTTTTATTCAAGGGATATTTTGCTTATACATATTGTTGTAAAAACTGCAGTATATGGCGTCATCTATTAGAATATCCCCACACCACGGCTTTTCTTATGGGAATGGCAACCCAGAATCTTCAAAACCACAAAAAGAGTTCTCAATTATCTTGGAACTTTCTGTTGTGACCCTGTTATAAAATTAACTGTATTTGTTTGAGTAATAATCTACTATTTCTAACCATAAACTTTGATCTCAAAACTGCGTTATTTCACCTGAAAAGTCGCTGAATATGAGCCAATTTCACTTTATATGATATTTTCTGGATTATAAAAACTGAAATTTAAGGTTTTCAATCCTGTAAGGACATATTGGTAGCTTTCCATTTAGTTTCGGCTTGAACTATATTTTTAAATAACGCAATATTTGTGTAAATTTGCAACGCCCCCTTAAAAGAGTTGCTATTTCGTCCATTCCAGTCACGGCCGGATCACCAACTCGCTCACTAACACCAGTGAACAGGGCAACACTGTTTTACAATCTCAGCCTTAACCCCCCCCCTCCCCCCTCTGAGCTTTTAATACACTTTATTTTCAATGTGATTTCACTCACGAAAAAGGCATTCAACAAGTGAAGATAAAGCCGTAATGGGGAAACCGACGACTTAATAAGGTAACCGGTAAAGCAGGATCGTACACACAGCCCTGTTGGGCTCTCGGACGATACGACGACCCACACGAAGTTAAGAGCTTAACGTGCTTTACGACGTTGAAATGGAATACGGTGAGAAAGGAGAAGGGGGAGGTTAATAGGCAGAGTAAAACAACATATGTATGTTAACTTGCTAGAGAATGAAACGAAATTACCACCTGTAACCAAAGATGAAACATTTCAGATATCTGGATTCCTCGACCTATCTCCATAAGAATTCGGGTGCATTTCCTTAAACTATTGCCGTGCTCAACTCTATAACCTAAATTATATCTACTAGTTACTAATCTAAAATAAAACTGTAATCTGCATCGTGCAAATGATGTGGTAAAGATAAGGGAGGAATGTAGAGCTTGTAAGAAGTGCATCCGCGTTTGCGTGGGATAGTATGAACGTATTTGTGGAAAAACAACTTCAGTCAATCAGTATGGATTTTTTTTTGTATTTTTATAAGGTTCTTTCTATCAGAATCCTATCATACTTTTTCTTTAAAAAAATTATGTTGTAAAAAAACTGGTGCTAGTAGCTCCTGCTATGTACTAATTAGGACAATACACTGTGTTTACAGATCCCAACAAACGAGTTTTAATGGCTTTTTAATGAGCTTTTAATTACCTTAACACAACCGCTCATGACTCAATTAAAATACTTCCGAAAAATATGATTGCATATACCCTCAAACCTAGATAATTTGTTAGAGTGGCAACAATTTTTATTTTTATGGTTTCCTCATTTCTCAATAATGCCATAGTCCGAGAATAAATTAATATTATGTGGGTAATTAAATAATTAACCACACATATTGTTCTTACTAGTATGTAGATTTTATCTCACATTATTCATCATTACCAACAAACAATTCAGGACATTGTAGCATTGTGCATGCTGAATCAATGTCAGGCCCATCCGGTTGGGCTTAGCGAGGGTATTTATTGCAAAATCGTTTCCCACTCACCCTACACACAAATGCAGGTACATTTCATGTATGGTTATACCTTTCTTATACCTAGCCTCTTAGTGTAATTAAAAGTGAATATTCAGGACGGGTATTAAGATACCCATAGAGATGGACAAAACCATCCAGACACATGAGCGATTGTTTTAGTGCTTAATGTATTAGTTAAACTTGTACTGAATCAATCCTGGTAAATATTCCTAAATAACCAGCAAAGTATTTACCAAGAAATACACAACGTACATTCACATGGATACTGTTTTCATCTTTGTTTTGGGAATAGTTTACTTTAGGAACAAAAATAAATTCCCTTTCAGAAAGAGGTTTGTTAATTCATAAATTAAAAGTTTAATTTATATTTTTGAAACAAGCCGGCATAATTTTTTATGAATAAGTTACTCGTGGAAAAATACACTTAACTAAAATCACTCCCTAAAACTTTTTTTTTTCTTCCAAAAAGATAGTATTTTGTTTGACAGACAAGGGTCCGACACCTTAGCTCAGTCGGTAGCGTGTCTGTCTTATGAGCAAGGTAACCGGGTTTGATTCCTGGCAAAGTCGAAAAAAATATAATTGGTGAAATGTAGGTTCCTCCTTACAGAGTAATGAATTAATGGCCAGGGAGTGGATGTTGTGTCTGCTCTAAATTTAAGATAATTCATAACTCGAGCGCTGATATAATCAGTCGGTTCAGAAAGTGATTGCAAGATAAACACCTCAAATAAATTAAATTAAAGTGACATAATTCATCTCTTCTGCGCATACGTTTGTACTTTAACACCGCTTAAAACTATTATGTGCGCTACTAACAAATTATGAGCACGTTTTTATAATAACTTCTTTTTTTTACTAACAATCGCGATTAAAGTTGGTCTTGCACACGCGAAAAGTTAACTCAAAACAGAATTTAGTACAATCCAGAACTGTCGGCGATTATAAGACGAGGCTAGGCGAAGGAAAAGCGGATAAATAGGTGTAGGTAAGAAGACCAGTTCTTTTTTTACTAATCCGGTTCTTGTTTCTTTATCCCTTGAGATCTCGGACAGCGGGATCCGTTCACAGTCAAACACAGAGAAAAATTGTGGAGGGGTGGAAGGGAGAGGGAGGGGAGGGGGAGAAGAGAGACGTTCACATTCCTTGCTGACGCCTACTGGCTCCAGCATCCCTGGTACAGGCTCACGGGGAATCTTACCTGGGAGGAGGGGAGGAATACTTGCAACGCTAAGGTATGCCACCATCGACCACACACCAGGTCTGTGAACGAGCTACTTTCAATTGGTGGTCGATCATTCATCAAATGATGCTACAAGAGGGAACCCAAGCGTTCATCAAATTGATTATGCTACAAGAGGGCACATGAGTGAAATTATTTATGCTACAAGAGGGCACATGAATGTGCATCAAATTGATTATGCTAAGAGGTGGTCTACAGTGATTGCTCATCAAATATCAATGGACTAAAATACTTTTTTTTTAATTTCCCTAGTAAGTAAAATAAATTATTATTATTATTATTATTATTATTAGCACCGTGTCTTACTACCCGTTCGGTTTATACGCACTTACGCTAATGTGTAATGGTAGGGTGATTGTGAGATGAAATGAAGGACCTACAGTTTAACGTGGAATCCGAACCACGGTGGAGGCCTGGCATTCCCCACATTCACAAGATGTCTTGTCAGAGGTGAAGGAAGGGTTTGGTAATCAGATAAATCTGTGCCGGGACCGAGGATTGAACCCCGGCCGCCAGCATAGAAGTCTGACACCTTACCCCTAGACCGCCAGGTCACCAACAAGTAAAATAAAGTTTACCTTCATAAAATGCGTTTTATTTCCTGAGTTTTCAGAAACATGTGTAAAAAATCAAAATAAATTAGTGGAAACTATGTAAATTAGCCGCGAAATGAGTTAAATAAAAAAATAGTTGAAAAACTACACATGAACACAGGTTCGATTCTCTTGCCCAGGATTAATTTTTCAACTATACTTAAAATATAACTAAAATAGTTCTCATGAATTCATATGGTGTATGATTTTTTAAAACCAACTCTGTGGTCTAAGCTCTTGCCTACTTATCCAGCTCCTGCCTAAATATCCAGAGGTCCCAGATTTTATGTAAAGCAGTGGGTTTGAAACGGAGTCAAACTCGGCCTCTTGAGCACAAAAGAGGAGTTACTTGAATGGAAAGGTTGCTACCCCGGTCTAGAAAATAGAGATTAGAAGTAGGAGAGAGCATTGCGTAGACCACAAAATACACACTATCTGCAGAAGTTTGCACTATATTCACCAAAAGACGGTAGCCACTCGTCCAGTAGGGTTCGATCGTGGGTTGACACCGTAGATATTTTTTTTAATGATAGTTCAATCATTAAAACGGTGTTTTCGTGTTATTTGTGGAGAGGCTAAGCTGGTATCATATTGACACGCTCAGCCCAGAGCTTGTCAGTAGGAGTGAGATAGAGGGGTTGTGAACATAACGAGAGTGAAAGATAAATAAGTGAAACCGACGAAAAAACTTCACAGTGCCTACAATAAAAAGTCCATTGCCGCACTTTATCGCTATTTTGAGATAGTTCTATCCAGTCTACCTCATTACACCTTATCTCTTTCAGGTCCATTCTAATGTTATCCTCCCATATAGGCTATAATAATATATTTTTAAATCCGTTAATGAAAGTGATAGAATACAATACACAAAAGCCGTGAACCAACCTACGCATGGATAGGGCACATTTTTATCCAATTCAAATTAGATTTTAAATTGCATTAAATGGTTTAACAAATCTGGGACAAAGATATTCCGGAACATAAGTCTCATTTTAGAGACTGTCCCCGAAAATCGAATATGAATGGTCACCTTAAAAAAAATAGATTAGCTGAAGTACCCGGGCTAACCCTAACATTTATTGCGTGGTTACCTCGGACACTACTTTGCTTCAAACAAACAGAAAAATATATCATTATTATGGTTCCAACTTGTTTTTTTTTAAAATAATTAAACAAATTTTAAATTTCGGCCTCGAGGTGCACATGTTCGTGTACAGTAGCTACTAATTTTAAAATGTCAGCCCTCTGCGTGTGTTAGATGTCGCGCAATGCTCATAACAGACAAACAAACTCTTTATTTTATTATATAGAATATAGATTGTTTAAAACAAAAGCTACAATAATTTGTGTTTGACTGTCAGCCATGGTCACGAAGAAGCAGACACTCAACCTTAAGAGGGTTTCACTGTGCTATTTTTGCCAGCTTGAGTTCTTCAACACTGGGCTTCGCTAGTGTCACTGCTGGGTGATGATAGGACTAGCCACAGCGATCCTAGTGTTGAAGAACTCAAGCTTCCAAAAGGAGTACAGCCATTTTAACCTGGAGGTTGAGTGTCTGGTTATATTATTTGTCTTGTGGCCATGGTTCAAATTCACAATGTCAACCACTTAGTACTGCGAGAATATATAGTTTTTCAACTGTGTAAAGCCCTTCAAATTTACAACGTTACAAAGTTTCAGCGTGACACACGATCACTGTCCTTTGCGTCACGTGTGATAGTTTGTGAGCCTCGATTTGTTCCCCGATAGACACGATCATGTTTCTGCGTCTATATTTAGTACTGAATTCGTCTACTAGTCAACTATTATTGTGTGTACGACCAAATATCATGCGTAGTTTAGTGAAAGCTCAGATCAAAATTTTCATAGAATTTTTAAGTGCAGGCACATGCGCAGAAGAGTTACAAGTAGTTTTGCGGTAATTAGTAAATTAAACAGTGATTCCTTTCATCAAACAAAAGTAAAAAAAAAATGTTTTGAAATTAAATATTAAGAAAGTGGTTTTATTTAAATGTATTCGATAGGTTTAATCATATATTTTTCAAACACGCCAGATTGTTACAAAATCTACATTATACTTTTAATTTTTACATACACAAATCAGTCTCTTGAGAATGATTTTATCTAAGTTGGTTGCATTTGAACTTCACCAAACAAGAATGAAAACAATGATCGTGAGAATTCACTTCGTAAATTTCAAAGTAGTTAATCCACTGGATATTTCGTGATAGTTGTCGTTATTTAAATACAAGTTATAACCAGTGAGGTAGCAATCTCTACAAGAAGGTGGGGGACGATTCTACAAGGCCACAGCATTTAGAAATGAGAGGGGAGCGCGAAAGAAGCGTCTTTAGTTCGCAAAAAAAAAAAATCCTTTTATACCTTATAGTTTTGTTTTGTTTGAAATGCACATTCCTTGTCTGCACTTTCAAACAGGTAGGGACATGTTTACACAAGATTTCAAACAAGGTGTTTTTAACTACAAAGCTTTTAAGATTTTTGTATCCTTTCACTACACCTCCCCCCCTCCAACCACCTGACCATCGATTTTTTGTATATATAGGATGTATCGATTTATGTGGAAAGTAATTAGGATGTGGATAGAAAACTTCTAAACAGCACAAAAAGTCCTTATGAACATAATTATGTCTTATGCCCGGTGCTCCCCAAGATAAGGCCTCCAAGATTGTTCTGGAATTGTTAATAGCCCTATTTGATAGCACTCCTATAAGTGTAACTGCAGCTCTGTCTGTGTACCAACAGTGATACGTCCCTTACAATAGGTGCAACAGGGGTGTATCAAATAAAGCTATTAACAATTCCAGCAAAAACTTGGAAGGAGACCGTCGAACCTAAGACATATGTTCGTATGTTATTTTATGTTGTTTTGAGGTCTATTATCCACACCCCAGTTATTTTCCACATAAAATGATACATCATATATATATATATATACATACATAATATGAACATTTTTACTGGGATACGGATGGAGGTTGGCCAGGATTTGACAAGTTTTTAAAAACAAAAATCTATTAAGTAAGTTTGAAATTAATGGCTTCTATTTAAATTGAAACTGAATCAATAAAAATATATACAAACACGTACAGCTAGCCAATGGTGTCTAGATAGTGGCACTATAGGCGTACAAAGTATAGTTTTGTTTGTTGATTTCTTCCCCGAGAGTCAACAGTAAAACCTAAACTTTTAAACAGAACCTTTGTAGCAAATTGTTAAGTTATTAAATATTAATAAAATTGTTGCTTACGTATTTAAATTCAGGGGTCGATAAGCAAAATCAGTGTGTTCCAGTTCGTGACCCACGACCTGTATTCTTCTGGTCCACCAATTACAACGGGTTTTTAAACGAATAAGAGAAAATAAGGTAGCTATGATATGCGTTATCGAAAAACTTGCGTCACAAAAACAGGCTCAACCATCTGACTGACTGTTGGTATATCCATAGTAATATTATGGTTTATAATTCACCCAAGAATATCCTACTGATTCAAAGTATTTAGACAAATTTTCATAAAAATAGTTTAATATCATCGTCATGGTCGACACTTAATATAAAGAATGCCAGGCCTCCGCCGTAGTTCGGATCCCACGTTAAACTGTAGGTCCTCAATTTCATCTCACAATCACCCTACCAATACACATGAGCGTAAGTGCGTATAGCCCGAACGGGTAGTAAGACACGGTACTAATATAATAACTTAATAAGGCCGGCGCAGACCAGGCGTTATGACAAATGTACAATTTTCCCTGATCAATTACAAAATTCCCTGATATTTTCATGGCAGTTTTAATTTCAACATTTCCAGGGTTTCCATTATATTGGTTTATTGTTCTCTCATGGGTTTTCAGAAAAATATGTGAAAAACTATAAATATCACCCCTTCCTCTAACCCCACTCTCCCTCCTCAGGGAATAAAAACAGGATCGCTTATACTTGTGGGTCAATATAGCCAATTTGCACAAGTAATGGAAATAATTATTAAACTTGACCGATTGCCACGTGGACAAAGGTTTCAATCTCGCCTCGTTCACAGTTGACGGGGAGTCCAGGTTCGAATCCCAGGTAGGCTTACTAAGGGTGTTTTACCCAAATGGTTTCCCAATCCTTTTCCACAAAAATGTGGTTTTATTTTATCTTCCTTGTCAATACTTCATTAGAGTAAATACCCGGATAGCGTGGACAAGTGGTTGGACACGGTACGCACACAGAGCCACTGCGACTACCATAGACGGCAGGCGCTATAGAGTGTAGCCGAAGGTCATCTATCAACTCATCGCCATGTTTTAAAGGGACTGTTTGTTGACATTTCAGCAGCCTCGACCCAGCAATTGGACGTGATGGAACGGACTGGACCATCGCGATACGCTCAGGATCGTCCTCAAAGGAAACCAGGGTCAACTCGCTTAATGGGAACAAATCACACCAGTTTGGAGGGGTTTATGGGTAATATACGCAACAGCAGTTTTAAAATGATTATCATCATCATCATCAATCATCAAAGAACACGCTAGAGAAGTGACAAAAGTGAATACGGTTAAGTGACATTTTAGTTCCCTTTCTCACCGCTATAAAGCACTAGTAAATTGGTGTGTTTGAGGAGAGAAAGAAGCGCTGTATCCTCTACTTATCCTTTACTCCAAGGCCGCCTGTTAGTTGGGAAAGGAGAGAAAGAGAAAAGGAGGAGCCTAGTGAAAGCCAGAAAAACATTTACTTGGAAATTACAACTTGCACCATCCTAATGAAGCCCTTCACGTGGAAGTGACAGTGTGTACCATTATGATGGCCCCTTCACTCGGAAGTGACTATTAATACCATATTGGTGGCACCCTCATTTGGAAGCGACCATTGTACTATCCTGATGACCCATTCATTCCCTTGGACGTGATAGCTTGTATAATCCTAATGGTCTACTTCATGTGGAAGTGATAGCTTATACCATCCTAATGCATCCTTTATTTGGAAGTGACAGCTTGTATCATCCTAATGAGGCCCTTCACGTGGAAGTGACAGTGTGTAACATCCTAATGGGTTCCTTCACTAGGAAGTGACAGCTTGTGCCATACTAATGGAGCCCTTCACTTGGAAATGACAGTTTTTGCTCTTTTACAGTAAATGAGTCCTTTACTCAGAACTCAACCAAGTGAGAAAGGTAGTGGACATCAAAATCAATACTTGAACCAGTGCTTCTCAAACTTTGGGCGCGACCTCGAAAAGAAAGGGGGAAGAATTACCTAGTAGAGGGGGAGTTAATAGGGTGAAGGAGGGGGGTGTTACTTGTATGAAGGGTGATAGGGAGTGGGGTTGCAAAAAAAGTTTGGTCAAGGTCCAGCTTTTTTTCTTATTTCGTACTCTGATCGTAAGCCTGAAAATTTAGTCCATGCATCTGTCATATTTACAGTGCACTTTAATATAGTTGCACTTAATATGTTTAAAGCTTTTTATTATTGTTGTTTTTGGGGGGCCAAGAGTAGCAAATACCTCGCTCGCTCAACCTCCCACTCCAGTCCCAACTGGAGTGTGCCATTGCCGGAGAGACTTAAAAACATAAAATTCTCCCCCAAGAGTTTGAAAATTCACGCGTGCTTAATATTTAACACAAGAAAATTAAATAGTTAACAACAACAAACAAATTATAGCACCACATCTTACTATCCATTTGGGTTATAAGCTTATGTATTAATCATGCTAATGTACGAAGAAGGTTTAATTTAGAGGATATGTATCCGTATTTGCATGAAAAAAAATAGGATACCATTTAGGAAAAAACGCTCTCAGTACGTCCAGCCGGGATCGAACCACGATATCTCTATCTTCAGCAGTCTAGTCTATTGCAAGAGTGGCTCTATAGACCACGCAGCCACCGTAGCGGATTAAAATAAATAATGAGTCAGTGTTGTTGTTGGTATAATTGAGTAACGCGTAGATTTATCCGTGCAAGTGGTGGCTTGGGGCTCAAAATTTCGGATGAGTGAGCTTGAGCGGTTTATTTTCCTAAACGCTTTTCCAGCCCCCCCCCCTCCCCCTTCAAATACGGGCACACTTCTTCTAAATTCTTCCTTCCTCAACTGTACTTTCTTAGCGTGATTAATATACGTGTAGTACAACACCTTTACTTAGACCAGCGGTTCTCAAACTATTTATCACAAGGAACCGTATAAAAGCTGATAAACCTACTGAGGAACTCCTCAACTATACTACAAGTTTTTAGCTTTGAATAAAAATTAAAGTGTATATTTGACTAATAATCTCATGCTATAAATTAAGTTCAAAACAAAATTAATACAGTTCTTACATTTGTGTTACATATTTTGCACGCGGGAAGGGGGGAAGGTGGGGAGAATAGTAAAATTCCAAAATTTACTGTTTTTTATCAATTTTTAATAATTTTTTTAGAATCTAATAATGTTAGTGTTAAAAAGTTATTTCATTTTATTGGCATAGTTAGACTGGATATGCTGCTAATGATAAGGATGTTTACGAATGCTTAGCATAAAAATTTAAGCGCATTAATAATGTGTTTATCGCCATTAAGCATAACTGTCTTACGGGACCCATTTTGAGAACCACCACCTTAGACGGTAGCTTGTCTGCCTAGTGAGCTAAGAGTCCCAGGGTTTTATTCCTAGCATGACAAAAAAAAATAGTATATAAATTGGGGGCTTTCCCCTTCACAGCGATAAATTTATGAGGCCGGGGGATTGGTTGTTATGTATGTTCTAAATTTAAGTTGGTTTATGAGTCGTGTGCTGATATAATCGGCCGGTTTAGTTGGTGAGTACACGTTAAATACCTCAATTTGTTTTTATTAAGCTTGTAGGCCGGGCGTGTGGTAGGACGTGACGCGGGGAAACCAACTCGCTAAATCACTTAACGCGTCACGGACTGAATTTTGACTTTTGAGAATAGTTAAGCGCGGACCAGTTCTCAGTAGTAATATTGCGGGGAGAATGAAGAAAGGACCCTTCGCTCTTCTTTTCGGGTAAATTATTCTAAAGAAAACCTTCTAGAGGCTTCTTTCTGTCTTTCTTTCTTTAAGTTGCACAATGTTCTACTTTTTCCAGAAGGGAGGGAGAGAGAAATAGAGGATTTTCTAAGCACTTATTTCACAAGTATTTGCAAAAGGGGTGTGGGGGTAATAAACAAAAGAAAATATAAGCTGACAACACAGAAAAATTGTAAAAAAAATCACCCATATGTGTGAGAAGATGTCACCACATATTTGGATGCATCTAGTCTTTATGTTCTGAAAATATTCATTAATTTAAGATATATTAAGGGTGGGAACTTTTGGTTTACATTATTATGAAATGAAAAATCTATTTCATTACATACATTTGAATCTATTTGGAAAATGTGGCGGGCCAACTTGATGAACGTGGAAAAGTCTGAGAAAGTTAAAAAGCTTGAAATATATGCTAAGAATAAGTTTCATGGTTGACTACCAGCGTGTAAGTAAGGGTGATAAAAAAAACTCCAGTACTTTCAGGGTTTTATGCCTTAAGTTACAAAAAAAACACTTGTTAAAAGATAAAGAACGGGGTTAATGACCCCAACATTATCGTAATAATGATCACTTGAGATAATAGGTTGGAGGTACTAAAGTAATATAACATAAAGCAGGAGAACTTTTAACATTTAGTTCGGATAAAAGCGAGATAAGTGGAATAATTATTCAAATTTTCGTTTTACTTATTTCCAAGTAGGAAAACAAGAGTGGAAGAAAACACCCCAGCTTGATTTATTAACAATGGAATGTACAATTAAATTGCGCAAAATGGTTTTTTAATGGGTGAAAGTAAAATTCTGAGACAAACACACCAAAATTGAATTCCATTTTGTGATATGGATAGTAAAACGTTAACTAAATTTTTATAAGATTGATGCAGCTAAATTTGGTATAAAAAAGAAATGGATGTTCTTATTATATTTGAAACTGTACCAATGAGTATCGGAAAAAGGCGTTGACTAATATTTTCTAGTTTGTTGGTGACGAGGAGGCTAAGGTTCGAAACCCAGCGTATGTATAGAGGTATTATTTCTGGACAGGTTTCACTTTATCTCCATGCAAATTCGGGTACATTTTCTTGCAATGTTTTTTTCATAATTATGTTCTCCATTTGTTTTGATGAGTTGATATCCGCCTAGGTGGCTCCATGGTTCAAGGCGCTACTCAAGCAGTAGACCAAGCTGCCGATAATGAGAATATTGAGGTTCGAATCTCGGTCGGGTGAACTGAGTTTCTCCAAAATAGTTTTCCACTCTCCCTACACGCAAATGAGGGCACACTTAATCTAAATATAACCTTCCTAATCCCTAAAATTATCAGCGTAATTAGTACACAGGTATATTACCCAAACGGGTAGTATAATACGATGCTAAAAAAAACTGATAGCGTGTTAAGACGCACTGCACATACAAATATGTATGCAGATACAAACAAAGACTTAAAAAAAGATAATTTGGTTGTAATTTTAACTACATATCGCCCTAATCTTCAAAACATTTTACGATTGTTATTTGATTGTAGTAGTCAATGCTACTTCATCAAAACACAAGATATCTCATAGTACAACCTATACGATAGCTTGACCTAGGGTATTTACACCCAATAGCACACCATGCCCTAGAACCTAGATATTCACTAATTGGATAGGAGGACGGGCAACATTTATTATAAAAATAATAAATAGTTTTGCCAACCTCATCCAGAATCAAACCAAGGTCTCTTAAAGACTTAAGGCCAAATGCTTTGACGATACAACCAAAATGGGGGTTGGGGGTTGGAGGTTTAGGGGGAGGTTGTAAATGTTTCTTGAAGTGCAAAACGTCTAAAACCTAGTAGGCACTTAGGAATGTTGTTTGCTAACTATGTTTGAAAACGGTTTCTTGATTTTTACAAACGGTTTCCTGTTGTTAAAAAAATAATGTTCTTGTTTGTAATATATTGAACAGCTGAAAACACTCTTAAATGCATATAAATATTTCAAACCAATATATTGTTGTGGTATGACATATGAAAATTATAAAAAATGTGTCAAAAAACGAAATGTTTTAAATGAAATCAAGGAAAAGTTTTCAGTTAATGTTAAGAAGCTGAAAAAAGTTAAAAAGACCCTTCGAATGCAGTTTTGTAAAAATTATAGGAATTATTTGTAATTAAAAAAAAGACCGGAAATAATGTTTGATCGTTGAAGTATGGACAAGAAGCAATCAATTAATTAATGGCAGTCGAAGGTTCTTTGACTTTTTCCAGCTTGTTATCACTAACTGAGAACTTTTCCTTGGTTTCATAGAAGACATTTTGTTTTTGACGCAATTTTTATAAGCTTCATATGTCATATCCCACAAAAGTTTATGGTTGAGAAATATTTCTATCAGTTTAAGAGATTTTTCAGTTGTACAAGACATTACAAACTAGAACGATACGGAAAGATGAGGCTCTTTTTGAAGTACCACGCCTTATTATCCGTTAGGGTTATACGCCTATGTACTAATTAGACTAATGTGTTAGTAATTAGGAAGGTTTAATTTAGAGGAAGAGTACCCGCATTTGTGTGAAAATCATTCAACCGGGATCGAGCCCCTATCTCCCAGTCTTCGGCAGTCTAGTCTTAACACTGATAATAAAATGATGTGCTCTGTGTGAACAACAAAATCAGACTGACCCAGGTTGCTTGTTGTCTGACAAGTCCAGATAAGCATACTTGGTATCTTGTAACACATTCAAAATGGAAGACAAGAAACAATGTTTCCTCTTTTGGAAACGCTAAGGAAACACGGAAACCTGTTTGCAAACATATCACAAACTGTTTTCGAAAACCCCTAAAGAAAATATGTAACAAGAGCAACATCATTTGCATATTATGTTAGCAAACAAAGTTTACGAAAAATGTTTCCCAGTGCGTACATGGCTTAAGGAAGGTTGTGCTATTACTGACCTTAGTCACAGAGGTCAGGATTTTCTGTATTGCAATAAATTGTATTTTTTACAAAACAATATTTTTGTTTAACGAAATAAAGCATCATGCACTTATGTAATCCGGTTCTCTTGAAGGAGGGTTATCTTAGATAAACTTCATTTCCACACCATTGGTTTGATTAGCCAGTACACCAAGAGGAAATTCAAAGCTGACGACATATATACCACGGAGAAATACTTCTTTTTTTTAATAACAAAACAAGATATCACCTACTTATTGGTGGGCACGCGTACTAATGTCAGGATCATCCAGCCTGGTTTGCCGGTAGCTTGGAGGTCAGGGTTTGAATAACAGTCGGACGCTACTAAGCGTGTTTTCCCCCTAAATTATTTATCGTGTCCAGTGCATGCAAATACGGGTACAGGCAGCTCTACTTATTATACGTCCATCTCTTCTTCAATAGCTTAGTTAAAATAGGTATTAGTTGGACAGGTACGAATACACGATGGGAACAAAAAACACCCAATTACAATAAAAACTCAATTAAACGGTTAAAGGGCCCGCCTTCAATAACAGTCTCATGAAAGATGTCCAAAAATCTCACGCTCTTTAAGAAAAGTTTGTTATTTCAAAATATAGTTTACGCTAAAATGGAGGTGAAAGATATCAGCATGACTCAATATCATATTTTTTTAAACTTACATTTCAGATTTTATAATTTTTAAAAAAAAATCCATAAAAGGGAGAAATAAGCTCAATTTAGTTGAAGTTTCATTTGAATTGTTGCAATGGAGTAAATGGTTCGAACCATAGATCTAGACTAAGGCACCAGTCTAGTTAGGTATAGTTTTCCAAAGACGTAAAGATGAGAGTATAAATCCCGCCCAGGTAACTGAGCCCTACCCCTACCACTCCTCCCCCAAACGATTTTCCAGTCTCCCTCCACGCAAATGAGAACACAATTAATTACTGTTATTCTTCTAAATTCCTCATCCTTATCTCATTAGTGAAAATATGTGGACAGCCCAGACGGGTAGTAAGACGAGCATCAAAACAAACCAACCCAAGTCAAAGGAATTAGGTGACATTTACCGAACGGGAAAACCTTCCACCTGCACCTAGTTTAATAATGATACCATCCGTTTCGGTGACCTCACTCGCAATAGATTGAACTGCTGAAGCCCGGGGTTCGATCCTGGTCATTTGTACTGAGGGTCAGTTTTTAAAAATGTATTTCCACTCTCCTTCCACGCAACTGCACATCCTTTAAATTCAACCTTCCTAATCCCTAACACATTAATGTAATTAGTGCATAGGTGTATTATAACCTAAAGAAAAAAAGATAGGTACTCATAAAAGCTGCTCGGAGATTGAACTTCGGTATCGTGAGTCAAATTCGTGCACGATAATGTGTTGTTAATTAGTTTTGAAGTATTTAACGTCCACTTTCTGTTGAATCGATTGTTTATATCAATCACCACACGACTTCGAAACTAAATCTAGAACAAACACAACACCCAGCACCTTATGAAAGGAGGAAACCCACGGTAAATTCGTCAGCCATGCTTGGAATCGAATCTGAAACACTTAAACCGATTGAGCTAAGGCGTCGGAGGATAGTGTGTGATTGTCGGTGGGGATGTTAGATGGAAAGTTATTATTTTGTTATTTTTGAAAACTTTTATATCCATTTAAATGAAAAAAAAAAAAATCTAGACATCTTAATTTTTAGTTGAATTTATTCTATGAAACATAAATAACACCAGAAATATTATCAAATGAGTTGCAATAAAGTAATCACAGCGAATAGTTCTCTTCCCATACTCACGTATCGACTTCAATGCTTGTAAACCAAGAGATAGAATACGTTTTATTTACCCTGTTTACCGTAAATGGTACTTAGTGTTTAAGATTATCCCTCACCGACGGTATGCAGAAAGGTAATTCTTAAGGAAAACCCGTGGTGGGTGTACTAGTAATGACGTCATCAATATGGCCGCCGCACCAACTTGTAAAGCTACACTTATACCATCCTATCTCCTCAACAAAGCATCGTAGAATTTTTTTTTTAATGGGCTGTACTGAGATGAACATTATTTTGTTTAATCACGGTATTTGGCGTCAGTGTAGCCGTTTTCCCGATATTTAACCTGAAATGGAGATTTGATGATTTTTCTCTCCAGTGGTGAATATTTAAAGCAAAATAACTCTTAAACCGTTAAGTTAATGGAAAAATATACATAGAAAAAAAAGTTTGCTAAGACTGTGAGGATTTGAAAAATGCTATTAAACATAGGATTAAGTTGAGATCTATGGCTATAATAAGTTGCTTTCTGTTGTAAGTCCATATTTTCAAGTGCTCGTAATGTGCCAGGCAATTAATTGTGTTGAAAATTTGTCCTAATTTCTATTGTATGCATTTTAGGAGTTTTTATTTTGTTCTCGTATACATTTCATTTGTTTCAGGTCTGTTAAATAAGAATTGAGAAAGAGATTGAGAAGAAATGTCCGACGGAAGGAAGGAGTGTATAATACACAAGAAGAATAAAAGAAGCAGCGGCTACAAGAGTAAGGACTCAAAGTACTCCGAAGTGTGTCAAGATCTGCCTCAAGATCACGATTCAATAAAAAATTGATATCACAGTACATGTTATGAAACTAGATCACTTAAGAGCAAAATAGTAACAGTTTTATTGGAAGCCAGTGGTGTGTCCAGGAAACCAGATTCTAAATACGATCTTCAAGAGAGCCGAATAAGAAAAGACAACAGAGATGTTGTAATGTATTGGTTTGGATTAATCTAAATTATGTAAAAAGTCATGGATGAAGGTAAATTTTTCTTTAAAGTAATATAGGTAG
>CABEEJ010000809.1:0-19547 GCA_901482245.1 Timema douglasi
CCATTTCACATTAGTGTAAGTGCGTATAACCCGAACGGGTAGTAAGACGCGGTGCTAATAATAATAATAATAATAATAATAATAATGTTACAAACATTATGCAATAGCATGTAACACACCAAGATTTCCCAGGAATAAGATATACTGAGTAAGTTTTTTCTTTTGATAAATATTCCACTTTGATTTATCCATTGGTCCTTTGGTAATTACTTTTTTTTATATAGATTTTAAGTGGGTCAGTATGTGAGGTACCATAAAGATGGTGGTACTTTAAAAATAACTTAATCTAGGGGTACTTACATATATTTTCAACAGCACTATTTGTTTTTAAAGCCATAAGATCTTTATCCTCTATGCAGAATTCACTCATCAATTTAATACCAATAGTTACTGATATATGCACACACTTATGCCTCTCTTCTCTAAATAATTCACCCACACTAGCTTCAATTTTTTAAGACATAAAATATACTATAATATTGACTAAAATATTAGGACAGAATCTTGTTGTATTCCATTATGACTAAGTGAATTAGAATAAAATGAATAAATAAATACACTACTACACTTCTATTTCAGAAATAGTGATTAATTAAAATTTACACTCATTTATATATTAATACATTATAATATCGACTAAAAATATGAAGCACATAGAAACAACCTTTAATCCTCTATCACTGCTCAGATACTTTCATTCAGAACTTTTGAACAAGGCTTGTCAGCTTTGACTCATGGGCCAGTTTCTCTTTAAAACAAACTACCTCTGACCCCTACCTACAGTAGCCTCATGGCTTCTTTGGTGCTGACTGACAGCTCACAACTGTCAGAAGTGACAGCTGCTAAACACATGTTTTTGCAGATCATATGGTTCGGCGTAGGGATACATAATTTTGTCTAGTAACTTTTCAAACCCGTCAGCTGTCAGTTGTCAGTTGTGAGCTGTCAGTCAACACCAAAGAAGTCATGGGGTTACTGTACCTCTACTCCTTTATTCTCTTATTTCTAAAACAGCCTCTGACTCCTAAGTTTAATTCTGTTTTTGTTTTTCTGTGATTTATCCATTAGAATGTCATATGTATTTCTTTAATACTTTAGTTTTCATATAAAATTCTGTAACCTTACAGTAATTTTTTTTTTTACATGGACACACACTGAAATAACATTGATTTAAATCCTAAACACATACACCCATTGACACATATGTTTTTCTCCTCATTTTCTCCTTTGATTATCTTGACTTGTATTCACTTTTCAAACTCCAAATTTTGTTTGTATATAATACTATCACATAGTAAGTACTATTATGGAACAAAGGTTCATATTTTTATCTCGTCCCTTGGTTGAGAATTGCAATTTTTTCAAATTTCCAAAAATTTGAAAATTTCTAGAAGAGAAAGAGAGAAATTCTCAGTGTTTAAACTTCGTGTATGAGGACAAGTAGTTAATGTATGCCCATTAAAAAGATGGTAACTTATTGAATTTTTCCCTTTGTAAAAATATTTCCCCCAGACAATTGGAATTTTTTTGATAAAAAGCTAGAACCTTGGGCTGAAATTTCATCCTTTAGAATCAAGTTTAGGTCAAAATGCTACATAAGCAGACTTGTAGCCCTTTATTTTCTGAACAAATTGTTTTTTCACTTACGTTAATTGAACAGAGGCTGAGATATTTACGTTTCGTAAACCCTTAAAAGTGCAAAAAAGGTAGCATTGTAAAACGAATATGGCCACTTCTGAAAAACCAAAAATAATAAAAATAAAATAATATTTATTTTGAACTACCAGCATGTTAGAATAATTGAGAAAAAAAATCAGATTGCTTAAAACTAGTCGAGCAACTGTTTAGTTTCTTTTTGGACCACTTCATACTTTTGTAATTTCAATAATACCTTTGTGGATAGCACAATTTAACAATTTACCAGAAAGATCATTGGTTCCAAAAATTTGCAAGTCCAACACCCCTTTTCAAAGAAGCAATAAACGCTAATCCTTTTTACATATATTAATATAAGCCCTAATTCCCAATTGAATTATGAGTTAAAAATCAGTTAAAAAATGTAAATAAAATCTATTTGTTTAAAGATTTAGCCACCAAATACAGTAATATAGTACTTTACTTCTTGTAGCATTATCATTCACACATAATATAAGATTGTGAAAAACTAAGATACTTACTCTCTCTTCCATTGGTCTTTCTTTCATTCTCGATTTATACCTTTTTTTCTTTCTCACCCTCAATTTTCACTTATTTATCTCTTTTCCTTATCTTTTTTCCTTTCCCCCCCTCTTTTTCTCTCATTCTTTTTCCTTTCCGCCATCTCTTTTTCCTCATAACTTTCTTATAAAAAGATCCTAAATCACTTTTTATTTTTATAGAAATATATTTATTATATACATTGGTAAAAGATAGTCTGAACTATATGAATCCTATAATATAAAAGTAATGTTTTGATTTATATGTGAGTTTTTTGATGATTTATCCCTGTAGATGTGTGTTAATTGAAGAGTAATTTTAGTGCTCTTTTGTAAACCTGTTTTAGTACAAAATATCATTTGTCCTATTATTGTTTAGGTGTCTAGAATTTATTTGATGCATTGTGTTAACAGTTCTCCACTGAACGAAGTTAAGCATAACTACAATTCTGGTTACATATTATTATTGAGCTAATGAATTAACATCCATTACAAAAACACACAATTTTATGTAAAATCTTTTTAAAAAGTATACATTTTCTATAATATTTGGCTGAAGTGAGGTTAGATATGTTTATTTTATACATTTTTTTAAGCATTTAAATTGCATTTATTTATCAAAAAATAACATAATGGGTATTTCTCTATTAAAAAATAGTATAACTGGGGTTTTAGCTTTATTATTGCCCAAGCTTAGAGTATAATACTATCTAAGCCTATACTGCTGGGCTAGATTTGTGTCAAAGCAAGCCCATTTTTAAATACATGCTTTCTAATTTGTGTTACATGAATAATGATTTTGAAGTATCAGCAGAGTGGAATTATTTATCCAGTTCACATGTAAAAGGAGCCATTCCTTGTCAGTTCATCAAATAGTCAGAGAAAATGTAACCCACTATTATAGATTTTGATAAAATTAACGCAATATCATTTTTGAATTGTTTTGTGATCAATTTTAAATTTTAAGACAACCCATCTAACCAAAATCTTCCGCGGCATTGTTGTGCAACCCGTTTGGAGGTCGCATAGTCTAACACTACAGTAGTGGTAGATCAGACTGCTGATGACATCGAGGTTCGAATATTGATTGGGTGCACTGAAGTTTTTTCTTAAACGGTTTTCCACTTTCCCTCTATGCAAATGCATGTACACTTCTAAATATAACCTTCCAAATCTGAAATCTCTAAAACAGTATAAATAATACATAAGCTGTCCAGGTACAAAAATGTGTCCTCAAGCTAGGAAAAAAAGTCAAAAGATGTTACAAGAGCCTAAAGACCATATTTAAGATTGCATTTCAGGTGATGATTTTTCAAACATTGATACATATTAATTAAGGCACTTTTCAAAAGACATACATTGGTTCATCTGATTTAGGACTATCACCATTAAAATTAAATAGCTTACCATCAAGTAGGTAACCATTTTACACGAAAAGAAAAATTGTTGAGGCAAAATCATTTCTTAACAGTAAATTATTTTGTGTTATGAAAATTGCATTAGAAGATTCTGACATCAGTGATGACGAACAATATGTTATTGATTTATAACAAAAAGCGAAAGATTTGGAGATACTGGAAGATCTTGTTTAAAAACTACAAACTGCAAACCACCAGAGAAAGGTCCAAATGTTAACACATTGAATACCACATCCGAGTGTAGACTGTCTTAGTTCATAAAATAAAACTAGGTAGCAGCACTAAATAATCTTATTTTTCTTAACACTTCATCAATGCTCTCCTACATTCTGTGGTACTTTCAAAATTAATTCTTCAAAAGCAACTCAAACAGAATCGATATTATTATATATATTATTAAATCATTCCAGTTCATAAATTGGAAGATTTTTATTTCTCGATTTTTTTTAACAAAATGTGTACAAATATTTCATTAAAAAAATTCTTTTCATATAATCAGTTTGAAAAAAAAATTATTTATGTACCAAAACTACCACACAAAGTGACAGTCGTCAATACTTGTCACACCAAATCATCCTTTTATTTAACAATGCATTTGTTATTTTATACATAGTAATAAAGACACAGCATGCTCAATGAAAAACAAACAAAAATATTATCTATTTTGGAAAAAAAAATTTGGAATAAAGGTAATTGCAGTTACCTAACATGATTAAAAATGTTTTAGTTTTGTGAAGTTCAAGGCTTTATAAAATTAGATAATTAAAATGCCTATCTAATATCTACTCGGAAGTGACCAAAATATTTTCCATACATTGATACAAAACAATACTGGAACATCAAAATAAAAATCTTGAAAAATAATTTACCTTCCAAGTGGCTAGGCCTTGGAATGATATACCCAGGGTCGAATTTACGCATAGGCCTAGTATGCACGTGCCAAGGGCGGCAAACTTTGAATGACGAAAAAAATACCCATCTTTTTTGGCCAGGTAAAATAATTTTATGGCTTCATCCTGTGTGTGATTGTTGTGGTTTGCTGTATCTGTGTACCAACATGACAGAGTATCGCCTTAATTCACTGACACTCATCTTAATTGAAGGTCACTTATTGGATAAAATGGAATTGGTTGGCATCATTGACCAGTTCACTCAGCAGAAATCAAAGCGAAAGATACTATGGACTATTTTCTTATTGTGAACATGCTAATATTTTGTCTTTAGTAACACATTTTACAGTCTACTTACTAATTCAGACTTAATATATTTTTAAATTTAATAAAATTTGAATTTGTGTATTGTGTTGATAGTGATAAGAGTATTTATTTCAATATACGAGAGATGACTATTAAATAACCGGACTGAAGTCATAACACTTTTATTCGTCACCAATTACAGCAGAAGTTTTATCGCCTTCAATGTACTCCCCTTGGCGATCCCTACACCGCTCCATACGACGTTTCCATTGTTGAAAGCAGTGCTGGAAGTCCTCTTCTGTCAGCTGGTTGAAAACCTCCGTCGCTTTTGCTTTAACCGCTTCCACACTTTTAAATCTTGTCCCCTTCAGCGCCGACTTGACCTTGGAAAATATAAAAAAGTCACAGGGGGCAAGGTCGGGCGAGGACGGTGGATGTTCCAACACGATGATGCCGTATTTTGTGAGAAACGCTTTCACAGACAAAGCAGAATGGGCTGGTGCATTGTCTTGGTGAAAGATCCAAGATTTGGTCTTCCACAAATCGGGTTTTCGTCTTCTCACACGCTCACGTAGGGCCGTCAGAACCTCGATGTAGAAATGTTGATTGACCGTTTGACCCTCGGGTACCCAGTGAATCTAGACAATGCCATGAATGTTGAAAAAGACAATCATCATTGCTTTGAATTTGGATTTGCTCATTCTGGCTTTTATTTGCCTTGGCGAGCTTGGGCCCATCCAATGTATGGATTGCCTCTTTGTTTCGGGATCATAAGTAAAAAACCACGATTCATCACAAGTAATCACATTGTCTAACAAATCTGGATCAGTGGCGATGTTGTTTAGGATGTCAGTACAAATGTTCTGTCTTGATTCCTTTTGCTCGGGAGTGAGAGAGTTTCGGCACCATTTTTGCGCAAACTTTCCGCATGTTAAATGATTCATGCAAAATCTGTCACACACTTTCTTTGTTGATTCATGTTATTTCAGCAAGCCCTCGGATACTCAGACGACGATCAGCGTGGATTATTTTACCAATTTTTTCAATGTTTTCGTCCGTTTTTGACGTTGAGGGCCGTCCTGGGCGCCAATTGTCTTTGGTCGATTCACGCCCTTCTTTAAACCGTTTAAACCACTCAAAAACTTGTGTGCGGGATAAACATTCATTCCCGTGGACCTCTTTCAACATTGATAAGCTTCTGTGGCAGTTTTCCCAAGTTTTCCCTAGTTTAACAAGAAACTTGAGGTTAATCCGTTGCTCCGTCTGACCACTTGGCATTTTTCCGACGCGACACTAGTGCGTAGACTAATTCAATCAACTGCTATAGTCAAACTGAGTGACCTGCTGGCTTGTCTAGCAAGCTCAGGATGGGGGAAGGACCATCAGACACAGTCATGTTCAAACATGTCGCGGCACGCTCGCAGTTTGCTGGGGGCAGCATCAGTCCGGTTATTTAATAGCCACACCTCGTATTATGTCTGCTTGGATTCTTACTACTTTTAAAACCTCACTATAATACATAATAAAATAATGTAAGCACTTTTTATCTGTAATTTCACAGATAGCACTTGTGTATATTGTATATATGTGGCGGTGTATGAGGGTTAGTAGGGGGGAAACAGGGATTCAGAAGGTTAGAAATTAGGGTAGAAAAAGTGGGTGGCAAATTATCTAGTGCCTATGGGCGGCAGAGTCTTAAATCCGCCCCTTGCTATACTACCAGAATTTTAAGATTTAAAATCTTTCACTATTTTCAGAAAAAGGTGGAATAATCATTTGCTGGGTAACCAATATTTTTAAAATTGAGAATTTTTGTTTAAGTACATTATCTTAGTTATTTAGTCTTCCCCACATTGAAATTATTTTTTTTTAGGAAGGTTAGTACATTTTTATCAAGTGGTATGTACTTCACCAATCAATAAGATTTTCATTTTTTCTCATTATATTGAATTAAAAAAAACTGTTTTGATACAGCTATAATTATTTAAAAGGAAAGGTTAAGTGTTGCATTATAGTTACATCATGTGGTGAAGGTACATGTGTTGGAGGGCTAAGGGCATTTGAAAGATTAGCAGCAATAGCTACTCTCCAAAAACCTTAGCATAACCAAATAATTTATTTTAGGCAATATGATGATTGAGCAATAGAATGTATACCTAATCTTGAATTTATAGATGTTACAACAACGGAGTATGAACAAAATGTATAACATTACCATAACATTTTGTTAATGTCAGAACAATCACTGAGACACAAAATCACATTTCTTTATATAACACTTAGAACAGTAAAAGTGTATTCCAACTCACTATTTGAAGAGAAAGAGTTAAAAAGTGAGCTGTTTGATATAAAAGGGTTGACTTAAAGTGTTTATAATACAGGTACATTTGTAATATCCATTTAGGTATTCAAGAAGTATTAAGTTTTCATCATTCCCATAGGCCTTCACCCTCATACCTATTCCAACAAAGTTCCATTCATTCAAATATAACTCTTAATACAGTATAACCAAAATTGACCTTTCTACTGCAAATCACCATACCTAAATTTTGCAAGGAGAAAACGAAAAGTAATTATATACGATAACAACTTATATAAGATAATTTTGAAATTTTTGATTAAAATAATTGTAATTATTACATTTCAAATATATAGAATCTAGACAATTTAATCAAACAAAATAAATCTTTTTAACTCTATTTTATGTTTATCATGGATCTGAAATTCACCACTTTGAAAAGCTTTCAAATATCACATTTCAAATTTTTAACTGGCAAATTTCACTCAAATATTAAAGAAGGGTACAGGGTATTCTTTATGTAAATTGATGTGTTGCTTTAAGTAGGTTTGATATTTAGGACACATTATCAAAGAGCCCTTCAAGAAATTTCAAAAGATATTCTTCTACCTATAGCACAGTTGAATAAAAACAAATAGTGATTGATGCTGCAAATTACAATCCCAAACTTGGGTTTTTGAGAACCGGTAACTTGAGAAATACTTCACTTTGGCAGAGTAAGCTGAAATTTGACTTTTTGGCTTTATTCACTAGTTGTATAATATTTAGCACCGCGTCTTACTACCCGTTTGGGTTATACGCTTCACTAGTTGTAAACATACCCATAAAAATTATATTTAGGTTTTATGTTGATCATTTCTGCATTAGTTTGTCATGGGATACTCTTAATTTTTTATTTTTTGGCCAATTAATTATTAGGTTGAAGTCAAATTCTGATGGCATGTTATCCACATTTAATACACTTGTTGGATTATACATACATTATAAACTTGTAATAATTTAAAATTACGTTCTATGCTTTAAACACCCTAACACATTTTCAACTTTTCAGACAATTATCAGAGAAATACTCGCCGAAGAAGCAGTATTGAAACTGATTCTCAAATCAAGCCCAATGAAACTGGAACATCAACATTTATTGATGAGCTGTCGACCCGCCATTTCAAAAGGTTGGACAAGTCATTTTAGGGGTGATTTGTATTGTCTCTTTAGTATGTTTTGATTTTCTTTTTATAATGCTATGCATCTAATATACCTTAACATATTTATGTAGACTAGCAATAATAGGGTTTTGGAACTTAAAGTTTGTATCTGTTTGACCTTGAAGATTGCAATTATTATTTTTGGTAGAGTATTTAAATGTGTATATAATTTAATGCATATAACAATTACACACAAAGCTCTTCATAACATTATTAAGGGATATTATTTATTTGTATTATAATTTTATTTTTAGAGTTGTCAAAATATAAAATAAATTACTTGCTTTTATACAAACCTGAAAATAATAGCTTTAAAAATTTAAGTTATATACTAGTTTGTAAACAAGAAATTAGAATAAGTAAAAACATTAGCAATTTCTAAATTACTTGCTTATAAGTGTAAAGTGGTTTCTGTTCAGTGCTTATGAACATTTTTATATCCTGACGGACCATTTAATTAGAATAAGATATTATTTCATTTTGGCAAGAATTATAAGTATTAAGATTTTTTTTCATAATTTCATATATTGGAATTATACTGGAATTTCAAAACTACTAGTCCATTAGACACCCTGGGTGTGCTGATAGTAATATTTTTCTAATTAAAAAAACAAAATTTTGAATTGATATCTAAATATAAAATTCAAAGAGCTTTTATTTTATGGTGGTATTTATTGCCCAGTTATATTATTTTCAAATATGTTAAAAATTTAATCACCAATTAAACTTTGGGAAAAAATCCAGCTGGGCTTAAAGATAAATATATTTGGAACAATTCATAAACTTTATTTGTATTCCTAGTAAATTAACAATACTTTTTAATAGTTCTTTTTAAAAGGTTTATGATACTTTTTATTTACAAAACCACATCTTTATTTTTTTGTTGATCAAAATATATAATTTTTTAGATTAAATCAAAGATAAAAACCCCTTTTTTTTATTAGTTATTAATTTTTGAATACACATAATAAATCATTATAGATTTGTTATATAAACATGGTGTCTACTGGGCCACAAAATTCACTAATTGCAAAAAAGATCATGGAAATCCCTGAAAAGTCACGAGTTTTTAATATTTTGTTCATAAAATCATGAAAATATTTTGCTTTGAATTTGCCACCCATCGTAACAAGGTGAATGCATTGAAAGTGGCGCCACCCACTACCTATGATGTCATGTACTAGCAGCAAGTTGCCTGATTATTTATACCATTATACCAAGGACAAGGTTAAAGTTCACCATATAGTTAAAGTTTATTATTATTATTATTATTATTATTATTATTTAGCACCGCGTCTTACTACCCATTCAGGTTATATGTTTTAAGTACTAATTATGCTAATGGATTAGGAATTGGGAAGGTTGAATTAGAGGAAGTGAACCTTCATTTGCATGGAGGGAGAGTGGAAAACCATTTAAGAAAAACCACCCCTAGTTCACCCGACCGAGATTCGAACCTCGATCTCCCCGTCCTCAGCAGTCGAGCTCAACACGACTAGCGCGTTAGCCAACTACGCCACCGTGGCGAGTAGTTGTGCATGAATGCATTTTGTTTTGTGTGTGTCAACAAATAATGGAAAGCGAGTGAATAAATTGGAATGCAGGATTTGTAGATGAAATGGGAAAATACCAGGACATTTTTCCACAAACTGTGCTTTCATCTGTGTTGTGGATCAAGATGTTGGCGGCAAATATCATTTTTCACGCTCTAAGTGATCTAACTGTGCAGTTTGAAGGTGGTGTAAATTTTTATAATTTCAATTTAATGTTGGCAGAAATAGTATCCGCAGTGAAATATGTTTTAAATAAAATATAAATGCTATTGTAAATATTTGATTCTTTACTTGATTCAATTTTGTAGTGACACAAAATAAATCAAGGTGTCTGCCGCTATATTTATTGACAGTAACAGTAACCTCTGTTGACAGTCACCAAGGACATCTTTTAATTTTACCTCAAATATGCTGATTTTTTAAATGATTTTTATTGTCTAATGGGCATATATAATATAATGTTCGGCCATTTGCCGAAGGAATTTTTTGGTCAAAAAAGGTAACCAAATGTCACTAATTTTTGATTCTCAAACTCAATAGACACCCTAATAAATCTCAGAAATGATTAAAAATGACAAAAAAAAAAATCCCAATGCAAGTTACATCATGGTGGCTACAAGCAGGGAAAATTCACAGAATTCTTTGGTGTCAGGCAAAAATGGAACTGTCAGGGAACTGAAATAAAAATACAGAAAAATCAGGGAGTTCAAATACTTGTTTAAAAATGCTTAAGTTTGCACTTATATTCCATTCACCGTAGGAATTGACTTCTGAAAGGCCTCTTTCCCTACCATAAATCTACTATATAGTAGGATATTGGTAGGAAAAAAGACCTTTCAGAGAGTAATTCCTACTGTGAATGGAATATAAATACAAGAGTGACTTTGTTTCTCGCATGTTATAAAAATGAGTTTCCTAGATTCAATGGTATTCTGCTAACATGGGTACGTTGTAAAGAGTTTTTTTTATTGCCACATTTACACAGTGCCGCAAATAATACTCAAAACATTTAGTACTTACATAATTGTTTTGACTTTTTTGCATGCACTTTTTTTCACTTCACTTTCTCATATTCATAATTATTTTAACTTTCTCACTCACTCTTTCCATATTATGTTTCTCTTCTCCCATCAAATTTCATGATCATTCGGTTATTCACTATTTGAAAATATTCAATATTTCAAATAGTTGAACACTTTTAAAATAAAATGGTGTCTGTTTTTCCAAGTCATCTATTTAATGTTGAACTATGTTAATTTTTGAAATTCATATTAGTGTACTCAATTTGTTTTAGTGCTGAGGAGATAGTGAAGCATTTAACTGGTTCTCAACTTACCATGCATTACCTGTTAAATTCGGGATTTGATTATCCAATTGTGGTTGATGATCCAAACGGTTTGGAAATGGCAGTCCCAACAAATTTTAATGCTTTACAATTACTAGACTATATAGGTAAGTTTTTCTTTTTTTGAGTGATTTTTTTTTCTTTGCTTTGCATGAAACATTAAATTTGCAGGCTTTAATGTCCAAAATACAAATAAAAAATAAACTTAAAAATTTAATGAGTTATTTCAAGTCCAATATTTAAATTTTAATCTTAATATATCAATTCTATTGATCAAAATATTGATTTCTTATACTGATGAGGTTTTGCTTTTAACATGTTTTAGGATGTAATTGAAAATTGAAAATATTATTATTGTGCTCTCAAGTTTGTTTTGCTATGAATCTTAAGTTTTTTCTCTTTTATGTAGAAAAGCCACATAGACCCTGAAGTAAACTTGTATAATTATTTGTCAATGAAGAATATTCTATTTTTGAATAATTTAAATCTAATTTAAACAACACTCCTTACTATAAATAAATTATCCTGATCTGGTGAAGCTAAATTATGTCTAAAAAGACTTTAAAGCTCTCTAATCATGCATTGAGTATTGTGGTGGACTATCTCTACAATTTGTTTTACCTTGAATTTTGTAGTTCTATATACCAGTTACACTAAGGGGTTAGGGATTAAAAGAGAAGAAATGCACTCACATTATTGTAGAGGGAGAGCTGAAAACCATTTAGGAAAATCCACGCTCAGTGTACCCGACTGGAATCAAATCCCCATCATCCTACCCCATCTTCTGTAGTCTAGTCTATTAGAAAGTAGTGCCATTCAGTCACCTAAGCGATTGCAAGGTAAACTTGCTAACTTTCATGGTAAATGAAGAGTACCTTTTTTCTTTTTACACGATATATTTTTTTCATGCATTCATTCCACATGTAGTTCTAAAGGTTTTTTCTCATATGAAAGGGTTCCACCAATTAATGGTAGGGACATAACTTATGGAAACATCCATTTTTTATGTTAATGTTCATGGGCCAAGGAAATGTACTGCAGCACGTATTTTTTATATATATGTTGATTATATATCATGTTTTAAAGAGTTCTTAATATATCTCAAATCAAATTAGCACGGAATTACTGTTTGTTGAATTAATTTGTATGTTAAAACTACACATTAAACATCAATTTGTGGGAAAAGTGTTATTCCTGTAATATCATATTTATAACGATGCACAGAAACTGATAATCTAAAAAGCATTGATGAGTGAATTCTTGAGTAGTCACTCTAATTCAAACTTGTTTGATGTGGAGCTTAGAGTCATACCTCAGTTAAAATAAGGCGAGAAGATGAGTTGAAGCACACAGGGATCACTGGAATGCTTGACTTTGGTCAGAGAGCACAGACGCTTGTGTCATAAACCATAAATCTAAGGACTGGAGGAAACGAGCTGGAGTGTGCAGGGTTATAAACTAGAGGGCGAATAAACAGGTATATAAATAAATTATGAGATTGATTTGAGAATACGGATCTCTGCATAGTACTGTATTCACTCACATTAAGATCACAAATATTTCAATAAAAGTTTTTGACAAAAAATCAGGTGCGGGATATATCCATAAGGACTTGTGAGAGAAAATATTTGTCAGTATACAGCACGTTATATCAGGGTGGCTACTGATTGGGAAAACAAGGAATTATGCTTGAATTTTGAGTATCTGGAAGAAAACGTGGTTTAAGTGCTTGAATTTTGACCTCTGTTAGGTCATGAGTTTAAATGTATTAAAAACCTTTATTCAAAGGATAGACCAAACCACGTACATTTTTTAAAACTTTCTTTTAAGTTTACAGAAAAATTACTCCTCAGTAGACTCTTCCACATCTGATCTCCTAATATCTGTCTCCTTGGCATAGCTGACTGTGCTTGTCTGTACTTATCTGTGAGTTACTGCGGTTTTATTTTCTTTGTCACACTGGACAGTTTGCAGCGGACATTTGTCTTAAGCAGTTTATAGCTTTTTTAAAATATGTCTGTGTTTGCTAAAAACAATAACAGTAAGAATTTGTGTGTTTGTTATACTTTTGACAAGATTTCTCATACTGACACTAAACAAAAATTTAATATGGCTCTTCATTTCATAGAAAAACATCCTAATTCAACACCTGCAGTCATTTTGTGGCTAAAGAATTTGAGAGATAACAATCAAGGCTAGGATGTCGTCGTATAAAACAGAAAAATTGTACAGACTTTTTTTACCAGCAATAAATCTATGTTTTCAAAAAATATTTTGTTTTATGTTGCATTAGTTAAATTGTAGACTGTATGTAAAAGATAAACACTTAAACATTTTTTAGAAAACCCTAATATATTATTTCTTGTTTTTATGTGTTTTTTGTATTTTGGTAAAGTTTTTCTTTGCACCTCATACTATCTGACCTTTTTTATGTTTTGATCATGCCTGAGTCATGTGCATGGTGGATAATTGGGGTCTCACCGTAGTTTACATTTGTAGTATCAAAGCAAATGCCAACATGTGTTTTGTCAGTGAATCAAAATTCTTGTTAGCATGCACCTTTTTTTTGCAGAAGCATACTTACACACAGTCCTATTCAAACCGTTAAAACATTTACCTAGACAGTTTTAAAATAAAAAGATGTCAAGTCGTGTGATCTGCAGCTGTTACTTTTGATACGCCATATAAAATATTATTGGTGTTGTATTAAAATCATTGTTACACCCTCTCTACGACTCAATACTACCCCGACCATTATAAGGTAATAAAGGGAGAGAATATAAACTAACACACAAAAAAAATAATGGAAATGGTAAAAATATGTAAATTCAACAAAGAGTAGTTTATTCAATTAATGACAATAGCGCAGATGACAATAAATGGTCTCATTATATCATAATGAGTTCTGTCGGAAATCGTACTCGAAGTAAACAACTTTACAAAATTCAAGTTGTGCAAGTATTTTAACAAATGGAAACATGATATCCATCACAAAATTGATAGTCCAGTCTATATGAGACAATACTACAGGGTAATTATTTATATGTGATCAAAAATTATAAGGGCCTAATGGGCACCTTGATATGGTTCCAAAGGTTTCGTAATGCACAGAAAACGATATCTTATATATAAAGAAAATTAAATGTTGACGACTACATTACAGAGTTTACAAAACGTGAGGGTTCGACTACCAGACATAAGCCAAACTCCCACGGGACTACCCGATCTGACAGAGAATATGGGACACACAGTTCCCGAAATAAATAAACTAAACTGAGCTGTTCAAAAGGAACTTACGTTACAAAAGATTAAAGTTATCCTAATTCAAATTCCAAAAAAGTTACGTTACGTTAATTCTAACCATAAATTCAAATACGAAAAGTTACTTTAAAAAAAACGGGAATACTCTACAATTCCAAACAAATAAATATAAACCTGACAACTTCTAATTATTACGTAACTGAAAATATTTACGAGAATAAGTACAATAGTAAACGACCAGCGCCCGAGCGGCGACATTTATAAGATATAGTATTTTAAATTTAAATAGACGATCAAATAATAAATATAATAAATTTTGAAACAGAAAATTTTTATGTTAGAAGATTATAGATAAAAAGTTAGAGTCCATAACTCCACCCGTCTAAGCGACGAATTTGATACATTTACAAGTCCTTCTCCTAGCCATTGCCCAGCTCCATGACAATGATCTGTCGTTGATCGTCGATCGTAGAATAGTCAGTCTTTACATACTTGCATAGCCATTATATAGGGATTTCATTGTTGTTATGGGGATACACAAACACACGCGGTGACGTCACGATGCCTGCAAAAAGCCATGTGGATGTCGATGAAAGTTGTTCTTGCTCCATTGGAATATTAGTGAATATCTCCAATCATACGATGTTTCGAAGGAAGTTCCTCTAGTATCCGCCAGAGGTCGGAAACATAGTTGTCTTCTAGTCGAAGAAGATAGTCCTTGGTTCATTTCACGCTAGTACAGTCGTAGTGCCGGGACGCGTTTGTTGATACACCGGCTTTTCCTGCTCCAGTTGCCGGTCTTGGTTTACCGTGAGTCGTCCAGCCTAGCAGGTTTCTATAACTAGCAGATTCATTTGGTAAGTACGTGGAAAGAATAAATGTTACATTGGTTTGGATTGAGTAGTGAAACATATTGTCCAGCATGGTTATATTATGTCTTCTTAGCCTACAAGAACTACAACAGCGAACAATACTATTGTAGGGATCCTAAGTTTAATTGAATTTATTGGGGCGGGTAGTATGAATTGATGCGATACATCCATTAACGTCCGTAGTGGGCGTGGTCCCATTGGAACATTATACATCGTAATGTTACATCATATCATTGTTGAACACAAAAATATGTTTGCTTTTACTTAAAATTTCTTTCCACCCAAATTCTACTGTATACATTGCAAGGGGAATAATGTATTTTTGTTACAGACCTAACAAGAAGTGCAATAAGGATGTAGAGTAGTTCCAGAACTTTATTTAGAATATTTTTTGTGGAAGGGAGGGGCTCTTTAGTGAAGAACATTGTTTTGATCAAGATAAAAAGTATATCATTTAGCTGTCACTGTTTGTGTAGGATGCTCACAGTTCACTAAAAACAACGGAAGAGAACACCTGATACTTTAGCATGTGTCCAATAGCAAGTTGCTGTGTTTTAACATAAACTTAGTATGCTATTTTAGAAGTTGGTAAAAAATCCTATCCACTGATACCTTATTAATTTCTTTAGGCTGCTTTGTATTAGTTGAGAAAAAGAGATGTTGACAACAGAAATATAAAACAGAATTTATAGGATTGAACTCTGCTAATGCCCTTTATAGCTTTCTGTAACCAAATTTTTTTTACACAGATATTGGCTTGCTATACTTTGATTTACATTTTGTAAACATGTTCACTTAATTAGTAAATTTAAAACAATGCCAAAAGTTTAATGTTACTTACTGTGCAATATCCAAAACCTATTATATATTTCATAATAATAATGAAAATTAACAAAAATCCTACAAATTATACATTTTGGTGGGAAATCTTATGGAAATAAGGACAACAATTCCGAGTTTCTCAATTATTTTCTTTAACTTGCAAAAAATGTTGGTCCCTTAAAGTCCCCCTTTTAAAAAAAAACTTGGTCCCTAAGTCTTTTTTTAATGAAGTTAAAAGTGCTAAAATCCCTGGAACTGTGAATTTATAATTTTGATCGTATTTCTGCAACTATTCGAGATATGAAATAGTTTAATGTTGTTAAGTTGAAGTTCTATTAAAAATAAAAATATTTTATTTGAAATTTATTTTTATAAAGCCAATAGTTTCTGAGCTATAAGCCAAATACTGTCAACTCTGGCTATAATGAACCTCTACACACTCAGATATTTTGTTCACTACACCCGAAGTTCACTAAAACAGATTTAAAAAAAAATCTGAAAGTAGTAGGTTAGTGAAAAATAAAATAATTCAAATACAATCACTCTTAATTGAAATCTTATCAATTAATCTTAAATCGGTTTAATGCTGTTGATTACTGTATACTGTTTAAATTAATATTTTTTCCAGATCCTTCTCCAGAGTCTGTGCCTTTTACACACTTGATTCCACTCTATCCATGCATTCAAAAAACTAAACTGAGTAGAAAAATCTAATTTTTTGAGTTTCGTATACCCTCCGGAAGAAAGGGATTAGTGAAAAAATCACTAAATGGCCACAGATTGTCATTAACTGTCCTGTAACTCCTGTCATATTAATATAACTGAGAAGACTATTCCTTTACTTGCCGCAGTCACAGAAAAAGTTATTAAAACATGTCAATGAGTGCAGTAGTGACTGTTTAAGTCCCTTCACATTTCATACTTTTAGTAAAGCGTTGTGCTACCTAAACAAGAACTAGGGTAGAGAATTGATGTTTTCAATTTTAAACAACCAAAAAGTTATGTTTTTAAGGAATTATGATGTTATAATGACATTTCTTATTAAAATTTTCAATTTTTCTGCTCACTAAAGACATAGTTGAGGGTTCATTATAAACAGATTTTCTTTAACACATTGATATGTATGTGAGTTGGGACCAAATGTTCACTAAATCATAGTTGACTATATACTTTTTTTGGACATTTTTGTAATTGTAATACTCTTTGCTTATTTTCAAAATAAAGTGATCAAAACAGTTAACAGCTCTCTGGATTTTTTTTTTTACAATTTGATACTTTTTTTTGCTCAGGCTCCTAACCTATTTGAAGTTTTTCATTATTTTTCCAAGGACTACACTGTCTTAAAATTCACCTTACTTAACCTGTTCTTAGATACGCTAGTTTACATTGTAGTGACATGCACAATACCACTAAAATTTAATTATAATAATCGAGCTTTTCGTCGGCAATCATTATATTGGTGAATAATGGAATAATAAGCGCTAAAACTGTCAGCATGACAAAATGCCTACCAGACGAGTTTCCTTGGGGTATTATTTTTAAACTGTGGGTGTTCTAGACTTTATTGGTGATTCCAGGTAAAATGGAATGTTGAAGGTCATGATGTTTTGCATGACAGGGTGAAGAACAGTTTTGGGGTTGAAGGGTGGGGGAAGCCAGGCTAATCACATGGGGTCAGGGGAAGTAGTTTATTTCCCTCCCTCAACCACTACGGGCTCAGGGCCATTCCTGCCATACCACCTTAATTAAGCACTTATGTTTCAAAGATCAATTAGGTTTTACTTTAATTTTTTCCACTTGTTTATTAAATTAACTGTGCATTTTCATTTTATATTCGACCACCACATTGAATGTCTGACTGTTTAGGTCCTCTGCTTGTACAAAAGTCCCTGGTCCTTCACAGTTTTGACAGTGAGCTGCTACATTCCATAGCTGCGATAATAAAGATTTACAACTTAAACCTGATTAATTTTATTACTATACTATTTGCTTATAAGTAATAATATTGAATTGATACATCTCTCTTGTTCTAGATGGTATGCAACAAGTGAAAGCAATTGATGTTATGTCTCAAAATATCATAACAATATATTTGATTGATTTTGTGGACTACTTTTTAAGTCCTTATAGATGGCATCCAATAAATTTGTTAAGTGTGGAAATGTCCCAAACAAGGTATTTTATATTTATTCAGTAATATTTTGGTTCAAAAATGTTTTACTAATTTAGTCTTTCTCTCAAGTTGCATTTATTCTACCTCATTCCCCCATTGTTTGTATAGGAAGCTAACAATTTTTTTATATATGGAAAATTAAAAACTATTGTAATTAATTTTCATCTTAATATTGTTGAACCTTTTATATAATTTTTGTCTTGCATGTTAACTCAACAAAATTACTCTGATTCTTTTACTTTAAAACACTTTTGGACAGTTATCATGTCATCATGTTTACAATAATTGAACCTTCCTTACAACCATCAGTTGCAATATTATCATTGGCATAGCTAACATTTTATGGGGAGACTGAAATGATTGATACAAATGTCATAGCTCACATCTCCTTTTGTATTAGCTGTAGACAACAGCTTATTTGATATTATATTCACTTATTTGTGTTCATACAACATGACAGAATTTATAATGACACACACAACAAAAACATGTATATACAAAAATAAATTATAAAGGCAATGTTCTAGTGGCCAAGTGGGGAAAAAACCACACCATTTCAGAATCCTTATCTAAATATCAGCATTAAAAAGTATATATTAGTTTTATTGTTTAACCTATTTATAATTTACTGTGTTTTTTGTACTGACTTAAAATAGTTTATACTGTAGGCCTATGTGAATAAAAAAATAAAATTTATTTTATCTAAATATACTACTTAATAGGATGATCAAACACCTTGGCTCAGTCAGTAGCTTGTCTTTGTACTGAGTTAAAAGTCCTGCGTTTGATTTCCTGCATGACCGAAAAATATATCATTGGTGAAATGTGGGTTTACCCTTTATCAGTGATTAATTAACAGTCGGGGACTGGATGTTGTGCCTTTTCTAATCTTAAGTTAGATTATAAGGCATATGAAGCTATGAAAGGCCTATCAAGGTGGTGTGAAAAATATGTGTTTTGGATAAAAAGATGGTCCAGGCCACAGGCTGAAAACAGTAATGGATGTGAAGTAAAGTAAACAATAAAATATTTGACTTAGTTCATAATATTTTCCTATAAATTTATAATTAGAGGGGGCAAATGTTAAGAACAACATACTGATGAAGACATTTTGGCTTAACATGGATGAACAAGCATTAGAATGAATAAATTACATAGTGAACACTAAATGTATAATCAAGGCATGCATGCATAAGGGATTGGAGGGGGGG
>CABEEJ010000809.1:19578-51171 GCA_901482245.1 Timema douglasi
GTCATGTGATGTGTATATGTGACGACAAATATGGACACAACATTTTAGTAGAGGGACCTGAAGAAACAAGATCCCTTAGTAAGCCAAGACATAAATGGGAGGATAGTTGTAAAATGGATTTGAAAGATGTTGGGTGTCTGGTTAGGGATTGGATAAAAATATGTCATAGGGTTGAATGGCAAACCTACATTCTGTAGGCTATACACTCGTTTTGAGTTACTTAAAGCTGTACATAGGGTAGTAATTACACCTTAGTCAAGAGAAAGCACCATTACTGTTTATTTATCAATCATAATGGCTCAGTTAAATGGTTGAATGGATAGTAATATATGCTCTCACTTAACTTCTGACTCGATACTATTGTCAAGTTTAGAGTAGAAAGTAAAAGTTAGGTAGGGGGGAATGGGTGGATAAGTATAATGGCTTATACAGGCAATATTTACAGAAGGGTTTGGTGTTCATTGATCAATATTATCTGAATAAAGACAATAATCTATATAGTTATGCCTAGCCAGGGAAACCAAAAGTAATATTATTTTGATGCTAGTGTGAGGTTAAACTTTTTACGCTGTAGATAAAAAAACGATCTTATATAAACTTTTTGGAATATGTGGGATGAAAAAGACATTAACTAAAGGCATTAGACGAACCATAAAAAAAAAAGAAAAGATCAATGGGATACAACAAATGTAAAATGCCCCTTTTATTTGTAACGAGTTACAAGTTAAAGCTATTTCAAATGGGGTAACACTCACTCACCGCCCGTGATGAACTTCAACACAAGAGCACATGCTCTGACCTCCGCTCTCCAACTGACACAACAGACTAAATTGAGCTTTCGACAGACCGGATTCTCGGGAGTCAATCCATGCCTGGCTGGAAACGAATGAGGTCCCACGCGGCCAGACAAAGTTACGACTTTTGCTGCTAGGACCATCTAGAATAATCTACTTGTAGCTAGAACCTCCCTACTCTTGTCATGTTTGTTCTATTGACTTACCCCCTCCTTCCCTTTCTCTCTGTGAATACAATAATGAGTATATATTGGGACGTTGGTTTTCAATGGTCACTCATTATACCACCGACTGACCTAGGTAAGGACGGCGACTTAGGGGCCGTGATTTATTATTTAATGTTCAAAATTCTTTTTCGGTGTAATGGGGGGATATCTTGTCTAAATTATTGTTGGGGACTTATAACCATTTAACTTTTAAACTATGAAATGTTTCACGCAGGCCATTGCGAATGCGCTTGCCTTTCTCCCTCCTTATGCGAGGCTTAATTCATTCTGACTGTACAATTTCACTTTGTTGTATATAATAATATTTAGCACCGCGTCTTACTACCCGTTTGGGTTTTGTTGTATTAACTTAATGTATATATTTTTGACCACGCTTTGGCAAACTTTGCATCTCGGGCTTACCACCCATCCTTTCTTGATATCGTTTGCATATTTAGTGTATATGGGGTTATCTAGTTAACTATTCTACATAGAGCACAGGGCACTAATGTGTTAAGTTTGAGACTTGATCTAATGTCTTATTCTTTCTATTATTTTGGTTTAACATTATAATGATTTCTTTAGGCTTGAAGGCACGGTTTGGTTTTTCTTGTTATTATTACCTAAATTTAAATGTGTGTTAGGGGTTACGATGAAGTATCGTTGTATTACACTTATTACTCAAACCGAAAGAA
Organism: Timema douglasi; assembly: GCA_901482245.1. NCBI lineage: Eukaryota > Metazoa > Arthropoda > Insecta > Phasmatodea > Timematidae > Timema > Timema douglasi. The sequence continues at coordinate 21,274 of CABEEJ010000809.1, forward strand.
CTATAAACTTTTTGCCTCTCTGTAAGGGCTATGTAAATATCATATTTATCATGATTATTGCATTTTGTTTGAAGGCGCATGTTAGGGTGATTTCTCATATTTGATTTAAAGCTTATTAATGTAGAAATATTAAGAGTAGTAACGGAGTTATTGCTTTTCTCTCTAAATGCGTGGGATATTCAAACTTTGAACACTAGACCTCCATGATGACTATTAATATTACTGTTGTACTGGCAACCAGTTTATAACTATATTTTTCTTTTTCTATTTTCAGATATTGTAATGTCAATTACTCCTATTATCTCAGTGGAGTTTTTTTTATGTCTGAAAGGATAAGCGCTTCACGCGATGTTGTTATATTTTGTTCCAATTATGTATTTACCATTTTGATTGTTCTAAATAAAATAAACAAACTTTGTTATTGTCAGATAAACCTCTTAACTGATTTCCCGGTAACTCTTCCTATTATTATTAATTATTTTTTACAAGAGGTTTACATATTTTTTGATAAAGTTTTATCTGACCTAAGAAATTGTCATTAATGATAAACTTTAAATATTTTTTAATAGCGTGCGGATTTTGATTGTTTAAAAATGTTCTATAAAATGACTTAAAAATACTATAAAATTACTTCAAATTTATAAAAAAAAATGACTTAAAAGTGAACACTTCATATGAACAAAAACTTGTAATAAAAACACACAGCTAAATCAAACATTCACGTTAACAAATAATGAAAACAAAAAATATACACAATGATAAGTCTAACAACCAAACAATTCCAATCTGCTCAATATAATATTTATTTATTAATATTTGCTTCAAAAGTAATAGCTACCCTCTCCCAATGCAACCCTCTTCTACTTAGTTAGAGTGTCACCAGGAATGTGTATTTTATAACCATACAAGTAAAGAGGATACAAATTCCATTGCCTGCATTATCTTTTTGTTCCAACACATCCTCAAAAACACACGCAGTTCACACGGCGACACGTGAACAACCCATGAACCTTTATCTTGTGCGCGAGCCCCTCATTACAATATTTTATTTGTATTTTGAAAATTCCAAGTCCAGGGACTTGAGATGAAGTGGCTGTTTGGCTAGTTTGTTAGCTTGTAAGCCTACAAGAATTATGAGCTCTATATAAATATCTAAATTTTGATTTGAATTTTGAATGTTTTCTTTAAATTTGGTTATGGCTAGTATGAAGCCATTTTCCATCTTTGTGACATAAACCCTTTTGGGAAATTCTCTCCAATTTAAATTTAAAAGTGGTTGTCTGTTTCACCACTTGGTGGGTGGTCATTTCTTAAGAGGTTTTGGTGAAGGCACTGGCCGTATTGCTTGCTTTTAGGTGGTGTTGTTTACTACGATCATTCTAAATATTGGCATTGTTTTCAGACCTAGATTAGAAGAGTGTGGTTTCTAACATGCCACATGATGGCTCGTCAATTTGAATTAGGGTTACATTTTGTTAATGTTAAATACAGTTACATTAAGCTATACAAGCTATTTTCTGCTTTTGATATATTCCAAGGTTCTTCGCCTCTATTTATGTCCCTACAATTCATAATATTGTTGCCCTATTGAGGTGGTTGTTTGGCTTCACCATTAGATTGAGTAATTATCTATCCTTATGTGTGCTATAACTAAATTGGTGTTTTTCTCCGCTATTATGCCTTATCTCAATCTTTACTCCACTCTGCTCTTCGACATTGTCCCTGTTATTGTTATATTTCTTATGTTAAATAGATACTACTCTTGTTATCCTTTGCCTATTATTTCTCTATCCTCTGGACGAATATAGATTGATTCATATTGACAATTACTGATTATATGACTAAAACATTCCTTAGCATAATAACCATTTTGTTCCTCAATCTGTTTACAGTCCTGCATGTGTAAATCAACTTTAAAACATCTGATATGCTTCCAGAATATCTTTATTTTTCTCATCTTGACATATTCATATTTAAGCTTTGTTTTTGTTCTAATGAGACATTAATACATGTTTTAAAATGTTTGTATTTACTATTTTATATCTCATTGTAAAAATTGGTCTATTATGGTTTTTGGTAACATATGAATCTTATAAAATTTTTATGCTGACTAAAGGTCCTCGCACACTGGCCTAGTATCATATACGTACGGTATCGTACAAGTATAGTATGTTTTTCTCTTTCCATGCTTTTCTATGGAGCTGCATACACAGACACCCATCGTAACACCATGATAGCAGCATAGTATCGTATACATACAATGTGTGGTTTTCCATCCCACTTTGAAAGCAGAAATATACGTACGATACTGTCATGGTGGCTGTCGCCTACCACACCCTCTCAAACACTTCCTCCTCTCGCACATCAGTAAGTTTTTTTCAGCCATTGAGGAATCATTTCGGCAGTTGCCTAAATATGTTCAAGTATCCGCTAAGGCTGAAATATTTAACTTAGTCTCTCAATATAAGATAAAAGTATTAGAATGAGAGTCCAGCTATTACCCTGAACATTTTCACTTTTATCCTCAACAAGCATTGCAACCCCATACATCCAACGATCAGCTTCCCATGATACCTCTACCTCTTCAAAATATTCCTCAGTCACTCCCTCAACAATCAATGTATCCTCTTGCTTCCCATCATCAACTTTATATGCTTCCTCATGATGTTCTTCAACAGCCATCGCCTCCCACTTCATTCAACCTTCAACCTCCTATGCTTCTTCCTCGTGATGTTCCTCAACAGCTCTTGGGACATGTCGACGATCTCGGTGTGCGGGACTTTCGCGGCAATAAGATTCCATACTGCTACTACACTGCTACCATACTGCTACTGTCCTGGCACCGTACGTATACAATACTATGCTGGTATGCGAGGACCTTTAAGCAGCAATTTTTAAAATCTGTTGCTGCATGCCAAGATCACGATTAACTTAATGTTAACTTAATATTCACAATATTTACGTTACGTAAAAAAAGGTATCCTTGCGTTTTTAAATGGAAGCCATCATGTTTCAGTTAACTTGAATTTCACTTAACCGAGAGTTGTTTAAGGGAGTGAAGGGTACCACATGTTCTATCTTCATTAATGTAGCAAGCAATGTCAACACTGATATTTGGTACTTAATTTGTGTGTTGATGGTGTGCAGATGATTTTATTGCTATAGTTTGTCCTCTTCTCGTGAACTCTAAAAGTCATAGCCTCTTGTTTCATTGTGATTTGCATATCCAGTACGCTTATGTTGCAAATACTTTTAGGCTGCTCAGTCCAAAATGCTTGGGTTTCATTTGGGGGTTTACGAAACTTCAAAAAATTCAAAGCCGATCTTGGTGTACTTCATATTTGATTCAAACCCATGTTTGGCTCCGGCGGCTTGTTGATGCTTCGTCTATTATTCAATGTCTAGTGATTATGTTACACTTATATTTTACATCAAATAAAAATGAACTGAAATTTTCCTTAAATGATTTTTAAAACTAGGCGAATAGTGAGTACCTCTAAACGACAATGGCTGTTTATTTAGATAAATTCTTATATATTTAATTAAAAATCAAATAAAATCTACAAAAATTCCTTATTTTATACAGATTATATGAAGAATTATTTTATGAGTGTGGTGTCCTGGCTGTCTACGGGTAAGGTGTTAGACTTCTGTGCTGGAGGTTCAGTCCTCGGTCTCTGCACGAATTTATGATTGTCGAACCCTTCCTTCACCTCTGAAAGACATCTTGTGAATGTGGGGAATGCTAGGCCTCCACCGTGTTTTGGATCCCACATTAAGCTGTAGGTCCTCCATTTCACCTCACAATCACCCTACCATTACACATTAGTGTATTGCGTATAACCCAAATGGGTGTAAGACACGGTGCTAATTTATGAGTGAAATTATTATCATCAAGGTTATCGGTGCTAATAATAATAATTTATAAGTGAAATTATTATCAAAGTCATATTCGTTTCGAGATTGGCTATAGGCACTTTCAAAATCAACCATAATTTTTTAGTAATTCACATGGCAAGATTTAAATGGATTTATAGAATTAAAAGTTTCCTTGTTTATTTGTAAAACAGAAAAACTAAAATTTTATAAGACTGAACTTCTCAAACATATAAACGCACTCGCCGCATTAACTTAAACTCAAATTTGTGTTTTTCTGTAATATTTTTGTTTTCGAACTTCTGTTAACGCTTTTGTTTTGTTAGTTTGTATCTTATAAGTGAAAGTTTAATAAACCACTATACAGTGAAAATCCACTGATATTAAAGCAAATCCATGTTATTTTAACTACTCACTCAGGCTGTACACAATGTTTTTAATACAAAGGTAAAGGGAATATAACATTTATATGTTGGTAATAAGCTACAAATACTTTTGCTAAGAAAAAATAAATATAATATTTAGTATGATGTTAGATAAATACACTCAATGTCAACATAATATTGTTACTCAAAATTAAATAGAAAAATGTTCAAACTTCGATTCGGCTTCAAGAATATTTCCTATATTTGACTCGACTTTGCTTCCAACCAAAGAAGTGGACTTCACACACTCCTAGTTTCATTTATTGAACAATTTGTTTTCATAGATACCAAATTCATTGTTTGTGTTTGGCTTGAGTTGATACACTGTTATATGAATCATGAACACTTTAGTCTAGTTTAATTACATTATGTCGATTCTCAACACATTAGTTTATTTACATTAAATGAACGTTATGTGAACATGAGGTGAACGTTACGCTACATGAAGGTTAACAAACTGATCCCGGGATAAGTGGTTTTCTAAACATCATTCCAATTTTGTCTTGGCGGAACATTCGGGGGTTTAAATCCTGACCGCATGTAAAAAGTTAAAAAAAAAAGTTTTCCGCTCACTTCACACAACTGTAGATAATTTTCCTACAAATTCTAACTTTCCCATCGCATTATTGTAGATAATATAAATGTATGTAACCCAAATAGGTAGTGACATGTGGTAAACAAAATCTAGTCCTGGCCCACAATTTCTGTTTTTCCTCATTAACTGCACATCCATTTTTTCCAGTAATAATTTTCTCATATATCCAATGAATCACAAACATGCCAAAACTATAGAGGTTTATTTTTACAATAGTGTCTTGGCCACACAACCCTACTATTGACTAGTTTAGAACTTTGATATTTTATTATGACACGATTGTTTTACTTTTTTAATGTAACTTTATTTTATAATTTCAGTCTAAGAGATGCAATTCAACCACCCTTAATAAGTCGAATACTTGACTGGTCAGAGATAGCTTGGCCTGCTGATTGTTCAGAACCAAAATCTGATGTTCAAAGATATTGCCTTGTGTCAACAAAACGGTCTTTCACAGACTTTCATGTGGATTTTGGAGGATCCTCTGTATGGTATCACGTTGTTAAGGTAAAACTTTACTGTCTTTAACTTTATGTTTTGTGTAAAATAATATTGATAGTCAAAATGTGATGGTACCGTTTGGGAACAGCTCATGAATTACTATAGATCCTATTATTTTTTTTAAATATACAAAACTTCGATGTAAAGTTGTATATTATGTTCAGTTTAAACTACAAAACTATATTAGTGAGAAATGAGAAATTAGGGATTCATTGAGATAGATTGGCTTTCACATTATAACTACTACTAAAAGAGTAATTTCTTTTAAAATAGTAAGAACTTCAAACACTCAGGGTGTATTAATTGATATATTTTAGTTAAACATATTTTTCATATTATATACAACATTTTTTTCCATGTTATATATATAAAATGAATCACACCAACATAAATACTGTGTCAAACAACTGTTGTACATGTGAGCTAGCCTTAAGTCGTCAAATTCAATTCATACCAGCAACATTATCACTAAATAATACGATTCAAATTTAATTTGCCAGATTAAAATACAATTATAACATATAAAAAAGTAATTTTCATAATAATAATTGTATGAATTAGTTTTTTAATTTGGGAAATCTAGATAAAATTGGACCTGCTCTTTTACAGATAATGTTTGCTTGGATTAAGTTTGGTGACTTAAGTTTTGGTTCACATGGCACCAGCTTTTGGTTTTATTTTTTTCATTAATTTATAGTTAACCCTTATGCTCAATGGAATAGTTCACATTCACAAGTTGCAACCTCTTTTGAGTGCAATAGTAACTGTATCATTGAGCATTAAAAGTGTCGCTTTCAGTTCTTTTGCCCAGGCAATATTATTTATTTCAATGTCATCCAGTTTCCAGTCTTGTGTTCTAGATTGTTTTGAAAACATGAGTGCTCAACTCATGAAGTGGATTTGGATATATTATTAAGTGTGATGAAGAACGGTCAATTGAATTTGAAATCACTTCGTGAACCATATAATATGAGATAAATAAAAATAACACCTGGATAGCCATATCAAAGAACGCGTTCCCAAATTTTAAGTAAATTTAAGTAAACAGAAAATGAACTGGCTAGCAAACTGTTTTCTTAACTTTTGTGTTAGAAACTACAACTTTCACTCAGTTTTCTGCAAGAGAGAAACAAAATATCAATTTCAACATTGTAGGGAAGTGTCAGTGAATACAGACAACAAATAATAAACTGCCACTAGTGAGAATCAAACTTTAATACTTTATCGATCTGAATGTTTTAGAAAGAAATCGTCCCTATGAATGAATATTTTTTGGTTATTTTTTTGCAACAAAGAGCACACCAAAGAGGATTTCAAACTTAAGAAAACACAGAAAATTTGAATTTTATTACCTTAAATTAAATGATTTGACATGTTATAAACATCTTATTCCCAATGCTCAAATTTTACATCAAAAGTAAAGAGAAGCTCACAATGAGCAACACAGTGCTTGTATCAGTATAGAAAATAAAGTTTACTAGCTCTATGCTTGTACCGCACAAACAAAAATATTAAAAAAAACTACAAAAATTATTAATTTCTGTAATGAAAACATAATTTTTAAAAATTGTGTTTGCAAATTAACACAAAAGCTTAATTTATGTTAGCAAGGGATTTTAACAACATTTATTTAGAAAATATTTTTGTGATGATTTTATTTCTGTTATTTAGGACAAGATATTTATTTTCTTACTCCCCACTACTTGTACAAAGTTAATGAAAAGTTAAACCATGGATAAACAAATAACATACCGTTGTCAGATACAGCTTTTATGGACCTTAACAATATAGCCTATAAAACAATGTAATTAATTATATTTTAAAGATTACCAAACAAATGTTCTTCAATGGAACTTTATTTAATATAATTACATTTTTTTGTTTGTTCCAAGGGTGAGAAGATATTATACCTGATTAAACCAACAGCAGCAAATATCCAATTGTTTATACAGTGGACTAATACCTCTAAACACAATAATTCATTTTTTGGAGATCACGTGAGTTATTCAGCTAATTTAAACTAACATAGGCTTATCCATTCATATTTTCATGATTAGAATAACCTAATAATCTAATTATATTAGTAATTTATTACAAACCAAATCTTAGGCTTCAGATTTAATGTTGTAATTTGGTGAAAAATCGATTATGTTACTGCTATGATACAATTTTTTAAACTTTATATTTGTTTCATTGTTTGTTTCTATTTTGGGGTCATTCCATATCAGATAACCCAGTTCTATTTTTAATGATACCCACCATATCAGATTTTCACGAAAGTTTTTTACTTGTTATTACCACCGTGCTACTAATCTCTGCAAAATTTGTCTACCTTAGGCAACATACTTTCTTAGATATAAAAGTTTTGAAAAATTCCATGTAAATATTGTTTCCAAGGTTCTATATAATGAGTGCAATTAATATTTAAGGAAAAACTTTATATCTCTCTGTAATAATCAAGATATAAATTACTGTCAAATTTTTATCAATTTTTAAATTACACCTCGAAGTATGGTCTAAATGATGGTGAAAGATAAATACAGGGATTCTAATCTGTTAATATATTCATTTTAATTCATATTGTACAATATTATAGCTAAGTGCGGCTAATTAAATGTTTCTTTTCATCTGTTATGTGTTCATGTTGAAGAGGATGGTGTACTGTTGTACAAACTTAGCCTCCTTTTCAGGAAAGGTTAAATCCTTAGAACCCTTTGTGATGAGAGGAGTGGCACAAGAAATAGTGTTACACACAGGAACATAGCAAATGTCTTCTTTACAGGGGCAGCCAATGAAACAATGCTGCAACGCCGCGAGGGTGCAAGAACTTCACTTTTATATAACCTTCCTCTTCATGTTTTGAAATTACTACTAATCCTAAAAACCAGTGCCTGACTCATAAATACATGAAACGTATGAGTCTGGTCTGGTGACCTCTACAAGGAATGTCAAATCACACATCCACTGATCATCTTTAATTTGACTTATTGGATTTCTTTTTATGTCCATGAAATCTATGATGTCTTGTCTCAAATCATAGAATCGTTTTTAACGTTTTACCCTTAACCACCTCACTTCACAGCAATATGACACATCTTCATAATCTGAAAATATTTCTCCCTAAACTGATGGTGATTAAGTGCGTGTGACTTAATAAAGTTAATAAATCCCTTTCATGCACCAACCATTGCATGTTCTGCATTTGTGCAAATCCCATTTAGTAGACTCCGTTTCAGTCCAAAGCTTCTGAAAACTATACTGACTGCTTTGAATATGTCTTCACCAGTAGTTGTTCCTTATAACGACACACAAACCATTCATTCCTCTCTTCATGTTGCAGTCCATTTCGACTCCTCGAATAAAAATGCTTAGTTGTGCTGTATCAGAGTAGTCTGCGCGCTCATCCAAAGTTAATGAAAATGCTTCATACGAGTAATCTTCTCATTCAAATGAGTTTTGATATCGTTAGCTATAATTTCTATGTGTCGAACAAAAGTACATCTCGACAAACTAATTTGTTCAAAGTCTTTTCTCTTGTCAGGACATATTATATTTCCAATCTCAAGCAGACACTTTTGATAAATTCTCCTTCACCAAATAGATTAGAATACTTTGCAATTTTTTCATTCATCACATAACTAGCTTTAAGGAAGCTATCATGTTGCGTTCTTTGTTTGTTGAACATTTGCTGCTGGTAACGTGAGTACTTCTTTAACTTCTGTATCTTGTCTTTTCACAGTTGTCCTTCAGTTTTTTCATGATCACCATGTCTTGAAATAAAATGTCTCTTAGGGTTGTATTCTTTAAGTATGGACAGAGTTTATTGTAAAGTAAACACAAAGGACAACCTTGATGCATGATAAATAAATAACCCTCCAGCCACTTGTCTTGAAATTTATGACACTCTACATCCACTTTTCTCTTTTTTGTAGAGATGGGCCACTCGAATCTTCGAATCCTCGAATCCACCGAATTCTCGAATCCACCGAATCCTGACAAGTATTCGAGATTCGAGGATTCGGTGTTTTACTGGATTCGATGATCGAATCCTTCACCTCATAAACAAAGCATCATATGTTGAATTCAAAAATTACTTAGTTAGGCCTACTTGAAAAGTACAACTTAATCCGTAATATTCATTTTGTCGGACAAAAGAGATAAACATTAATACAATCTTCTTTAAAAAAAAATTTAGGTGTGGAAAAACTTACGTGCCTATTACCGTACCCTCCCACCTCTATGGGAAACTTGGACTCGACCGTTTTGGCACATGGTCACTTGTAAAACTTTCACCTTGCGAACAATCTTTTAAATATTGTAATGAACACATTAAATCTCTTCAAAAACTGAAACTCTAAACTAGAATTACAAATAAACTAGAAAATAAATAAAACAAATTATGGCTTTTTTTTAAAAAGAAATAAGAACACATTACGGATGATAGAAAGTCTGCCGCCCTTACACACACGATATAAAGTCAGCCGCCATGACGTAAATGTTTACTCGCCCGAGTGATGATTAAAATAAAGATACTGTTAATTCTTACTACCTAACTGGTTTTAATAATCTACAACTATATAAAAGTTTTAAGAATCAAATAACGACTTGCTAATCCATTATTTATTTTTTAATTGATTTTAACTTAGTTTTTATTATTTTTAAAAATATGTTATTGAAATAATTGTAGAAATATTCAAACGTAGTCCCGCCTTATAAAATGGGAATGAACATATTGTAGTCGAAAATATGTTCCTGTTTTAAATAGAATGTATTCTCAGAAATCGATATATCGCAAGAATCGAATATATATGTTTTCTACGCAAAAATTTGTAATGGATATAAAAGAAAATAATAATAAAACATACTTAAGCATTATCGAGTTCACTATATCCAATGTATGTTTAATTGTTAAGCATGTTGTTTTAGTATTTATTAAAAATATCCGTTTGTATTTTATTTTTGCTATCTTAATACAATAACATAACCTTTAATGATGATTAAAGTTGATCAAAGGATAACTAGGCCTAATCTGTTTAGCTCACATGTTTTTTAGAAACTTAACTCATTCTAACAACACTTTTAAAAATAACTAAAAGACACTCAAATTTTGATTGATTTGATTTTTAGACAATAATATGAGCCTAGATTGTTTAATTTGGCTGGATTTTAACCTGCATTTTGTGAGGGGGGGGGGGGCTTATTAAAATTGAAAGCATGATTGAAATAAACCTAAATCCACAGCTTAGGCCTATATTGTGTAATGTGGGTCTATTTGTAAATCATTAAAATTTATAACGATTTGCTAGGATTCGGGATTCGAGATTCGAAAATAAAATGTAGATTCGGATTCGAGAAATAGTGGATTCGATCCATCTCTACTTTTTTGACATAACTTCCGACATTGTCACATTATCAAAAGCGATATTCACAGTAAAAATGTTTGTGTACGTCTCACATTATAATTATTTCAACCCGTAACAATCAAATGAAACAAGAATATTAGTGAACACTCCAGCATCGATTTACTTCGTCACATACATGCACTTAAATCTGGGAAGAGGGGGATAGAGATAGCCAACTCCACCCTCCTCCGCAAGGGTGGTGAAGGGGAGTGAGACAAGCGACTCCAGCCAGTCACTTACTCTGCCAGGTGTGCATGGCTAGTTCTTGACTCCCAAACTTTCAATAAATTTGAGACACAATAGTAAATATTGCGAGGGCTGGACCAAAGGAGGTCACGGGCGGGGGTTGCCCATAAGTTATTTAAACTGTCTCTATTCAAGTAGTTAAATAGTCATCACAAGTCACTGTGAAATTTGTCTCTTGTGTTCTGAATGACAATACCCACAAACTAAATAAAACTTCATCTTCAGTGTCCCACTCTTTAAATTTCCAAGTAGGAAGCTTTTAAATTTGTTACTTGATGGGTATTGTGATCAGTGTCACAGCATGCAGTCTCTATTATCTTTAAAACAAGTGATCAAGCATGAAGAATAGGGCTTACATTTTAGTTGATAGTGCAAACACATACAGAATGTGTTCCAGAAGATCCTGCTAGTACTCACCATTCAGGACGCAGCATACATAATTTAGAGATGGCAATTTTAATGTTAAGCTACCCAAATTTAAAATCAGAACACAACTTCATTCATTATTAGTAACTAATAATCATTTTTGTATGTGCACATTTAAAAAAATACTTACCTTATCTTTTTGGCCTGACACAATTTAATAGTACTCAATTTCTTGATAAAATTTCTTTCCCAATTCAATTGTCTTTTATCAGCTACAGTGGTCGAATTGTCTAAGGCATCACTCTCATAATAGACTGAACTGCCAATGATGGGGAGATTGAGGTTCGATCCTGGTTGGGTGTACTGAGAGATCTTCCCAAAATAATTTCCCACCCTACACAAATGTGGATACACTTTCACTAAATCTGACCTTCCTAAACCCTCACACATTAGAGTAATTATTGCAAAGGTGTACCAGAGTGGTTATTAAGATGCAATGTTAAAAAAATAAATAATAATTCACTTAGTAATTTCCCTTTTTTTGACTCAAATAAATATATTATTCCTTTGTCTTTGAGAAGGTCCCTTGCTTTACAGACAGCATATTCACTGACATGGAACTCATCCATGACATTATCTTCCCTTTTTCACCATGTGTGACAGTTTCAAGATTCTCTTTTCTCACCTTGTGTGACAGTTTCAAGCTTCTCTTTTCTCACCTTGTGTGACGGTTTCTAGCTTCTCTTTTTTCACTGTGTGTGACAGTTTCAAACTTCTCTTTTTTTCACTGTGTGTGACAGTTTCAAGCTTCTCTTTTCTCACTGTGTGTGACAGTTTCAAGCTTCTCTTTTTTCACTGTGTGTGACAGTTTCAAGCCTCTCTTGGACACACTAAAATTAAATTAGCTTTGTTTATTGACAGACTTTTAGGTGTAAAGCCATTGCTTTAACAAGTAAGCATTATGGCCCAAAGCAGGAATTGCCAGGGCTTAACTAGAATTAAATTTCACCCTCCTGTGAGAGTAATTTATTAAGCGATAGTATGGAAGTTACACGCGATAGGACAGATATAAATTTAATGGGGGGGTGGGGCAGGGAGGTGTAGCAAGCTACGAGTGTTCCACTAGACCTACTGGTCTCCTGGCCTACAAGAGGTCAACTCAGTCACTTAATGCAATTATATCATGCCTCTCCTAGAATATCGCTGATGCTGGTGGTATAGCCCAACCGATCTCGAGAGTTAAGTTATACACCAAAAAGTCTAACTCACTCAACAGCTGCTAGCAGACTCCTCTCTGCTTTCTCGCACCATCTTGACCTAAGGTCCCAATCCATGATACTTTCGATCTCCTGAACCAATAAGAAAGTTGAACCCTCACCCGAAGGGTTGAGGTACTGCTAAATAAGCTATTATCAGTGGAATCGAGTGTTTGGCACCTTTCCCAGTTTTCCGTGGAATCATGCTGGTTTGCTAGTTAATTCATGTCTCTATAGCTTGCACTTTCCATCTCATATTGCCAACTAATATATATTACTTAAATTAGGAGCAATATTCTACAAGACTAAGTTGAGACCCTTATAGTTTGATGTTAACCTTTGGTATTTTGAAAATTAATACAATAAGGAAACAATTTCATAAAACTAGGCATAATTTAATAAATTACATTTATTAAATGAATGAGTAGATTTTAATTAACTCGATGGGATGGGGGTGAGAAAAGTTGAAAAATAAACAACTTGAGGTAATTCAGTATGAGTTGACTCATTTTGAGTCATTCTTCTGTATGCAGTATTCAACTGGAATGCACCTACTAATCCAGTGCTTCTTATTGTGGGGCGCATGCCCCACAGAGGGGCATTTTGAAAATAGTACATTAAGAAAATCTGTTTTGTTTTTCATCATGAATTTTCCATCTTGGTTAACTCGGCCATTACTAGTCGACCCGTCTGAAGTGGGCATGAAGAACCACGAAGAATTGTCTGAAATGCAATATTATGAGTCTGTGAAAACTATATTCAAAGTTAAATGCTCCTTGACGAGACAGAGACTAAATACCCAAATTCTACTGGTTAGCCTGAGGGTTGCCTCTATTTTCTTATTACAAAATTCCCTGTGTTTTCCAAGTTTTCCAGAAACCTAATAGATCTTATAAATATAATTATAGAGGCACTAAATTTTGTTTTAAAGAAAATTTTAGAAATGAAGAGTGGTAATTTGTCATTGGAGGCATGTTTTATTGTGCAAGGTAAACACATTTTTAAAAATCATTTGGAAAAGGGATAAGAAATGAATCGCATACATTTTTTAGAAGGAAAAATTGGTTTAATTTGCTGTATTTCCTAAATGGAATGAAAGAAGAAAAAAAGTGGAAATACTAAAAATACAATTTTGAGTTTAAATGTGGTATCAATTTTTTTAGAAGAATGTATTACTTGATTTAATTTTTTTTTAACCCATCTTAACTATTGTACTTATATGTACTGTATAGACAAAGTAGCCCACACACATTGTGAATAGTAATTTAAAATTACTATTCACAATGTGTGTGGGCTACTTTGTCTATACAGTACATATAAGTACAATAGTTAAGATGGGTTAAAAAAAAATTAAATCAAGTAATACATTCTTCTAAAAAAATTGATACCACATTTAAACTCAAAATTGTATTTTTAGTATTTCCACTTTTTTTCTTCTTTCATTCCATTTAGGAAATACAGCAAATTAAACCAATTTTTCCTTCTAAAAAATGTATGCGATTCATTTCTTATCCCTTTTCCAAATGATTTTTAAAAATGTGTTTACCTTGCACAATAAAACATGCCTCCAATGACAAATTACCACTCTTCATTTCTAAAATTTTCTTTAAAACAAAATTTAGTGCCTCTATAATTATATTTATAAGATCTATTAGGTTTCTGGAAAACTTGGAAAACACAGGGAATTTTGTAATAAGAAAATAGAGGCAACCCTCAGGCTAACCAGTAGAATTTGGGTATTTAGTCTCTGTCTCGTCAAGGAGCATTTAACTTTGAATATAGTTTTCACAGACTCATAATATTGCATTTCAGACAATTCTTCGTGGTTCTTCATGCCCACTTCAGACGGGTCGACTAGTAATGGCCGAGTTAACCAAGATGGAAAATTCATGATGAAAAACAAAACAGATTTTCTTAATGTACTATTTTCAAAATGCCCCTCTGTGGGGCATGCGCCCCACAATAAGAAGCACTGGATTAGTAGGTGCATTCCAGTTGAATACTGCATACAGAAGAATGACTCAAAATGAGTCAACTCATACTGAATTACCTCAAGTTGTTTATTTTTCAACTTTTCTCACCCCCATCCCATCGAGTTAATTAAAATCTACTCATTCATTTAATAAATGTAATTTATTAAATTATGCCTAGTTTTATGAAATTGTTTCCTTATTGTATTAATTTTCAAAATACCAAAGGTTAACATCAAACTATAAGGGTCTCAACTTAGTCTTGTAGAATATTGCTCCTAATTTAAGTAATATATATTAGTTGGCAATATGAGATGGAAAGTGCAAGCTATAGAGACATGAATTAACTAGCAAACCAGCATGATTCCACGGAAAACTGGGAAAGGTGCCAAACACTCGATTCCACTGATAATAGCTTATTTAGCAGTACCTCAACCCTTCGGGTGAGGGTTCAACTTTCTTATTGGTTCAGGAGATCGAAAGTATCATGGATTGGGACCTTAGGTCAAGATGGTGCGAGAAAGCAGAGAGGAGTCTGCTAGCAGCTGTTGAGTGAGTTAGACTTTTTGGTGTATAACTTAACTCTCGAGATCGGTTGGGCTATACCACCAGCATCAGCGATATTCTAGGAGAGGCATGATATAATTGCATTAAGTGACTGAGTTGACCTCTTGTAGGCCAGGAGACCAGTAGGTCTAGTGGAACACTCGTAGCTTGCTACACCTCCCTGCCCCACCCCCCCATTAAATTTATATCTGTCCTATCGCGTGTAACTTCCATACTATCGCTTAATAAATTACTCTCACAGGAGGGTGAAATTTAATTCTAGTTAAGCCCTGGCAATTCCTGCTTTGGGCCATAATGCTTACTTGTTAAAGCAATGGCTTTACACCTAAAAGTCTGTCAATAAACAAAGCTAATTTAATTTTAGTGTGTCCCAGAGATAAGCAAGATGTACAACATTTTTTTCTTAAATCTTCTTATTTGGTTTGATATCTGATAAAAATTTGATGGTGATATGTTGACTATACATAGTTATACAGTTTTCCCTTTAATACAATACTACTTAGGCACTGTCTCAGAAAAAAAGATTTATGCTTAGTTTTTCATAACTTTACCATTTTATATATCAAAATGTATATGGCCTCGCCAAGGAAACTGTACAATATACATGGATTTAGTAACTTGTTACAGTGTAACATGACTAATTCAAACTTTCGTAGTTCAAAATTGTCTTTAATTCGAATATTTTGCCTGTTCGAGTGAATTTTGTATCAAAATAATGTTAAAAAATCGTGAATAATTTGAATTATATTTTGGTCAATTCAAACTTTTCATAAGTTGTAATATACTGTGCAGTATTGTTTTCCTACTTCTAGTTGCGGCACTGTGTTATATTTTTGGAAACAGGGGAGGCGACTTTTGAATGTGGGCAATACCTTTCTTCACGTCCCTCCCCCTTGCCCGCCCACCCATACGTCTTTGTTTACACGTACAGGTCGGTAGTCCATTAGTAGTCAAGGTGGAACCTCTCAAGCGGCTACTTGCGCTGTTACTAGTGATTTGTTCTTAGTCATATTCTTGTGACGTGCAAGTTTATTTTGTTAAGTTTTAGTTTTGTTTATTATATACTGTACAGTACTGTTTATGTGTGTATCATGATGTCATTGTCCACTGCGACAAAAGCCATGAACTATATTCAAGAACTCTGGACGCTTTTTTGAAAGGAGCAACAATGTAATCGATTCAATTTTCCAGTCAACTAATCAATTAGTCATATACTATGACTGAGAGATTTAATTCAGTAAAATGGATTAAAATATCTGACTTTTTAAAGAAATTGTGAACAGATTAAGTCCAAATATGTTAAATAAAGTTTTTGACTGTGTTGCTTTTCAATTCCTTTTAAGAAACTTATTTAGCTTGAGTTTTTGGATAATTTAAATTTTTTCCTTGTCCTTTCAAGTTTGAATTATCCAGGTTCCACTGTAATAAGATAGGTGGATATAAACATATAAAAGGGACAAACACAATATGGCTTTTACAATGAAAAGAACACATTGCACACATTACATTGCCTCCTCTTGAAGAAAATAATAAAAGGGACCAACACAATATGGCTTTCACAATGAAAAGAACAACACAGTTCACACTTTACTTTTCTGCCATTGGACAAAGAGATAATGGTGGGCTCTTGAAGAAAATTCATCATTTCCACCCAATCTCCTCTCCTGACTTAGGGTTCGGCCCTACTGACAAGCGCACGAGTGGTCAAACTGGTGAGCGTGGGACTATCAGATAACTCGATAATTGTTAACGAGGAAGCAAATGTTCAAATCTTGGCTCAATGAACTGAGGGTAGTTTTTGAAAAGGGTTATATTAATGTAGTTTTCAAATCCTCCATGCTAATGGTGATTTTATTTGTAAAGGCCTACTTTGATTATAATATTGAAGTATTTTAACATATCAGTTTTACTTGTGCGTGCGCGCACACACACACACACACACACACACACAGAAAACAGGTAAATTAAGTCATTAGTTGCAAGTGTGTTAAACATATCGATAGTAATAAAAATGTCAAAATGAGAAGTTTTCCTAGCACTCAATGAACCAACATTCAATAATATTGCCTAGCACCTGTGAACTAGACTGTACAGGGTTGAGTGCGCACACTTGAAAAATACAACCAGTTCTTTCTTTCAAGTGTGCATGCTCAGTTTCTCCCTCGCTCCAGTCTGGCCACCCTTCATTACAACCAATGTGTTCTAGTTTATATTTTAGTCACTCGCGTGCTTGCTTGCCCAGTCTGGCTGTCCTCTTAGCTTTCATTTTTTTGGAACTTATCAGAGAGGTACTGTGTGAAATGCACAACTTAACTTACTAGAAGAGGAAATCAAAAAAACAAAATGGATAAAATGGAAATTAGTTAATAATGTTATGACCCAGATATGAACACTTTTTTCATCCCTATCCCATTAGTCTGGTGGCTATAAGCAGAAAAACAGGAAGAAAAAAACCAACCTAAAAGTCAGGGATAGCAGGCAGACTCTTATCTGGGTTGTAGATTAAAATTAACAAAAAAATCAAGAAATTTAAAAACTATTAATTTAGTACCTAAACACTAAAACCAAATTGAGATATTGATTCTCATATATTTACACAATGCAATGCCTATTGTTGGTTTTTGTATGCCACATTTGCACACTGTTACAAATAATAACTTACATGTTTAGTACTAAAAAATTTAAATAAAATATCGATATTTTAAAGGTTATAGCATATATTTCTAAAATTGTGTACTCTGCTCTTTATACCCAAATCATTTGGCTACAATGAAGCACAAAGTGTTTTCCAAAATTATCCTTCAGAGGACAGTTTTACAACAACCACAACACTCCAAGATAATGCTTTGCACTGCACCAAAGCTGCGTAAAGATTGAATACTAAATCTGATTCCTTTTTCTTTCATTGTGGCTATCTCTTCTCCATTTCCAAGATTTATATTACACAAAAAGCTTTTTTCTTATATCATGCGTTACTCATTCTTAACTTGTAATGACAAAATTATATTAAACATCAGTGTGATTTCCTCCATAAATAAAGAGTTAATAAACACACATAATTGACAAAGGTGGTTCAATATTAAGATATCAACAGATTTTAATAAGTTGAAGTTTCTATTGTATTTTTTATTCACTATATGTGTGTTTAATTTATTTTTGTTAATGGTTTTTAGCGTTTTAATTGAAAATGATGTAATAATTTTATTTTTACGGACAGCCTGGGTTTCTCCTATTTCCATCGATGCACGTACTCTGGGTTACATAAGTTCTGCATAATTTTAATTTAGAAGTTGAAATTTTATATATATAGATTTAATATTAAAACAAATACATTATATTAACAAATATCACCTAATTGAAATAGAGGGAGGGTAGAAGTGATTTAGACAAACAAAATATAAAAATCTTCTGAATAAGACGATCAGCGCTAGTGACCTGAGAACTTTAGATTTTTAAGGGTTTATGACCATTAATCATACTAAGAATACAAAAGTTTTCTTTTAGGAAATTTTATAATCTTTCATATATATCCAGTCTATTTCTGGAATAAAATATTTAGTTCTCAAGATAGTGATTATTTTCACTCCATAAACCAATTATTTACATAATTTTTTCAAGATGGGGGTTTATTAGGTGAGCAGACTTTAGTTGACTTTATTTCATTGTTTTAATCAGACTTTTTTCTTATATAATCTGTTGATAACAATTCTTTTGCAATTAGTTGTAGGTACATCATTAAATTGACTGGACTATTTATATACTAAAACCTTGAAAGATAATTTTTATAACCAAGCTATTATTAATTTCTCCCCTAATACTATATTTTCCGTTGCATATTGCTTCTATTCATAACTTATTGAGAAAATATTTTCTCTTTAGCAAACTAAAATCCCAATAGTTGATATAGACTGATAATTATATGGCGCGGAAATTTTAGAAGGCTATACACACACTTTTGATAATAATTTATAGATTATTTCATTATAACACTAAAACCCTCGAAATTAATTAAATTTTATTAATTCATATTTTAAACACAATTATCTAAAAACAAAAACTCAGTTGACACTTAGAATAATAAGCAATCTGAGCTACAGCATGGCTTAAGGATTTTCAAATGTGAAATATGAAATCATCAAATTTTTTTTTGCTTATAGTGGTTATTAGAATGCAACTATAACCATTTAGGGATTTTCTGCTTATAAAAATTGTTTGAGAATGTAAACCACAATTTTACTTTTACTAGTTTTATTGTCAATTCTTTAATGCCATCTTGCATTTTATATGATTTAATTTTTGTAACTGTACTCTCTTTTAACACCTTAATTGAATGATAGTTTTCTCTACTTTCAGTTAATTTTTTCATGCAAAAAAATCCTTTACTTTTAGAAGTGACCTGCCTGGCGGGTCACTTTTAAAGTTTGTTTCTTTCTACCTTCCATTTATGTACTGTTGCATTCTAGAAGTTCTTCCTGGGGAATTTCTTCACCATGGTATTTATAATAAAATCCTTGTCACTTTCACTCTCTTCTGATTCATTTAGAATCCATTTGATGTTTATTTTTCTTAAAACATTTGTATTTTTACTATAATTACTAATGCCACTAGTAAAAACCATGATGAAAAACAAATACAAGTATTTACAAACCATGGTCTGGATTGAAAAAGATCTGCTCACAATATAATATTTAAAAGTGAAAACTAGTTCAAAATGTTCCCAACAGATGGGGGTGTATATTAAAATAAATTAAACTTTTAAAACTGGTTGACACAAACAGCAAACAATATTTGAATTAGCTTGGCATTTATAGGCGGTTGATGTGTCCTGTGGAAAGTTATCTTGACGCTTATATGCGGTTCGCACAGTTATCTAACTGTGTTAATATAACAATAGAAATAAGATCTTTTTAAAATTACTTTTAAATATTTCCTAGTTCCCTTTTCTATTTCCCAAAAAACTTAACTCGAAATATCTTTTGTAGAGATACATATTTATTTTGGAAATACCTTAATTGTTTTGTCCAATTTTTTTTAGGTGGATGATTGCTTTATGTTGATCTTGACTGAAGGACAGACACTGTTCCTCCCAACTGGTTGGATACATGCTGTATACACTCCAGAAGATTCTGTGGTGTTTGGAGGAAATTTTCTTCATGACTTAAATATTCCTCTTCAAATGGAGTAAGTTTTTTTTTAAATCTCATTTTGTGTAGTATAAATTTAAAATTGTAAGAGTACTGCCAAAATATAATCTTCCTATTTTTTTTTTGGCCAATTTACTTCTTAAATCACACATAACATTAAGGAGGGCTTTCCAAGTATGCACTATTTAAACAACTCTGCTTCTTGGAAACATCCTTTTAAATCCGAAACAAAATATATTTTTTGGGAACTGTTAATGGTTTTGACACTATTTTAATCTATCCTGACAATTCATGTTCATTAGGGTGGATTGTAAAGGAGGAAAGTGAGTGAAACAGAAGGTTTGTGGCTCTAAAAGTACTTGGCTTACAATAAAAATTGTGAAAAATGTAACTATATGTGGCTATATTTACTAAACAACACTCTTTCATAAAAACAACAAACATTAGCATTACTAAGATAAACAGAACAATAGAATGCATGTTTGATAATTAAGTAAAGAAAATGTTTATTTACTTTATACAACACTCCCTTTCAAACACCTGTTACATATTAATGTCTCTCACTCCAATTCGTGGAACACACTTATAATGGCTTGGTCTGAACAGAGCTTTGGTAACAACGTAAGGTATCATCTTGTTTGTTGGAATGTACTTCACGTTGATTTCTCTTAGTTCGAAAACTTCGCGTATATGGTGATGTCAAATGTCAATATGTTTGGTAATCAAGTGTTACACGGGATTATGCATGAGCTTATCTGCGCCTTGATTGTCACAATAAACGAGGGTTGATTTTACATCGACACACAAAAAACCAATTTCTTCTAGCAGTTTCCGCAAGCAAACTGTCTCTTTTGCTGCATCCGTGAGAGTCATGTACTCTGCCTTTGTGCTCGAAAGAGCTACAGTGGATTGCTTCCTTACCTCCCATGTCATGGCAGATTCAGCCACTTGAAAAATGTAGCCTGTGTATGATCTCTGGTCGTCATGAGATCATCCCCAGTCCCCATCCACATATCTATCAGTTCGGCACCCAATTTATTGTACACTAGTCCATGGTTTCTCATACCTTTCAGGCATTGCAGGACATGTTTTGTTGCAACCCAGTGTACTTTCCCAGGGCTTCGATTGTACTGGCTCAAGGAGATCACTGCACACGCAATGCCAGGTCTTGTCAATACTGTGAGGTACATTAGAGTACCAATGAGTTGCTGGTATGGAATGTCCCTTATTTCCTCTGCCTCTTTCTTTGTGGACAGCTCCATGGCTTTGGCTAACTTATTGCTGCCATCAAATTGAGTGTTGCAGATCTGCTCATCAAGATCTCCATTTATATAAAGTTCGTTCACGGTAGGAGTTTACCTGAAAAAGGACTTTTTTCCCTACCAGAACTCTATTATATAGTAGGATATTGGTAAGAAAAAAGACCTTTCAGAGGTAAACTCCTACCGTGAATGAAGTATAGGCCATCACAACATCAAGCTGATACAAAGTAAGGCCCAACTCTACAGCTAGAGCAGCAACTTAATCTTATTGAGCTAAGTTGAGCAACTGGTGAAAAAGTTTCATGGAAGTTGATCCCAGGACGTTTAATATAGCCCTTTGCAACCAATTTAGCTTTGCGGCATTTGATTTTACCATCTGGTCCATACCTTGTCCTGAGTACGCATCGGCAGCTAACGCCAGTTTTAATTTTTGGATGTGGCTTCACTGTCCAGGCCTTTTTTTGAGTCAGAGTTAAACTCAGCTTCCGTCACTTTCTGCCAGTGTGCTGCATATGGTCCTTCTAAGGCTTCTTGTACTGACAGATTTACCACCTCTTCAAACGCCAAGCTCACACTGTCAGGATTTTGCACTACCAAATTAAATGAGTTTGCTGGTCCTCCTGGCTTGCCAGTTATTCTTGATCACTGTGCAGTCTTGGCTTGGGTTTTCTGAAAGAAATTCACTTGAATTATTTGATTGTATGTTATTCTCTTTGACCTCAGGACCAGGATTAATGGGGCCACTTTCTTGGACTTTATTTAAATGTCCATCAGCTTCTTCAGACATAGTGTCTTTTGCACTGTTATCAACATAGAAGTAAGTAGGTTCAAGGCTTGCAGATTCCTAATGTCCATTCAAAACTTCAATGATTTCGAAATTCTCTAAAAATGTAACATCTCGACTTCTCACTATGTTCCTATTTTCTGGATCCCAAATTCGATATGCCTTTGATCTTGTGGAATATCCTACAAAAATATCTGCTTTGGATCTTTGATCAAACTTTCCTTTATTTGGAACTTTATTTAGAATATAAGCTTTGCAACCATAAGTTCTAAATGTCCTACTTTTGCTTTCTAACCGCACCAAATTCATAAGGGGTTTGATCTTCCAGTTGTTTTGATGGACATCTGTTTTTGATGTACGCATCTGTGGAAATCGCTTAAGCCCAAAAACTTTTTGGTAAGCCGGACTACAACAGCATGCTTTGCGCCATTCACACCAGTGCGAGGTTCATGTGGTTGGCTTTGCTATTCTCTTCTGGGTTTCAGCTATCATATGTTTTCTTATACCTGCGATACACATCTCTTCTGTGAAATCTTTTCTGCAGTACTCCAGCCCATTGTCCGTCCACCAAGTTTGAATTTTCCTTTCATGGTGATTTTGTGCTGACGCTTCACATGTCTGTGTGCATTAATTCAAGTAATCTTTCACTCTTTGACTTGTATCTTTTTGGAAATGGCGTAGCAACTTGCTTTCCTAAGATGCAAGTTTCACAGATTGAAAATTGTTCTAAACTCTTAAAATCTATTTCACTAACCATCTCTTTCTGAACAAGTTTACACAAGTCATGTTCATTTATATGCCCATACCTCGTGTACCACTTTTCAAGTTCACTACGGTTGTTCATTGCACTCACATTAGCTATATATGTTGAGTGTCCATTTGGAACATCAGGTTCGATAAAATACAAATTGTTTGCATTCATGGGCAGTCAACAACTTTTCACCGTTTTTATCTAAAATTTCAGCATTATTTACTTTGTAACACACACTTCGTTATCTTTAAACGGTTTTTGAAATAGAAAATAAATTTGTCTTAAGTGTGGGTACAAAAAGTTTTTTTCTAACCTCACTTTTACTAACTGACCTTTTTTATTCAAAACGTTAATTACTGCAGTTCCAATTCTCCTTATGTTGGTTGTGCTGTCGTCTGCTAACCTAACCTTATTTACGGTTGGCGTGAGCTCCGAAAAACTGCTCTTTTTGCAATGCATATGTGGTGTTGCTCTGCTGTCGACACACCACACGTCATAAACTGTTCTGTTACTCTATGAATCTGTTTTGATGCCATTGAAACTTGCTTATCGTTTGATATCTTTGTCCAGCAATCAGCTGTCTTGTGCCTTTTTTTTTACAATAATTGAACTTATATGGCTTCTTATATTTTTGAAATTTTGATTTTTCACACAACCCTGGCCTTGGTTTTGGCCAGTTTTAGCATTTTGATCTGTATCACTCGTATATGATGATTTGTTTTTATTTATGTTTCATCCTCCGTAAGATTTTACTTACAAAGCACCCGTACCCTCTTAGTCAGCTATCTTGCACTTTACTTGGAACACTATATAGTAACACTATACTTAATAACTCTTTAGAGATGTGAATATTCATTTCTTTGAGTTTATCAACTGTGCTAAGAAAGTTTATTAGGTGATCTGCCATGTTTTCCTCCTCATGCATTTTTGTAAATGAAAGCTTTTTCAGAAGCATTGCTTTTCTAGCATGCTCCTTCGACTGATAAACTAGTTTTAGTTTTTGCTATACCTCAAGGGATGTTTCAGAAAGTCTTATGTGACAAAGCTCTGCAGGACTTACAGCCAAGACAATGTTGGCTTTAGCTTTACAATCATCTTTGTCCCACGCAGCCGTAAGCAGTACATTCGTGGCGTTGGTTTCTGCGTCAGCACCTTTCTCTGTTGCTGGCTTGAGAATAGTTCTATTAATGTATTCCCAGTGGTCTTTCTTTATAAGGATTGCTTCTATTTGTTGTCCCCATGTGTCATAATTGTCTTTTACTAGTTCTCGATGTGCATTGAGAATCCGAATGCCATCTAGATTTCTTGGAAAACTCACTGTTTTCAGGCACCAAAAACATGTTTAATATATCTCATTCTCCCTATCACTTTAAACACACGGATAATTTATTTGACTATGCAACATAAACATTGTACAAAGCCCTGGACCCATAACCTGTGGTATTATTTATTAAACAACATTGTTGGTTATATTTACTAAACATCACTTATATCTTAGCACAAAAACAACAAACAGCGTTAATAAGATAAAAAGGACAATAGAATGTATGTTCGATAACTAAGCAAAGAGAATGTTTATTTACAATACTCACAACAATTTCTATACCAGTAAGAACTGACAGTCTTAAAGAAACTTATTTATTATCAAAAATAATAATAATAATAACAATAACAACAAAGTTAATATACATTTGTATAACTATAGTTTTCTACTGGATTAATAACCAGAAAGTCGAAAGTCAGATTGAGAAGAAGTGTGTTGGGTAAAGAGGTGTGTTGGGTAAAGAGGTGTTTTTTTGGTTTAGGTCTGTAGACTATCTAGATTTTGCTGTGTAACAACATTTTAGGTTCTTACGGATGGAGTTAAGAAGCATTGCAAAGGTTGAGAAATGTTTGTATGGCTATACAAAACTTTAAAATCTAAATTATACAGGATTAATCAAAAGGTTAGGTCAAACAAAACTTAAGGAGCATATGGAGAGACTTGGGAAGAACAATTTTCAAATAGAAATCCATTCATATTTTCCATAGTCATTCTGAGCTAGGCGAGGACATAGAAGGTAGGAATGTCTCATACAATTTCTCTGAAATAGTCATCCATACATTCAGAAGTTCCAGCTAATTGAAAGAAAACTCGTGCTTGCACTCCTTTTTGTTGCATCCACCCTTGCTGACATGTGATAAGCTGCAAATCTTGTAACAGTTCTGGCACAATTTCTTCAAAAATATTCTGTAAATGCGTTCACTTAAACATGGTTTCAGGAGGTAAGGTCATATTACATTATCACCAATGATACCCACCCATAAATTCTCTTAGTGTTTATGAGCAACAGAATCACAGAGGTTCTGTTCATCCCAAAAATGTCTTTTACAGCAATTGATGAAGTCATCTCTAGTGAATAATGCCACATCAGTGAATAGTACTCTGCTCAAAAAATGGTGCTCATTTAAAAAAACGCTGCAAAATCTACTGATGCTGTTTTTGGATATGGGTAAAAGTTAATTCCCTGTCATGTGATTCAAGATTAAGCTTGTAGGAGAATAGCAAGATCTGTTTATTTCATTGAAATGAATCAAACCTCCACACCTTTAATGACCTAGCCTGACACAGGATAACCTTAGAGGACATACATGGATTCCTATTCGAAAGCTGTTCTACCAGAGTACCTATATACACTATGCATAAGTTTTTACCTAACCTTTGAATCATTTTGTATTTTCTGCAGAATATATGTTGTGTTGGTTTGGTAAATATTAATTTGGTGACCACTCACTAGGAGATAAATGCAAAATGTGAGGTTGTTTTTAGGGGAAAAGAAGTGTTATTTTTATCAAAAAATGATATTTTATGCAGAATGCAATATTATTTACGTCAATACAACTCAAATTAGTCTTCATTAAAAAAATTAGGGCTTAATTCTAGATAACGGTAGCACGCTTCTGGATACTCAACAAATACACCAACATTACGCTACTATAATATGGTGAGCAAAAATTAATGTTTAATTTTATTGCCATACAGTAAATACATTTCTCCATAATTGATCAAAGCGTTGCTAATGTTTCTGGACTTGTTCCAGAATAAGTAGTGTATTTATTAATAATTTTTCCACACCAAGTTTATCGTAAAATGAACTTTTCTTACACTCTCGAATGAAAACATTGCCATTGTGGCCTTTTCCTTAAGGTTTGTTTGATTGTCGGTTGGAACATTATTATATGTGACAAGAAATCTTTGAATCATCTTTTGCACATGGTAACCAAACTGCCTACTCACATGTATTTTGCCAATTCATATGACAAATCTCCCCCTCCTTGAACGTATTCAACAGAGTGATTACCTACGCCTGGTGTTTGATGCTTCCCGAGATTTTAAACACACTTCTCTTTATGTTTTAGTGATTTGATTTGTTTCACACAGGAATACCTGTGGTCCCATGATACAGTAACTTTACAAAACTGTGATAAAACTGTCTACATTTTTCATTCATATTGTGTATTTAACTATCTACTAGCATATTTGAAAAGAAATCAAATACTAAATATGCACAAAAATTTCACGCTTAGTAACGTCAAACTCAAATATCTCAATATGCACACAAATTTCACGCTTAGTAATGTCAAACTCAAATATCTCAATATCATTACCTTTGAGTTTTACAAATAACTATATTGAAATAATCATTTGTCAATTTCTGATTGGACCAAACATGATCGCCTGTAGCAAGGTCCATAATATTTTTAAGGCTAAAAACAAAGAGTTGATCTATCATAATTGAAATTTAAAAAATATACTTGGGTAGAATTAGAAATCATGATTTCTAATGTCAACCTAACACCTAAATATCCGTGAAAATACTTCTATATCCTGTCATTGGTTTTATACCTTTAAAAGGCACAAAAAAGGATACTATCCATATAGATGGCAACCCTGGCTTAGCTCTATCATCATTGTTACCATGTTGAAAATTATATTGCATGGCATATTTGCCAAATTACAAAGAAATTGTGTTTATTTAAAAAAAATTGAATACTTGAATTTGTGCTATTTACTAGGAAACAGTAAAATTCATAATTAGTGTTATCGCAAATGTAAATTTTGCGTGGCCCTACTAATTAGTTGTTCTTGAGATGAAACTAATATATTCTACTAGGTAGTGATTATATTTTAATATGCAAGTTAAATTTTTTTGGTGGAAAATCCATAAGCCTATTGTTGAAATGAGTTGAAAGGTTTTTGAAACTTGCAGGTTCTCCATATTGACTTGTGTGTATATATGCTTTTTCCCATAATACAGCGTGTCAAAAATAAAACCAGCCCCGACCGCAACACACAGTTTAATTGGGATTTTATTTGGGAATAGTGTACTGTACATTTGAGTTAACATTTTCGATACACATCTATGTTCATTGTTGGAAGTTTATTTTCACTGTTACTCTTTACAGTATGTGCTGTGACGCGGTCGCCACCAACCTTAATGCATATTTCTTCTTGCCGAAACATGTCCAGGAAAACTCTCTCTAATTTGGCCACTGTAATGCATGTGATTTCTTGCTTAATGCTGGTTTTTAACTCTTCCAATGTTTGAGGGTTGTTGGGATTGCCTTTTATCAATCTCCAAAGTGCCATAGCTCCTTACTGATTGTCCTTTTGTGACTAAAATCATTGAGGATTCGAGCGAGTGAATAATGATTAGGTGTTGCAAGTCACTCCTTTTTTAAGAAATCATAAGTGAGTTTATGTAGTGTCACACGATTTACTAACTCATCTTAAATCTATAGATAAATGTCCTTATTCACAATAGCCTAAAAAAATTATGCCCGATGATTCATTTCCCTGATACACCACACCGACCACCAACGTTTACACCATGGAGTAATTCATGTGGATTATCAGCAGCCCATCCACTGCTATGTTTGCTTCGAATATAAATACCCAAAAAGGTGGTACCAAGCTTTGTCTGTTGAAATGAAAAGAAATGGCTTGAGCAGTCCTTCAGAAATCATCTCTAAGAGACACCAACAGTACTGGACACATCTCTTTTCAAGTTTTATTTTATGAACAACTTTCACACTACAAGACTTCAGTTTTAAATCCTATAGTTTGTGCTGAATTAACCTACGGTCATTGCCTCTCTGCTGTGATACATACACCACAGGTAAACTTGTTGATGCTCATTTCGATAGAATTTCCCAAGTTGATGACAATTTTTGGTGTGCATAATATTTTTCACTTTCTTAGCATTCACAAAACCAATTTTATGCCATTTATTCATTAAGTCCCGGATCATTGGTTTTCACCAACCTTGGCACCATAATATTTTGCTTAATATTGTTCATGGACCAATACAAAATAATCCACATTGTTCAATTTAATATGGGGTGACTCACTTGCAGACAGATGCACACTGAACTAATACCCCAGAACCGAACTAATTTGCGCATGTGTGAAATATTTTCTTAGGCAGGAATATGAAATATAACATAACTGTGTGTTGCACTTGAGTTTGAAAAGCATCTTCAAAATTTTGCTACATTATATTATCAAGACTAAAGTTTGAAAAAAGCATCTAGAAACAAGTTACAGGGACAAATAGTAAGAGGTCTCCTTCTTCTTAGAAGGGTTGTGTTCCAAACTTTTACTGTGAATTGTTTGTGGGGCCAGCATTGGCCATTGCATATCTGAAGGTGTCACTCATGCAATTGACTGGATTTTTTTTCCCGGCAAGGTCAAGGTTTGATTCTCCCGATTTTTCTTTTTCCTTTTTTTTTCTTCCTCCTCCCCCCTCCCCCTCCACGAACCATCCAATGGCACTTCAGGTAATGGCTAAAACACTAATTCAACTGATAAATAGACGCAAACCAAATCTGGTATTTTAGTGATATTTATGATTACTAGAAAGCAACACAAGAATTCATACTAAATTATAGGCTTCATTTTATAATATTTTTTTTTCAAATTAGACCACCATAATAGCTTACAAAAACATTTTCTTCTGTCCAAATTATATAAGTTTAGAAGCTTCTATTTTGTTATTGTTCTTGCTAAAGTTTATGTATAAATAATTTATTAATTCTTCATTGTTTTCTTCAGTATTTATTTTTATAGGGGTTATGTAAATGATCTTTTCTATAACTGGGCAATGGTGGAACACAAGCATACTAAAAATATATTTATACATTATTTTGCAAAACTTAATCTAGTTGAGAACCAGACATTAATACAGACACCGAACTTTTTTATATATATATATATATATATATACATTTTTCCAGAAATAAATACCCCTTCTTACATGATGATTGATTTGGAAATGAGACAGATTAAATTTATATTTTTCATTCTGAATTATAAATTTAAGAATAATATTTCAGAATTTAAAATTTTATCTACAACATTTCTATAGTACCTATAATGATTGAGGAATTATTTTTTCTTTCTAAAGATTACACATTTATAGTACTTATGTGTGATTTTTTTCGTGCATACATTTTTAATAATCTTTTAATAGCGAAATTAAAAAAGCTGAGAGCCAAATATGTGAGGAATTGTTTGAGTGGTTTCATTTTATAATAATGGAAATTGATAAGAATAAAAGGGGTAAACATGTTAGTGGTTTCAATCAGAAAGTGAAAATGTGCTGAGTGAAAAGGGTTTATTAAGGCCATAATAACCCTAATGTTATATGTAAAAATTTTAAATCTAAGATCTACTCGTATATATATGGTATTAATTATTTTTGCAGTTTATAT
>CABEEJ010000809.1:51188-74761 GCA_901482245.1 Timema douglasi
TATTTTTTTTTTTTTTTTATTTTTTTTTGAATTTAATATAATATTTTTTTTTTTTTTTTGCGAAAATGAATAAAGTATTTTTTCACTAAATAAATTTGGTTTATTTGGTTACCTAAAGTAATCTTGACAATTCTTGAGGCTTGAACACTTTTTATGAAAATAGTGAGTGACATTTGATGTTTTGTTTCTTTTTTTAGTAAAAAGAAAATGCTCCAGTCAAATTTTTCGATGCCTATGACAAATATTAACAAAAAGTTGAGATTAATTTAAATAACAAATAAAATTGAATGTTTCCGGTAAAGCAATTTTTTATTTATTTTGGCTAAAAGGGGCTTTGTGTAAAACTAAAAAAATATGTCCTTAAATCACAGTCTCTTTTATCCTACCTAGATTATATTATAAAATGGGTTCATTGGGAGCAGCATTAGCTCTCACAAATAAAAAATAATAATTTATGATTCTTTTCTTTTTTCAAAGGATATATAAAATGGAGAAAGCTACTCATACAAGACAAATGTACCTGTACCCTCAATTTGAGGAGCTAAATTGGTATGCTGGTCAGCATATTCTTCAAGTGATTTGTAACACAAATATTGTTGGAGCTGTGCCCCGTAAATATCTCATGCAGGGAATCAGAGCCTTAATTCCTATGTTGAATTTGTGGCTGACAAAAAATGAAGTGAGTACTTTGATGTATCACATTTCCTTATTTAAGCATAATTTGTCTGTTTTGAGTAACTTTAGATGTAGGTTTAATTATATGAACTAAAGCACTTTTAATGAATAAACTCAAGGTAGCTTCATAGGTTGGCAAACCAACTAACACAAAGATACAGGGCAGGATAGTTCGGGGAGGTCCACTTGCTTGTGCCCTGTCCCCTGACTATAATACTTTGGACTGTTTTGTGTGGGGATACTTGAAGGTTAAGTGTATTCGTTTTAAATAAATAATTTAGCAGATTTAGAACAGCGGGCTGAAAAATGTTGCCAGATAATTAATATTAAGCCAGGGATATTTCAAAAAGTTTGCTTCAGTCTGATGTGAAAATTGTGTGAAAATGGAAGGAGACTATATAGAACACTTCCTGTAATTATAAGTAGGGAGCGGATTCTCAAGCACCAAAAATATTTAAAATAGCTTTTAAAAATATAGGGTAGGCATATGAGAATAAAAAAGCACACAATAATCAACGTAAAATTTATTTTATTACCCACAGTAAATTCACATTGCTACTTTTTTTTAGCACCATGTCTCACTACTTGTTCAGGTTATATGCATATGTTGTGCTAATTATGTCAATGTGTTAGAAACTAGGAAGATGGAATTTAGATAGAAATGTCTCTCCATTTGCTTGGCGGGAGAGTGAAAAACAATTTACTAAAAAACACCTTAAATAGTCCAGACCTAGATTTGAATCTCATTCTCCTTTCATCGGCAGTCCAGTCTACTACAAGAGTGACGTCTTAGCCCATTCGAGCACTGAAGTGAGTCACATGCTGTTATCTACTAGATCCTTTTCTAGATTTTGAGGACTGAATTGGGTTATGTTTCCAGATAGCATGTTGTTTATAATTCTAAAAGACAAATTCTACTTCACATGATGTCAAAATTTAAATTTATCCTTTCCAAAGCAGCTGAACTTTTTTCTTGCAATGGCGTGCCATTTCATCCTAAGATGTATTTAATTGCTCACATTGTCCAACCAATTTATACTCATTAGAAGCTATTTAGCAACTGTAAATTTTCAAACCTACTCCAAACAAGTATGCCACAACTTAAACTTTCCAAGAATCTGGACACACTCTTTCAAAAATAAATCCATAACTTACTAAAAAGAAAGGCTAAAGCTGAAATAGGTCTCTTAAGGCACATTCATAAAATATGCAAAAACCAGTAGAATAGGCAATTATAGTCACAATGAAATTAACATACCGTAATCATAATTACATGAAATGCATATATATATATATATATACCTTTTTTACATATATGAAAAAAACTAAAAGCATCAAAAGAATTTTACCTTAAAGATAAACATAGTATCTAAAAAAAAGGTCTGAGATTTATGATCTTGTAGTATTCATTAAAATAAGAAAAAAGGTGCTTAGTTAACCTTGGTCTGCAAACAAACTTACACAAAGATAAAGGCAATTTTTTTTTTTTGTGATTATAAACTAGAATGAAAAATGAAATGTTATTTGGGTTTACATTACACAATTGTATAACCTTATAATTAGGGACCAAATTTGGTCTAGTTACCTTTTCCTTGGTCGTAAAACATAGGCAGTTGCCTATGTTACCTTGGTGTAAGTTTGTTTGCAAACCAGGGTTTTCTAAGTACCTTTTTTCTTATTCTAATGAATACTACAAGACCATAAACCTCGGACATTTTTTAAATTTTCTGTTTATCTTTAAGGTAAATTTCTTTTGATGCTTTTAGTATATATTTTTTCATATATGTAAAAAAAAAAGGTACCAGAAAGAAAGATAAGCTTAAAAAGTAATTAAAAGGGAACGAAGCCGCAATTGTCCATTGAAAGCGATTTAGAGTGTGAACTTTGTTCTTTTTTTTCACAGTAAAATCCATACAGTGTTTGTTCCCTTTCATTTGTTCCCTCTCGTTCGTGTATTATCTTTCATCTAAGACAAAACTTTACTTTTAAAGCAAAAAGAGGTTTTCTTTGAAATATATTTATTTTGTATTTTCTTTCATTTACATTTTTTAAAATTTGTAAATCTGGATCTCAGGTTCGGTCCCCTGGAATTCCCGATCCAGTACCCTGGTACCAATAGACCTCCCTAATGTTGGGCCTGACTAAAGACCTTTTTTTTGCTGGAATAAACAATGACCATTCATATCCATACTAAATTCAAGTTGATATTATTTAGATAAATTAAAAAAAAATATATTGGTTACATTATTTTATAATTTCAACTAGAGATATTTTGTGTATTAGTTTATATAGGATTTTTAGTATCTACTATAATATTAATTCAAAAAACACATAAATATGTATACACATTTTACCATCGTTTACTTTGCCACTGCATTTTATATTATAAAGTAATTTATAATACTAAATTTATGATGTAAAATAATTATAATAACTTTACTACTCCCTTAGGTTTAAACAGATCAAGGAACGTTGCCTTAATTCACTACATGTAATCTATTTTTTTATAATGTCTTAGGACGGTCAACCCTTTACTTCAATTATGTGTCAGAACCTAATCAGAGATCTCAAGAGAGAACTAAAGATTGGTGAACTTAATACCAAAATGTTGACCACCCCAAGACCAGGAAGGGAATCAAAAAGACAACGAAAGAAAACCTTCAACGCTGATTTCTACTATTTTCCTGCAGCTAACAAAGTAAGACCAAATTTCATTAGATTCTGGAATTAAATAAACAAAACTAGAAACTACATATTTGAAAAATGTATTCTAGACAGGGACTCAAACTTTGCAGCATGGATAACTCAATAGTTGAAAAGTAGGGGTCTGCGAGCTTGGGTTTTTTCATTCAAGTAGAGTATTTTTAAACTCTTGTGAGTTTAGGTTGAGTTCAAGTATATTCATAATTTAAAAATGTTAAAGAGTATATATCTGTTTATTTTAAATGTAAATATCACATCTTTAATATTTAAAAAATATACTAAAATATATTTTCTTAAAATATGAATAACATTCATTTTTATAAATATACAGTAGAACTCCAATTATCTGGACTCCAATCATCCAGATCCCCAATTATCTGAATTGATTTCGGGTAAAATACACAAATTAATAAATTGTTGGAAGAATGGCGAGAATGCCTTGACCTTCACTTACCCTAGTTGCCTAGAGCACGTGATCACCAGCTGGCGGACGAGACACGACTTAAATCCCCCACCATGCATCGCTTCTGCCCTCATTCTCGCCTGTTGTCAGTTCGCGCTATTGTATTTTACTGTGTTTATGCATCACACTTTCTCATAATCAGTGTGTGTTTTTACATGGGTTCAAAATAGGTCCAAAATGTAAACGTGTTGTTCTTTCATTGAGTGATAGAAAGTTGAAATTATAAATCAGTTAAATGAAGGTGTGTCTAGTAAACAACTGGCTGATCGATTTAGTGTAGGAACTTCCATGATTTCTGACATTAAAATTAATAGTACAAAGACTTTAAACTTTGTGAGCGCATTAGAAATTGAGGATGGGAGCTCTTCAAGGAAAGTGATGAAAAGGGCAAAAAACTTTGGACTTGAAAACACTGTTTACAAGTTGTTCCTGTAGCAACGTTTGATTTGGCAACCGATCTCAGGGCTGATTTTGTGTGAAAAAGTGATAATGTGCTGTGTAAAATTTGGTGGTGTGACTGACTTTAAGGCAAACCAGTGTTGGCTACGGAACTTTAAATGACACTTGCGAGTTAGAAGTTGCCTGTGAAAAACTTTCTGCTGATATAGACGCTGCAAATAAATTTTTGGAAACTTTTAAAACTGAAATTAAAGTCCTTTAGCCTGACCTTATTTACAACGCTGACAAAACAAGTCTTAACTGGAAAGCAATGTCAAGAAAAACGTAAGCTTCCAAAAGAGAAAAAACTGCTCCAGGACATAAAGTAAGCAAAGAGAGTGTCATAGTGCTCATTTGTACCAACTCTACCAGTAATCTGCGACAACCTTTGCTTGGAAAATTGAAACCTTTGCTTGGAAAATTGAAGAAACCATGATGCTTAAAAAATGTACAGAATTTGCCAGTGACAAACACGCACCAAAAAAGTTCATGGATGAAGGCTGAAATTATTTTGGAATGGTGGGACAAAACTTTCATACCTGAAATAAAAACAATTAATGCTGAAACAAGAAAATTGGGAAAGGCGTTACTCTTATTGACAATGCACCAATTCATCCTTCAATTGAGCTTCTATAGAGAGTAAACTGAGACTTTAAGTGCATGTTCTTGCCACAAAATATCACAAGTCTGCTGCATCCTATAGTCTAGGGTGTAATTGAGTGCACCAAATGACACTACCGAAGGCAACTGCTCCATAAGTTACTCTTGGCTGAGCAAGGTGAAGAAAATGTTCTAGATTCATACAAGAGAATAAATAAGGAAGACTGCTGTCAAATGATTGCAGAAGCTTGGAATCGGGTTAAAAACTTGACACTAAAACGAGCTTGGAACAGAATAAACGGCACATCAAAAAAAGAACAACTTGAATTGAAAAACAAAAATAAAAGGCTAATGAACTGGAAAAGAAAGTGAGCGTGGATGAAATTGTGAACATTGCCAAGGGAATCTCTGGATGCTCTGAATGTGATGTTGATGTGGAGGAGTGGCTTCTGTGTGACTTCTAAATGATC
The DNA here is from genome assembly GCA_901482245.1 of Timema douglasi. Taxonomy (NCBI): domain Eukaryota; kingdom Metazoa; phylum Arthropoda; class Insecta; order Phasmatodea; family Timematidae; genus Timema; species Timema douglasi. The sequence continues at coordinate 56,538 of CABEEJ010000809.1, forward strand.
AAGGATTCCAGATAATGACAGGTGATGAGATCTTAGAGTGTTGTGGAGGAACAGCAAGGAAATGAAGGGGATGATGACGATACTGATGAAGGGATGGAAGATGAAACAGTTCCTACGCACGGAGAAGCTTTTATGTGTTTTGAAAAAACCTTAAATTGGATGGAACAGCAACCTGAATTTGTAGGTGTATATATTCTTGCTGTCAAGCACCTGCGGTATCTTGCGGCAGGGAAACGAGTGACTTCTTCAAAGCAACTTAGGTTATTCGAGATGTCTCAAGTAAAATTGATATTGGGTATACATGCCACATTGTACAGAATTACTAAATTAAATTTGTATACAATTAATACTGTATTTAAATTTTTTGTTCTTACTGGATCTACACACGTTAACATAATTTTAATAGCACATTACCTATGTTTGCTTAGTTTTTATCAATAAAAATTCAGTTTTTACTTGGTCAGGCATCTTTTTTCTTAATTATTCTTTAGCCACATTCAATTATCCGGATTTCCACAAATTCGGATCAGCCCGACCCCCAATTAGTCTGGATAATTTGAGTTCTACTGTAAATACTTTTGGAATAAAATTTAAGAAATGGAAATATGGTTTTTAAATTAGCAATATCACTTAAAAAACACAATTTAAAAATAAGAACAACATTCAAATAAAAATATATGGCCTAATAGAAAAAAATAATTAAAATGGTTTCAACAAGTGTGTCTTTAAAGACATTAGAATTACACTAACATTTATAAAAAAAGTAAAGAAATGAATAATTGCATGATAGCTTGAAAATGTATGAAATAATGCAGTGTAGGAACACTGTACACCAATGTAAAGTAAGTTATAGTGAAGGAAGCCAACCTGAAAGGATAGTTAAGTTAGTTCTAGATATAAACAAACACACTTTTCTCATGTCTCCTTAAACTTCCACTTCTTTAAAACGCCCACAGCTGCACATTATTTTGAATTTTCAGAAATATTACTTTTCCATTAATGTCTCTTAATATGAAAAATCAATATTTTCGAAGATTCAAAACATTGTGCACCTGTGGACATTTGAAGAAGTGGGAAGTGTAAAAGTATAAGAGGAAATAAAGAAGTATGTTTGAAGTATGTTTGCTTATATATAGGACTAACCTAACTATCCTTTCAGGTTGGCTTCCCTCACTTTAACTTTTCATCATTTTTGAGTGTTTCTACACTGTCTTGTTATAAAGTTAATAAAATCGACGTTTTATAATCTAATATTTCCTTAAAATATACTTCAATAACTTAATTTACCCTATAAGAAATTGTAAGAATCATAAACAGTTAGAAATTTGAAGTGTTTCATATTTTTATTATTCCTTAGTGTTATCGACTAATCATACATGATCACATATTCTGCTCCATTTCCATTCCTCTATTTACAGATGCACATGTGCGTTGTACAGTCTCGTGCTAAAAATTATCCTATTGATAAATTTATTTCAATTTAATTTTTAATGTTATGAAAATTGATGTTCTTTCTTTAAAATTAAAAATATGACTAAAATAATATTTTTAGCAAACAGTAAATGCTTTTTTAATAAAAATGTGGTAAGTTAAGAAAAAATATGTATTGCAATAAGTAAGATCAACCCTGATTTTAGACAGGTTAAACAACATAATTTTATAACTAAATAGTAACTAAATTAGTGCTAGCTAGTATTTTAACATTTTTTATTGTTATTGGTATTATTTTCATAATTCTTATTTAGTGCTAACAGGCTTCATAAGCATTGCATACAAAGTTATGGTAGATGAAGATTAGATCAATGCTTTGAGTGTCAAATTGACTTTTATATATTTTATTATTACAGTATTAAATTATTTTTAAAAGAAGTTTAGTAATCAAAACTTCATGTTTTTTTAATTTACATTCATATTTATGCATGATCCAAACCTATAACTTTGTATGCAATGCTTATAAAAATAACAAAAACAATAAAAAATTAACAAATTTTTTTTTATTATGTTGATGTTATTTATGTTCCCAAAACACTGAAAATTATCAATGTTTCGATTAAAAATTAAAAATGGCAAATAATACCATGCTAATGTGAATCGTCAAAAAATGCCATTCACCACTTGCTTCTTTTCATCACTAATATGCCCACTATTCATATTTCGGCGAGATACTTCACTTTAAAACGCTCGAAGCCCGGCCACCAGAGAGGCTTCCTCCACCACGTCGCCACTTCTCCTCCGCTCGCACACCCTAGCGCCCAAAGCACCAAACACCCAGGTCTTAAGACAAGCTTTTTAGTTAATAAATTGGGAGGTGACCTGGCGGTCTAGGGGTAAGGTGTCAGACTTCTATGCTGGCGGCCGGGGTTCAATCCTCGGTCCCGGCACAGATTTATCTGATTACCAAACCCTTCCTTCACCTCTGACAAGACATCTTGTGAATGTGGGGAATGCCAGGCCTCCACCGTGGTTCGGATTCCACGTTAAACTGTAGCTCCTCCATTTCATCTCACAATCACCCTACCATTACACATTAGCGTAAGTGCGTATAACCCGAACGGGTAGTAAGACGCGGTGCTAATAATAATAATAATAATAATAATAATAATAATAATAATAATAATAATAATAATAATAAATTGGATCCTGTTTACACTTCATTATATGGCGGTTTCAGATAAACTCTTCTAAAACAAATAGCGCTTTGAAAAATCACTATGACAATTCTCGGCCACTTCCATGCCGTTTTTCGGGAACACCTGTTTTTACATACTCGCGATTCCCGCAAAAAGCTATGATTTTTTTTGCACCAAATTTTTATTGTAGTTAGGCACCAACAAGAGCTATAATTTAAGCCCCAAAATAAGTTCCTAAGACAATTAGAACTACTGTTATTAAATGTCAAAAAACAACAATTTTTCTCAGTTTTGGATTTTTATTGAAAAAATTTTTGAACCGATTTCAATCGACTAGCGCTCATCTTTTTCTTTTTTTTAAGCACTATCATGTTTTTTTTTTTAAATTGTGCACACCTTAAAAGTGAAAATACCAGTTTTCAGTGCTTTCTTGATTCTTTTAAACATAAAAGCTACAAGCCGATTTAGTCCAAAGTATATATATTCACACACATGCGCACACACATTATTCAACGGAGTATGACAAAGCATTGAACACAGACTCGGAGGATGCATCAAAGCAGGACACCATTTTGAACAATTATTGTAACAAATTGTTCTGTCTTGTGTTTTTGGTTGTTTTTGTTAAGTTTTGTCTTGCATAACGTTACGTCTTCTGTTAGATTGCTTATTAATTGAACAATAAAACTCCTAGCTCTGAAACTAAGTGTTTCTAGATCCATGTCCATATGAACATATCTTAATGTTTGGTTGATGAGATACGCCCCTATAATATTTGACAATAATTAAAATACACCCTGTATAAATACACATAGATAAATATGTACATACGTTACCTTCGTACATACGTTACCTTCATACATATGTTACCTTCGTACATACGTAACCTACGTACATACACGAAAAATGCTCGATTAAAAAATAAACAATTATAATATTTAAATTAAGCCTAGATTTTTCTATTCTACCTAATTTAAAAACCATACTTAATATTTGTTACACAATATTATTTAGTTTTATTTGGAAAACTCACAATTTAGAATAAATAAGATTTAATATTTTCAACAGTACACTCCATTTATCCAGAAAGGTAGCAATCAATACCAGGTTACACTATGACACATTATAAGATAGTTTCATACTTTTATAGGCAATTTAAGACTGCTACCTTTCAAGGTAAACAGTGTGTACATTTATTTTCATTTAAAAATATTTGTTAAAAAATTTAAATTTATTGTTAAGATACATAACTAAAACCAAATAATTGTTTTTGTCCCTTATTTTGACAACATGCAAATAACATTTTTGTCCCTTATCTTGACCCCGTGCAAATAACATTTTTGCCGTCTTCCTACACATTTAACCATTTGAAATTATAAAACTTGATTTCTTTATGATAAATTATTCATGAACTTCTAATTGTATCATAACATTATTTGTGTATTCATTTTTAATGGGAGTTTATTTGACAACCAAGTTTGGACTCATATAAAACAAATGCATATATATATATATTTATACACTTAAATTGGAAAATTTATTTTCCGAATTAAATTCCAATTAAAAAAGTTTGGATATTAAAATGAGTTACTTGTTTGCACTTGCCAAATTTCTTGTGTCATTTTTTAAATGCTTAATTTCTGTTCCTTTAATGTGTTTATTTTTTTTAGAGATCCAGAACAAATATATTTCACAAGGTATCAGAGCAATTTTTTTTTATGTATTCATAAATTATAACACATTACTTCTTTCTACTGATGAATAGCCTCTGCTTTTTATTGGCCTCTTTATTGGCTTGGATCCCCTTTTTGAAAATATTTTGTAAACAGGAATTATTTGCTATGTTAAAATTTGTTAAAATATTTTATTCTTATACCATTACTAAAACAGTCTGTAGTCCTAAATAATTAATTAATACAATACTGATTTTATGTTTTAGGTTGCATCTAAAGCATCAGTTGCCAAAGTCCCTTTGGGTGGCTCAACTTCCCCAAATCAATCAAATGTCTCTTCACAGAAGATTCCACTGTCACTTTGTAGCCTTCCAATCATGAGTCATGATCTCCAGGAAAAAGGGAGTTCAGACTCATCATCAAACAAGACTTCACATAGTTCGAGTCCAACATTGAGCAAAGATATGATACATGCCCCAGAGACAATTCAGCAAAATGAACTTAAAATGTTATGCTCACAGATACCAAACCAATTAGAGGAAGCACACGCTTTGTTTTCAACAGAAAGAGTTGATTCAGCCACCATACTAACACAAATGAGTCACCAAGTATCCGAATCCTTAAATTCACAAACTATAACTAGGCAAAAAATGGAGTCTACAAGTTCACAGTCCAAACAGCCACACACAGCTAGAGAAGAAAGTTCTTCATTCTGGCAAGCATCTGTCTTAGGAAATGTTCCAACACTCAAGGTTGTTTTAAACAGACTTGCAAACGTGCCAGAACCAGTAACATATCCCTATAGTACCAATAGTGTCACAACAAAGAAACATCACACAGCTGCCTGCACAATAACTAGCCGAGAAAGTCAAGATAACAATTGCCAGCCATGGTTTGTTCAGGCGCACACATTGTGTTCTAAGAAGGAACTAAAAATGAAGGTCAAAGCTGTAAGTGATTCATCAAAGCAGACAACTCCTAGGTAAGTTCAATATTGTTATCTTTTTGATGTCTACACACTAAAAAGAATAAAGAATATGTCCATGGAGGAGTGAGTGTTTTTTTATATATAAAAAAACAAGCATTGTATAGACAAGCTAGTATCTCTATCCCATCCGTTTGTGTGCGTTTGCTTGATGTGTGTTTGTATTTTCAACAACAATACACGTTAAGAAATTGTATTTTTTACTTGACATAAGAAATTTTCTTTCCTATTTTGGTTGACCACTCAAGTCTACCAATTCTTTTGTGAACTTTTTGATCTCTAATTGCATTGTTCTTTTTGTTCTTGTGTTATATATAAGCCTGCATATTTATATGTACCAAAAACTGATAAGATATACATGCAATTATGCACTTAAAACATAAGAAATTTTAAGGAAAACTGAAACATATGCATGGTAAAAAATAAGAGGATCACAAATAAAATTTTATGCTATAACAGCTTACTAATATTGATTTTGATGACGTTAGATGCTGTCTTAACAAAAATCTTTATAACCTGGTACATTTATATCAGCAAAGGAAAATATATACATAATCCAACGTTTTCCTATCATCACACTTAAAAAACATGCATGCTTGTTGGCAATTCTCAATAATAATTATAAATGTTATTTTTAAATGTATTTATAGCATACTTTGTGCATTTGAAAAGTCTCCCTGAAAAACTATATTAGGGATGGACTAGAAATTAGTCTAAATCTATGTTTCGAAACGGCACATTATTCAAATTACATTCTGGAATAATTTAAGATTAAAAATATTTATTGAGTTTTAACTAATATGGTAAGACTTGTAAAAGCTTTGACATTATTAAGTTTTATATAAATAATAAAATAATTTAATAACTTATTATACATGGATAAGAGTGTGTGTAGAGCATTTTTTTAAATCAAATTAAATAGTAAAATCTCTAATAAATATTGAATAATACAAATCAAATAATTTATTTTATAACATTTTGATGGAAACTGTTTTTATTAGTTAATTTCTTTTGAATAGTGCAGAAAATAAAATAAGAAATAGAACTTTATTTTTTTACCGTTTTTAAATGTTATTTAGGTCTAATACCTCTTTAATGTTCTTTAGGTTTGTTACCCCTTAAATTTTAATCCAGAACGGACACATCTTAAGTTTCTTTATGTTCCCTATGTTTGTTACCCCTTAAATTTGATCTAGAACGGACACATCTTAAAGGATCTTTAGTTCAACAGCTCTTTAAGCTCTACTCTCTGTTTGCTCACAACAGACAGGCAGATTTGACAGCTATTTCCTTTCCCCTCATTTCCTTGACCCAAAATATGCTAAAGTCTAATATATCTCTGTCCCTCTCTAAATTTTTCCTGATCTCTAGCTTGTTGAAACTAACAAACAACTTGATAAGCCGGATCACACACTCATGCACTTCCCAGCTTGTTTCTCTCTCCAAACACCCCTCCAAACCCCAGCCCCTTCCCAAGCTTGCCACAGAACAAAAAAAAAACTGCCTACAAAAGAGATTAACAGTTAACAGTGATGAGGCAATACCTGCTGGAACAATAATAAGTGCATTGTTTCCCCGCTTGAAACTTGCTAGGAAAGTTCAAATCCCACATTGCTTTAGGGAACGGATAAATTCCTGACATTTTCCCAGGCGTTGGGGATTCCGTCCACCCATAAAAATGTTGATTCAATGTCTTAACAAACATTTGAAGTTTTTCAATCTTTTAGCAGTTTAGATAAATCTGACTTTCTAGCAGGGGAGTTGACAATTTAGAATCTTAACCTTAACCTCCTTTGAATGGTACTGACAGTGATAATAAAGAATCTAGAATTGGACAGTAAGTGTTTTACAAGTGCCGATTTATTTTTCTGGAACATAAGTTCTTCTTATCAGTAACATAAAGTAAACAAACAGCTGCTTCTAACTGAAACTCAACAATTATTTAAGATATCTTCATACACGGGTCATTCTCAAATTTAGGGACAATTTATGTCTCCTGCTTATCTCATTAACCATCTTATTAAAAAAAAAAATATTACTATCTATTATTTACATTTACGCTATTAAAAACATATATAAAAAGTGAAAAATGTAAAACTTAAATTTTCTTTCGATTTTTGAAAATTTTACATCACTAACACATTCATTTTGTATGATTCTTCATTAGAAAATACTAATTCCAATAAATTAAGAAAAACTTACAATTTTTTTTATATTGTTAAAAAATATGCTATACTTAATAAGAATTCATATTTTTTTTGAATTTTAGAGTTTATAACATATTTATGTGCATCTGAAACACCGTTAGTGAGGTGATAGATTTTTGGTAGCCACTTTGGTAAGACTAAAAAAACACATGAGAAAATTGTAAAATCAAGTAATGATGTGCAAATCTTGGAAATTTCGAAGTTGAAGGTCAACTCTCCTTCAACTTCAACATCTATAATAACCTTCGTATATTCGAAAAATTTTGAAGGAAGGATAAAACATTGTTAAATTATCAATCAATCGTAAATAAAAAAATTACTATCTCGGAGTAAAACTTATAATAATAATAATAATAATAATAATAATAATAATAATAATAATAATAATAATGCATCAAATCGAACACGAGAGACTCTCAGGGCCTCTGGGTCATGTTGGGAAAAAATATTCCTTTACTGTACCTATTATACTCAACAAAGGACACACCTTCCGTACAACAATACCAGCCTCCAACGTCAGCATCCCTGGGAACTGCTTTTAGGTGAAACATTGCTAAATATGTGTTTTTTTATATTTTTTATAATAATAGTAACAAGGTGGATTACATTGAATGATGGTGATAATAATATAAATAAAATACTTAACAACGGATTTGGCTTTGAAAAAAATAAGTTTAGCTTACTTTGATAAACAATGGTCAAATATAAAATTTTACCCTGCCTATCAGACATCTGCTAAATTATAAAGCTAAAATACAATTCATAATTCAAATAACAGTTAAGTGAGTTGATGTATTAGTAAAAAAATCATAAGTCCATTCTTTGTAGATATTTATTGAAATAAAATAAAATAATTATAATTTCTTGAGACACACTAATTAATAGATGTCCTTTATGAGGTTACTAGTTAAAATAAATGAATAAAATAACATAATACATTGTATTCGTGTCGAACAAATGACTCTGGCCAAAAGATTCTTTCAGAGTCATTGTTAAAAAAATGTTAGCTTGAGGGGGAAAAAAAATTACTTTAGAAGAAAATAACGTGAAATCTTGAAATTGTAGTGGAAAAGGTTCATAAGAATATACGTCTGCTTAGTTGGGCCAAAGCTGTGTAGATATTAAAACTTAAATACAAAAAATTGTTTATATCACTTCAAAAGATTTTTTAGGAGGTCGTTGTTGAAACTGTGAGTTGGTCCAAATCTCACTAAAAGTCCAAGAATCGTCATTGCAGAAATCTACCAGTGGTCTAATGCTGTCATCGTGTATATGGTAGTCTTTTTGAAGAATACTTGAAATATTCTTTTAAGAAATAACTGTTAAAATATCAGTTTTTGTTGCACTCAATATTTGTCATCTTCTCTTTAGCTCCAAGTCCCACTTCTTTCTTCCAATTCCCGCATTTTGTCATTTCTCATAGAGGCCCCATAAATATTGTGGCTTTAAGTTCTAAATTTGAAATATATGTCTCTAAATATGTGAAATTGGTATAAACAAGGAATATCTGGGGGGAAGGGGGGGGAAGAAATAATAATTAATAAGCTTGGTAAGATTTGAATCTTTAACTAAATGGATGCAAAATCTGATATATGACAGTTTTATTGTTTGTAAATAAACCCAATTTCTTGATTTTTTTTTCCTCGCAGGCCTTTTAAAATTAAAATATACGAGATTGGATGATGTGTCTTTGTCATAACATTCCCCCGCCTTCCCTCTTTGCTACATTCCATTTCTTCCTTGTGTAGCGCAGCCATTATGATTCTCGTAGAATCTCTTAGAATATGTTAAAAATAAAATAACACCAGATCAGTATTGTTTTAAAATGTGTATTATATAGTTGGACAAACACCCAATAAATATATACATTTTTTGTTCTTATAAAATTATGCTTATTATTAACTGGTGTTTCCTTCGACGCAAGGCAATGTACGTTGAAAACAATAAGTTTAAAAATTAATACAAACAGATTTAATTAAATATATGATATCTGGCCCATGGCATGCTAATTGAGCCAAAATAAATAAACACCCCTTAAGAATCAATTAAAACTAAATAAAAAATTTAGCCGACAGAATTAAATTTCTTGCACAATTTAATTTTGCTTTACTAAATATTACGTTTTTCCAATATTTTATAATTTTAAAACAGTAATAAACATAATTTAATCAACACAGTGTAAGCATGGATCAAAAACGGTTAAGTAAATGTTAAAATATTATATTCTATATCACCATCATTTTGTAAAAACATCTATAAAGAAATAACACCATGGTCACTGGTATGAAGCAGAGAAAGCACTTTAGTTTTGCCATCATCACAGCTCACGTCTAATGTTTGGTCCTTAATATTCTATATCTTTGGAATTATCTGTGACAAATTTACAAGTGCATTTTGACACATAAGTGTATCATAGCTTCTTTGCATTTTCTTTATTATTTAAAATGGCTGTTACAAAATAGGAAACCAAAAAGGAATTTAATTTATAATTATTATCAGAGAAATGCAATTAAAAAATCATGCATATTTAAAGTTTGTAAAAAAATATTATAAACTCCACGATGTAAGTAAAAATTAAAACTTAATTAAGAATCAAATAGCCAACGCTATTATGTATGCTTTTCAGTGAGGATTACACCATCTAGACATCATATTCTGAAAATTGAAAAATTACAGCTGAACATGGGAATCAAACCTGGGACCTTTGGCTTGATTTAGGTTCGATTCCCATGTCCAGCTGTAATTTTTCAATTTTCTGAAGAAAAACTACTGTACTAAGCTTATCGATAAGCCTGTGTGAATTAGTTATTAATATAGTTCTTAGGTAACAAATAGGGGAATTCTCCTGACCCTTGTTACTGACAAGATCTAGAAAAATAATCAATTTAAAAATTAAAAGTGGCGTTAAGTGACAACATAAATCCTAGTTAGCTTCGACTTCGACTTTTCTTCACAAATTTCAAGATTCACTTCAACTTCCCTTTTAAAAAGTGGCTTTCTCACGCCCCTAAAATCATTCTATGCTGGTATTATCACTTTGTTATTTAATTAATGTTGTATAATCAGGCAAAAAATAATACTTTTCCTGAATTTTTTATTTTTTATTATTTTACAATAGCAGTATTGCAACTACACCTAGCTAAAAACTTGCAAAATACTGTAAGTAGTGATGTTTGAACAACATTGAATGCTTAAGAAAATGTTAACTTATTCCATCTAATTCTTCAAATAATAAGTTTCACAGTGTGGCAATTTATGTACCTATTGTTAAAGAGTTGCGAAATAAATTGTCTTTGAACTTTGAAACCTGTACCACAAAAGGGCTTAACTATTCAGCAGTTCAAAGAATACCTTTTTACAATTTTATAGCTAATTGAATTATTTTCTTGCTATTGTAATTGTTTTCATCACTCTTAGAAGCATTCATTACAAATGTCACTAAAAGCAAGGAAATTGGTCCATCTAATAAATTACACCAGGTCTCTCCACCAATTGCACACTTGAATAAAAAGTCTTAGAATCATAATCACTTCTTGACAAAACATTTTTAGTGAAGTAATGGGAAGAATTTCATCAGGGGAAATTCTAGAATACCTTCTATAGATTATCTAATAAATTTCAAGCCTTTCACTAGAGAAAGTGATTGATAGGAAAGTAAACAAGACCTTTGAATCTTACTTAAAAGAAAAATTGTGTATATACAGTATATTTACAGAAATTTTTTATTGACCATTTGGAGAAAGACCCAATTCACAACTGCAAGAGTAAATCTTATTTTGCCTTTCAGTACAAAAAGATGGATTATTCTAATTAAGTGCATTGATATAATGCATGTAATATGGATGTAATAGGGATGACTTTTAAGGTGTTCTCATGTAGAACAGAAAAAAATAATATATATATATTTAGCTGTTTCACAGCCAACTCTTATCCAGAAATACAATGGAGGAATGGGTGAGGCTATCCATTATACAGCTTAAAGGATTGTGTCACATTCAAATTAAATCAAAGTGTCAATACTGGTCTTGAATCACACTATTGTTAACATTTGGTTCAGGCCTATATGTTGACAGCGGGACCATCAATCCTTATTTAGAAGTCCATACAGAGAATAGTTCTTATGATTAATAATATTAGTATGAATTTGTTCTATTATCATAATGATAATATATTCATTTTTGTTAAGGTTTGATAATTATATCATATTGTCCTTTCCAAAGTAAAATTGGTAATATTATTTGGGATTTTCTCCTGTTTTTCCCTGTGTTAAAAGTGTGCCCAGTAAAAGTATTTTAAAAAGTACATATTTTAGTAGCACTATATATGCACATATTTTCTTAAATAATATGTTTATTTCTGATTTAATTCAATATAACCACTTGATGTTACAAAAATGGTTCTAATAATTTTAGAACAATAGTGTATAAAATACATCTATATTGGTTTTCGAAACATCACAATGCTACCTTTTTTTTTTAAGGGATGTGTATGATTTTCATGCAAGTGAAGATGAAAATTCACTTCTCATTGATGACCAATCATCTATTGAATCCTGGCATACAAATATGCAGAGCAAGGTGAACAGAAAATCTCCCAATTCATCAGGTATAAGTTTAGTTTATATTTCATATAATTATTTTAATGTAAGCTAGTATTTTATATTTAGTAATAGTAGTAGAACTATGTATACTAAGAAAATGTAATATTTTATAAAACACAAAGGGTTTTTCTCAATTATCTTGCTTACATAACGGATTAGATGAGGTGTTCAATGTGTGTGCTGGTATTTCAAATATTCTTAATGACTGGAAGAATGCTGTTACTGTGCCCTTGTACAATGGCAAAGGCTGTAAGAGTGATTGTAAAAACTATAGGGCAAACAGTTTGTTGAGTATTCCAGGCAAAGTTTTTGGGAGAGTCAAAGATAAGATAGCCATATATAAAATTTTGTTATTGACAACATTGTTTTATGGATGTGACGCGGTGGTTTGTGAGGAAAAACACTAAAGCAAGGTGAATGTGATTGGAATGAGATATCTAAGAAATATATGTGAAAAAATGTGTATAAACTGAGTCAGTAGTGAATAGGTTCTAAAAAGTGCGGTTTTAAAGGGTGAAAGAAGCGTCTTACATTGGTTTGGGCATGTTGAGAGGATGCATGTGGATCGAGTTACAAAACAAATATATGTGACTAATGGAAAAAACTCTTGCTCACTTTCCCATTGTTTCAAGTGGAAAATTATCCCCTCCATATTTGCTTTACATTAGATACATGATTTAGAGAATATTATAATAAACATTTTATTTACTCTATATAAGGATTAATATCTAGCAAATATTTCATAATCTGCGTTATATGGACTAATTTTGTGTATACAAAAGTTATAGTGAATTTAATTAGCTTAAACTCTAGTTATCAGTAATTTTTGTGTAAAGTAGCTATTTAAAGAGAAATTCTATATTTGATACAGTTCACCACTTTTCTCCCTTCCTCACCATCCACATGGCTTAGTCGTCACTCTCAGATGTCAACAATCAATTATTTGATTTTATACAGTCCCCTAAACAAAATTATATCCCTTGCTATATTAAGTCATTAAGTTGTAAACATGATTCAACTCGATTACTATGATGCCTACTAAATCTTTGTTTTGAACTTTACAATGTCCAGACAATTTTATATTCATGTATAAATAATAGTATGGCGACTTCTTGTCCATTTATATATAATCAAAAACTTTTTTTTTTGCTTTCATAGTATTTTATTCATATGCATTTAAACATTTTTTATTTCCTCAGTGTCATCGCCAACACTTTCTTTGGGAAGTAGTACTCAATCTGATAGTATTGGACTTCCATATGTAAAAGTTAATAGAATTGACGAACTACTTAAAGCATCAGCACTTACAGGGTAAGTTTTAATACCAATATTCAAATATAAGACTCAAAATGATCAAATGGAACCTTTACATTTTTAATTATTTTTTAGTTACAATCCACACAGTCATAAATCCTCTACCTTCTTCATTCCTACATTATAAATGAAAACATGTAAATATTTTGGATGGGTGGGATGACTCAGTGCACTATATTTTAAAATATCAATTTAAGATCATTACGCTCTTGTTTCTTTAATCAAGATATATTTTGCTTTATTGTGACCTTATCGATGCAAACAATATCACCAATCCTGCAATTTCCAATTGAGTGTTCATTTCAACTCAAATTCTATAAAAAAGAGGCACTTCAAATTTGCAACAATTCCACTATGTTAAACATAATATAACATATTAGAGAGAGAGCCAAATGTGCTAGAAATTTAATCAGCCCAAAACCTCTTTAACAATTACAGAACTATAGATTATTTTAATCCGGTTCTAAGCACAAATATTAAGAAAACGGTTGTTTGTCAACCTACAGATGGAGTTATTATAATTAGACCCGCTTTTGTCTGTGTGTTATTGTTAATGTTAGTTTTTGAATATGATTACTTATGTGACAGTATTTGGATTTTAAGCCTTGTCTCTCTTTGAAAACAAGATTTATGTAATTAAGAAATGAATCAAGATACTATATTTTAAGGAACAAAAACAACCCTTTGATTGTTATTAACATGTATAATAGTGATAATTTATTGTATACAATCTAAATGAAGTTAGAGAAACCTAAAACAAGAATATTACACAGTCAAAAATAAAATATTCATGCTTCATACTCGATCAAGAACCGACACTTAGCTCGATCGGTAGCGTGTCTGCTAACTAATCTAAGAGTCCCGGTCACATTCCCCTCTATTATTTTATATAAGGTTGGCAACAAAATTCAAATGTAAATAGTTGTTATTGGAACTGGGAGTTTAGTACATTTACAATGGCGGACGGTCAGGTTCTCAATGTGCAAAGTGCAAAGCTGGTTTACAAACGAGTTGCATGGAAAAACATAAGTGTGGCTAACATTCTTACTGATTTACATAAGTTTTGTAAAAAGTTTTCAATTGTACGGGTGGAATTGTTCTGAGTTTAGAAAAATATACTATTTTAATTTTAATTTTGACATGTGAATGAAAATTTTTCTTTACCAATGTAAGTAAATAGTAATAATAACTTAATAAATTTATATAATATGCAAAACAAATATATGAAATTATTTATTATAAAAGATTTTTTGAAAAACGCATTCATTATGCTTAGGCCTAAATATTTATTCATGAGTTAAGCAATATAATAAATCTTGCCGTTATGTAATCAATAATGACCCAAAAATATATAATGTAGGATATCAAATAAAAATTCCTTTAATTACTATTTATAATCATATATATTCAAAACTTTATTTTTTTGTATAAAACTAAGTGCTCTACAACAAAATAATAGTGAAATGTTTATATAATATTTTTTTAAATATATTAATAAGCTTTAGTTGAAAACAAATTAAAAAAAATAAAATTTAGAAATCAAATAGTTTTAATTAAATTGTATTACTCTATTATTATTAAGGATTAAAATGATTGAAAAAACAAAATAATAGCTTCATAAATAAATATTTGGCAAATTTTTCTCAAAATCCTTACAAAAATGAGGAAATGGCTGTGACATTCTTGACACACAAAACCTAACAGGCCTTTGGCACTCTTCATGTGGGAATTCTGGAATAGGTGTGGCGATAAAATCTTTAAATAAATCATTGCATATATTAACATTGATATATTGTTGCTGAAGCTAATAGGGTGTTATTGATACTACAATCCCAAAGGGTGTACATATATAATAAATATGCTACTAATGAACTGATGTGCTAAAAACTTTTAATTATTCAACATTGGAATGGCTCTTTTACATGGTAATGGTTTTGACAATATACATAGGTGCTTTTCGTTCTGTAAATGTTAAACCATGTTGTTTTGGAATGTTTTGATTTTGCATTGTATTACTATTAGTGGGTTTATCTCCATTTTATTACTTATGAGGTGGGAATGTGAAATATATCATTCAAGAGGAAATATACCCAAATTAGCGTAGAAGAAAATAAAAAGGCCCAAAGTACACTCAAGCATGCTTAGCGTTGAAGTCACCACCGATTAAAACAGGCATAGAACCTCTTAGTAGCACCTCCATGTCAGCCCTCGTAGCACAGTCGAACCGGCGGTAGGGAAGGAAGTAGATGGAAATGAGACACACTGACTGGGCCAGTTGAGGTCACCAGTTGGATAGCCATTGCTTCCATGTATTGGAGGGGAAGAAGCAAGATGACATGATGGCCAAGGCCCCTCCAGTTCAGGACTGCCTTCCCACCCATTCCCACATTTAATGCTCAGCCTTCTTCCCCGAGACTCTGTTGGCGTTCCAGAGTGCGACCATGAGTTCCTTCAGCACTAGTAGTCCTCTATTCGGGTGTACTGCCAAGAGAGCTCAGGTAGAGGATGATGTGCGCCATGACCAGGTGGCCACAGTTATTCTTCGAAGATTCCTGGACCTTCCTCAAGAGACTCAATGAAAAGTCCCATGGATCCAGTCCCGGAATCTCCTTGAGAAACTCGATGTAATTTTTGAGCTTTGCTTTATCATCCTCGGGGGTAGGTGTGGGGAGCAGGTTGGGTGGCAGGGGTGATAAGGGTAGGAGTTGGGAGTGGTAGGAAAGGGTTGGAAAGGTGCAAAGAGGTGGGGATAGAGGTGCGAGAGCAGGAATGGTGGGGGTTGGGATTGGGAGAGGAGCTCTCTTGGACGGGTCCTCGACTGAAAGGGAAGAACCAGATACCACCGGTTCTGGTAGGGTGGCTTTGGCAGGTGGAGCGGTTGGTACTGGCGAATGATTGCACCAGTGACTTAGGTGATAGAGCTGGAGTCATGGTCACCTTCCGTACTGCAACATGCCCCGAGGACTTCTGGCCTTCATTTAGACCATCTGTCGTCCCTTCTTGACCCTTGGAGGCCTGCACACTCCCTGCCGCCCACAAGGACTTGTAGGTGGGACAGCACCGCCACGCCGAGGAGTGGGCACCTGAGCAGTGCAGGCACTTCCGGGGAGATCGTCTCTTCTCCGGGCACCCGCCCCTCTCATGGTCACTACCACAGAACCTACACCTAGGGTTAGCGCGGTAATCCCTCCGCACATGCCCAAATCGGAAACAGTTCTTGCACTGAACCGGGCAGTCTGGATACTTGTATTTCTCCACCTTGATGCAGAGCCCGCAGAGGACTGATATGGAGTACAGCATTGTGGTATGCTCCCCGGGAGAAAGAGAGACAACAAAGTTTGACAACCACTGCCTTTATCCGGTCTTCTGATACTGTTTACACTGGGAGAGATTCTGGGTGATGGATTTCACAGGGAAACCCATCTCCACTAGCTCTTCCTGAATTTCACCAGGGTTTATCCGTGTCAGAAGTCCCTTCACCTTGACCCTGACTAGTCGCTCCTGTCCCAGCTCGTAGGACTAATGCTCGATCCCCAAACTTGGCAAGAACTTCTGGAGTGTGCGGTATTCTTCCTCCAATCCGCACTGGAGACGCACTCGATACCCCGGCTGCCTGACCGCCTCCACAGGCTCTCGAACCTTAGATCGCCACCTTGGAGTAGTCCTCCACATCACACAAGATATGGGAGGGATCTTCCCCTTGGCTTTGTGAGGCGGCCAAGAACCACTAGTACCAGGCTGGGGTGAGGCACAGCTTGCATTGATACCCTTAGATTTCTTCCGCTTCCCACCTTTGCTCAATGCTGTTGCACCTTGGCCTGGGCCACCGTTGTCTTCACTCTCATCCCCTCCCACCAGAAACTTCTTGGTGTTGCTGGCCTTACTCTTTTGGCAGAGTCTTACGGTCTGAAATCCCTCAGGCTCATCATCGGACCCCTGACTTGACTCATCACGTACCAACGGGAGGTCTGTTCCTGAAGGCAGTCCCTCCATGTCCATGGAATCGCACAAGCTGTTGACACACGCAAAGCATGTTATCCGGTCTTCCGAGTCTGAAGAAAATTTAGCCAGGCGTTTCTTTCCTACCAACACCCCTTGGCGGGAGGTGTCTCAGTTGACGTGGGTTTTTGAGGCCCTTGTGATAATGTTCACATCAGTGCCGCTTGTAACGGTCTTTACCGGCGAATGACGGCTAGGCTGCCCCTGGTCAGGGCTTCCGTTGGCACCGTTAGGTTTTCACCTAACGTGCTGGCGGGAGCTATCGCCATTCTTTGCGGTTTGCAGGCTGTCGGCCCTAAAAAGGGCCTCCAGTTCTTTTTGGCCATTAGTGATGCGCTCACCTCCTGGAGTTGGACGGGCCCCGCTGGACTCTCCTGCATCGGCATTGCTACCGACGCTTTGTAGGGGCCGGCACCGACCAACAAACTGAGGCCCGAGATTGCATTCCTGGATGCCTCGGTGGATCTGTCAGCGGCACACTTGCCTCCGGTAGTTGGATGGTCCCCATTGACTTCTCCCTGACCATCTGCGCCCACCTCACCGGTAATTGGGGAGGTCACGCTGGCCGTCATGTTGGCCCTAGAAAGGGCCAATACATCACCAGAAGGTGATTCTTGCTGGGTGCAGTCAGCGGCATGCTCATCTCAGAACTTGTGAAGCAATGGATGGCTGTTTTATACAAGATGCACTGGCGTATTAGGAAAGGATGTCCACCAGGAAAAGGGTGGAGGGGACGGTGAGTTTCCAGAATTGAGCAGAATGACAACTAGTACTAGGAGGTGGCCGCTGAAGGCAACACAGAGAAGTGACTCTTCC
>CABEEJ010000809.1:81742-163147 GCA_901482245.1 Timema douglasi
GGGAGGGATTTAATTTTGAATCTCATTTCCAAAATTAAATTTCAAGTTAAACATTAAAATTATTTATTTAATTTGTATGTATGATAGTCTTTTAAGTTAAATAAATAAAACCCATTTCCAATCCAACCTGTCACACCTTCCTTAGGATACCCTCAATATAATTATTTGGTTTCTGTGTTAACTGGGTAAAGAAATGCTTTCCACAATTTTGGAAAAGTCTTTAACTTCCATAATGATTGGTCTATGGAAATTGATACAAAATATAGTATTACTTATAAAACACCAGAAAAGTATAAAAAAAATTGTGCAAATTTGATTATATTTCCATTCTTTTAATTTTGATTAAATCTCATCATACCATATATTTAGCTTGTATTTTAATAATGTGATTTGTATATCATGCATTTTCAAACAATAAATAATACAGTAAAACCATATTATAAAGCAATTCACAATTTTTTTTTTTTGTGGCCAACATTGCAAAAATTCGATCAAACTACTTTGACAACTGCAAATTACTTTAGTTTGTTTGAATATGACTTAAAATAATTTTAGAAGGAATATTGTAGGAAAAACCTAATTTGATTATGACACCCACCACCTCGGATTTTCATGAAACTTTTTTTTTTTTTTCCATAACAGTACCACCAATTTACTAATCCATATACATTTTTTCCTCCTTAGACCACATACGCTCGATGTGTAAATGTTGTAATCAACATACCACTGTTAAATTTTTTACCACATATCAAAGTGTTTAGATTTAAGAAAAAAATATGTATAAACTTTGCTTGCCTCTTAAAGATACTAAAATTAAATTAATTTTTTATCATCAACTAGTTTTTAAGTGTAAATCTATTAGTTATTTATTGAGCATTAAGGCAAGGGGCTGAGGAGTTAACAAGGATCTCTTTTATTTTTAATTAGACAACAAAGTATGGTCTAAAATTCTGTGAAAGAAAAATAATGGCATTTTAACTGCTATTATACTTATTTAAATTTACAAATTACAATTATCTAGCATAGCACAGACTATTTAAAATACATTATATATACATTAGGCTATGTATTGTAATAAATAATGACCTTAATGACATGATTGAGCCTGATTAAAGTAAATATATGCTAGCATATTTTAAAATATTATAGGCCTATTGCTCATCATTAACTTTTGGCATACATTATGGAAGAAGAGCTTCACACTGGTGGTGAATCTGATAAACATTGACACAGTAAGTGCATCACAAAAAGAACTTTTGATTGTGAGGAATGAACACAGAGAAAAGGTACAGAAACACCTACAATTTCGAAATGGAAACAATGGAATTGAAGAGCTGGCTGTATACACTGGCAACAGCAACCAAAGTATCTGTAATTTAGAAACATCAATTTCCAAAGAAGAAACACTAGATAAAATTAATACATCATCGAAAGAGATAGGAGAGTCGCCTTTGAAATTTCATTCATTTGCTTCACACAGAAAATCTACCTATGCAAAAAGAAAGATTGAGTCTTTAATTAAAACAAAACTTGATACTTCTCACACGGTGAGAAAAGTTACAATTGTTGACGGTTGCTCCTACATAATGGAGCAGGAAAAAGGTAATGGAAGAGTTCAATGTTAGTGAGTATGCCGTCCCTAAAGCAAGATACCTTCTCAAAGAGTTTTATTGACCTTACCTGAGCCAGTAAAAGAGAAAACACTAAGTGAAAATACAGTTTAATTGGTGAAAAACTTTTATCAAAACGATGAGTACTCTCGAATCATGCCAGGTCAAACAGATAAAATCAGTATTTCCAAAAATACACACATTCAAAAAAGATTATTATTTGCTTATTTGAATTAATTGTATTCTGCTTTTAAATTTGAATATCCCGCCATTAAAATTGGCATCTCTAAATTCTGTAAGCTGCTTTCTAAATGGTGTGTACTAGCAGGATCTTCTAGAACATATTTTCTATGTGTCTGCACTATCCACCAAAATCTAGCACTTTTGCTTGATGCTTGTTATATAGAAGAGATGCACAGAGATCCAATTGTTCACTTAGTTTGTTCTAAAGATAACAGGGATTACGTGTTGTGACACTGCTGATGAAAATTTGAATAGTTTTCTTCTTGGAAAATTTGAAAAGTGGGACCTTGAAGATAGTTTCATATAGTCATTGGGTATCTACCGACAGAACACAACAGGGGAAATTCACAGTGACATTTGATGAATATTTAACTATTTTATGGAGTTAATTGAAATACCTCTGCCTCATTCGTTTTTAACTAAATCCCAAGCAAACTACTTTAAGAAAATGAAAGTGAACCTTGAACATGATGAATCTATTGGTCTCCTAGACTTATGGGGAAATCTACTCGTATACTATTCAAGATGAAGCACAAGGGTATTCACTGGACACGTGACAATTGTTCACTACACCCAGTGGTAATCTACATACATGCTGAGCCATATAAATACTTAATTGTTTCAAGTTTTTGCATCTTATCTGTTGATTTGGCGCATGATATACCCTTTGTATACGAAACACAAATGATAATCACACACTATGTAAAGGAAAAATTTCTGGTTGTAAATAATGTACATTATTTCAGTGATGGATGTGCTGCACAATACAAGAACTGCAAAAACCTTATCAACCTTTGCCATCCCAACCAAGACTTTACTTTAACAGCATCATGTACATTTCTCACAAGAGTCACAGAAAATCTCCTTGTGGCGGCATTGGTGGAACAGTGAAGCGCCTGGTTACTAGAGTGAGCCTTCAAATGTGTCCTGGTGATGTAATTGTCTCATCCGAAAAAGTTCACAATTCCTGCAAGGCTAGAGTTGAAAACAAAAAATTCTGGGCGATAAAAAAGGAAATATTTTCAGAAACACGTCAGCAGCCAGAAGCACCATTCTCCAGACCAAAAATAGTTCTTGTTTTGCATGGCTTTCACCATTTCATTCTCGTGTCTGAAGATTCCATCAGAACAAAGAAAATCAGTTCTGATTTGAACCTCATAACTATTTTTCATTTCTCTGGGGATCAACCACTTGCAGTCAAGATGTCACAGATATGTATTAACTCATATGTTAAAGGTGATTTAAAAGGAAAGCTCATGCACCCTTACATCCTTGCACCATTGTTTCACTGGCCTCTACATAAATAATACCTCTTCTATGTTACTATGTGTAACATAATTTCTTGCGTCAGTTCTCCCATCACAAAGGTTTCTGGAAGGATGTATTACCTCCCTGACAAGAAGACTTATTTTGTACAACACCAGTATATCAAACTCTTATATTCAACACAACATCAAAGAGGAAAAGGGAGTTTTTATTAATAAATTCAAAACATTTTTAACCGCATTTTCAATCTAACACATCATTTGGATTTAGTGATTTAAAACATTATTTAAATTTTACTATGAAGGCACAAATCTATTATGATGTGTAGTGTAGTGTCTACATATAATGTGTTTTGAAATATCCTTGCTATGTTAGATTACTCTACTTTATAAATTTAAATAAGTACTTTAGCAGTTAAAATGCCAGTATTTTTCTTTAACAGCATCTTAGACCATATTTTAAGGTTTAATTTTAAAAAAATAAGCCTTGGTAGCGCTTCTGCCTCAGGCCATAATGCTCACGTAATAAAAGCAATGGTTTTACACTTAAAATTTGTTAATAATCCATACTAATTTAATTTCACTGTCTCTCAGAGAGAAGCATGGCATTTACATTAATTTTTACTAAAATCTTCACACTTTGATATTTTGTAAAATTTAACAGTGATATTTTGATTATACATACATAGGGTTATACATTTTTCCCTTAAATAGAATCTCGGAAACAACATTTAGGCACATTTTTCCAAAACCTTACCATTTTATATCTTAGAAAGTATGTGGCCTAGGGAGAAAAAAATTTACATTGATTAGTAACTTGGTGTAAAAAAAAGTTTCATAAAAATATAAGGTGGTAGGTGTTAGAGCCTGAGTGAATTGGCATGGAATGCCCCAAATGTCATCAAAACTTCTTTCAAATGTTAATCAATTTGATCTGCATTGTCAAATGACCCACTCTCGACTGAGCTATTTATGGTTTTGTACCTCCTGTATATTGGTCATTTAAATCACTCTCTTCTCTTGTGTTATTAGTTTGCATGCACTAAGAGAGTTAATGCCTCTACAGACAGATATGTCTCTTTGCAAGTCAGTGATAAAGCTTACAATAATGGAGTAAGCTATTAATTGCTTATGCTAATATTTTAAAATACTATTTATAGATCTGGTGGAACCTCTCCTTCTACAAGGGATGCCATTCAAGGGATGCTTTCAATTAGCTGTTCTGGATCATCCTCCACAAGCAAAATGCCAATTAAAACACGTTCAAAGAAACAACATTATGAAATGGTTGATGATGCTCAAGAATTAGTTGATGAAGTTCACAGGGATGATGATTTTGGTGGGTACATATTTTCTTGTAATATTGACGAGGCTTAGCAATTAAAAACATAAAGAAAAAAAAGGGGTAAAGTCCAATTATAATGCAAATTGAGTTAGTGCTTCCATTTGTTAGACAATAATGAGCCCTTTCTATTCCATCTAAGATTCTGATTAAAAGAGGTATTTGTCATATTTAAATTAATTAAAAAAATTATATTCCTGGGGGTCTTTATGAGAATTGATATATAAAAGTTGTCCTGTGAAATGTGCATAATGTGACTTAACCCCTTTTTTCTCTGTACTCTTCAAATGTAATTCACCAAGAACTTAAACATTTCTTCATTTTATTCTTTTTACTTGTAGAGCGAGTCTAAGGAACACTATCCACCACAAGAAAGAATTTGTATATTTTTGACATCTATCGAAAAATATAAATATTTATTATTGATATAAAAAAAAGTGTTGCATGATGAGTAGTATTATTAGTCATACAATATTTGTTTTAGCCTTGCATCTTACAACTCGTTTGGATTATACGCTTTTCTACTAACTACACTAATGGTTTTAAGGCGTAGCAAGGTTATATTGGTGACCTGGTGGTCTAGGGGTAAGGTGTCAGACTTCTGTGCTAGCGGCCGGGGTTCAATCCTCGGTCCCGGCATAGATTTATCTGATTACCAAACCCTTCCTTCACCTCTGACAAGACATCTTGTGAATGTGGGGAATGCCAGGCCTCCACCGTGGTTCGGATCCCACGTTAAACTGTAGGTCCTCCATTTCATCTCACAATCACCCTACCATTACACATTAGCGTAAGTGCGTATAACCCGAACGGGTAGTAAGACGCGGTGCTAATAATAATAATAATAATAATAATAATAATAATAATAATAATAATAATAATAAGTTGGTAAGCATGTCAGCCAATTCAACCTTTCTATATAGAATGGACAAAAATACAACTACTTTAACAATTTCGGGTATCTTTGCTTATAGACAATTGTTAAAAATAACTTAATATTAACACAAAGGGACCAGGACCATATTGCCATTTTAAATAATTCTTAAATTAAAGTAATGAAAATTATTACTAAATGTCATTGTTTGGAAGTGTTTCTTATTATATGTAAAATATTTTAAAGTACAAATAATAAAATAATTTAAAAAAAACTTTGGCGACTCGAAGCTTCATAAGAAAATATTGACATTAGGAAATATTTTATTAAACTGATATCAAAGAATGCGATGATAAATATTACTATAACTTTATTAACTCTGTTAAGTTGCACTGATATGCAGTGCCAGTTTTAAAATATGTTTTAATAAATTATCCATCAAACCAAATGTGAAAATAAATATTTTCTTCAGAATCACCTAATATTTGATGTTTGCTATTGTAGCACACATAATATAAGTTACGCCTTTTATTGTGTTTTCTTTATTCATAGAGAACATATAACAATATGCTTGTTAGCTTCTTTGGCATTTGATTATGTATTCGGTAATTGCTAGAGACCCTGATTTGTGGTAAATAAAAGGGTAAAACCATGATTTTCAGTAAATAAAATTACTTGATTTCGTTTAATAAAAAGTTGAATTTCGGTAAATAAAAGAGTAAGACCATGATTTTCGGTATAAAAAGTCTTAAGAGGTTTTTTTAAGCTAATGGTAATAAATTAACTCTAATAGCTTAGAAAGTACTTGCACTGAATTATTTTATAAGACAAAAAGTCCATACTTTTTTTCAACATACTTCATGTCAATCACCAAAGTACAAAGACAATATTGTTTCCAAATTTTCGATTTTCAAGTTAGTGCGCGTTCATTTACAACATTAGACACTGGAATCCATATTGCATTTATGCTGCTGATGGCAAACTCTTCATGGTCTTCTTTCAGTCCACACAACATCGCATAGAAGGATGATCTAGTTTTTCAATGGGAATATTTACTTCCATGAATGTTTTAGTGATATTCATAATGAATTCTTTGCTGTCTTCTTTTGAGAAAATTTTCAAGGGTTGCTTGTTTTAAATGATTCAGAAACATTACTTTTTTTCCATTTGTGCAAGGCATTATTAATGTGCTTCAAACACGTGTCTTTTCTGATCCAGTCAATGCGCGTGTTGCACAATTTGTACATTATTATTTTTTTAACTTTATCAAATATATAAAATTGTTCTTTTCCAAACTCATGATCTTTCAAAAATACTTAAAACCTTAGGCATGTTTAAATATTAAATAAATAGAGAGGAGGTTAAAAACAAAATGATCTTTCTAAAGCAACATTAATATCTAACAACCTGATGGAAGTGACGTCATCAGGAAGCCAAAGATATGAGTGTAGAGAGATCTCACTCTAGCTTAGACATGTCATTCTTTTTGGCTTCTAATTCTTTAAATACTTGCCTTGAGTGCCCAATATGGCTGTTGTAGCCAGTTTTAACGCTTTTTAAAGCAAGTCTTTGGTAGAGGGAAATAAATTTTCTTGTGAAAGAAAATTATATTGGTTTAGTTGGTACTATTTTATTTTTTTGTTCAAGTCTTAAAATGGCTGCTGATGTCAGCAATGATTTATTATTTATTTGCATTTAAATAGAAAAAAATGACCATAATTTGCGTTTAAATGGGTGACCTGGCGGTCTAGGGGCAAGGTGTCAGACTTCTGTGCTGGCGGCCGGGGTTCAATCCTTGGTCCCGGCACAGATTTATCTGATTAACAAACCCTTCCTTCACCTCTGACAAGACATCTTGTGAATGTGGGGAATGCCAGGCCTCCACCGTGGTTCGGATTCCACATTAAACTGTAGGTCCTTCATTTCATATCACAATCAGCCTACCATTACACATTAGCGTAAGTGCGTATAACCCGAACGGGTATTAAGACGCGGTGCTAATAATAATAATAATTATAATAATAATAATAAAAATAATAATAATAATAATTTGCGTTTAAAAGGCCAAATCGTCAATTTTGCGTGAATATTTTCACTCAAAACTGCCACAATGATGTTTAATTATGTCTCTAAGGCAATTTCAATGTGCTAAGTAAAAGTTCGTAAAAACACAACTTGCGAAATATTTGTGTGTCTATGTATTGATCATTCATTATAAAGTATACTGTGCTCATCCAAAAAATACATGTTTTGCTAATCATAAGATTAAATAAAATTTGGCAGTTCGATCAAATTTTTACTAAATGTTATCTAATATATTTACTAATATTTTCCTTCGATTGTTGCTTGCTATTTGCGTTGTAATATTGTTCTGTGTGTATTGATACACCAGAAAGAATTAAGGGAGGCTACTAATTTGACAGTAAATCTAGTTATAAATGACACTGGCCATTAATCCACACTTAAATTGTATGATATTGATTGTGTTGTTCAGAGCTAGAAATATCTTTTCAATTGCTATCCCCATGAAAGATATGAGCTTTTTTAAGAAACTGTTCATTTTACAGGGTATTTGAACTTGTAGATATAAAATGAGAAAACCCTTATCTGTTTTTTTTCAGTGAAATCTTTAACTTTTAGAAATTGTCAGGCTGGGCAATGTAATACAGATACTTAACAAGGTTGGACATTTACTTATATAAGGCTATTTATATCTGTGATTCATTTAAAACTAGTTATTGGTGTCTCATTTTAGACCCTTCTGTCTCGCTTTTTTTAAATGTGCTTTTGGATATAAAAAGAAAAAGGGGATGGGAATTACCTAACAAAAAGTGCATTGTGCAGCAGACATTGTCCATTGTTAAGATCAGCAATATAACAACACTGATGGTTGAATGGAGAATGGTAACAAACCAATATAAAAAACTCTCATTATAGTTCTTATATAATACATATATCTCAATAAGCAACTGTCGAAGTCAACATTCTGCATATATATCTGCTCTCGGTGGGAAGAGAAGTGAAAGGTGTTCAATAGCTAAATTTTCACATACACCTTATTTACCTGAATATAAGACGGTACCCATTTTGAGAAATTAGAAATTAGGGGAAAATATTTTTATTAATTTTCATTGTAGTCAATATTATTCATATACTGTACATTAGTTAAATTTTCATTGCTGCACATGGATGAATTATCATCATTATCATCATCTAAGACCAAATCTATAACTTTTACTTGGAAAACTAATCCTTTCTTTTTTACTTAAAATTGGGCATTGTTCTGCCTATAATATTTAAACTTTACAATATTCTGATTTATTTTTTGCATATTGTTACTGCTTTTAACCACTCTTTAGTTTTTTATTATTATTGCTATTTTTTATTATCATTATTAATTACTTTTTTGTTACTATTAATCATTATATTACATTATCTAACCTTTTGTTAATCTTATTTTCTCATGTAAATATATGTATTTGTATGGTACTTTTGTACTTTCAGTGCTGGCCTGTTATAGGTCCTACAACTGTTGGCCAGCACTATAATAAAGAAAATTGAAATTGAAATATTATAATAGTACTATAACATATTGTGTTTTAATATAAAACTAGTTTAAAACACGCCAAAAACTTTGTCATTCATCATCCCCTTCACTTGATTCACATACATCATCATCATCATCATCATCCTCACATACATCCTCTCCATTCGAACTCGGATAGCCTTCTGTTCCATCCAAATTGTTACTTACACAGCACTTCTTGAACACTTTTATAATAGATTCAGTAGAAATATTAGTCCATGCGGTTTTTATCCACTGGTCAAGTTGTCCAACTGAAGGTTTCTTAATGTTGCCACTGGGGGTTAAGTGTCAGTTCCCAGATAACAGCCACTCTTCATATTGGCGTCGGGGATAGTGCTTGAAAGATTTATTTACGGCAACATCAAGCACTTGTAATTGTGAGGTCATACCTCCTGGAATCACTACTAGGTCTGTGTTTAAAGAGGCTACTTTATTTTTTATTTTTTCTGTAAGATGACCCATAAAGGCATCAAGGGCTAGCAATCCTCTTTGCCTTAGTAGAGCTCCTGGTCGCCTGTCCCATACTTCTTGAATCCACAAAACCATTAGATAATCTCTCATCCACCCGGTTTCATTACATTTAAGGATTACCCCACTTGGTAGCTGTTCTTTTGGTAAATTCTTCCTTTTTAAAATAACAAATGGTGGTAGCTTCCTGCCATCTGCCAGCATGACTGTAACACGTAGCTTCTCATTTCCAGATGTTTGGAAATAACTGATTTAGAACCCTTTCCAGCCACTGTTATATTAGCAGGCATGTCAAAATACGCCGAGGTTTTATCTGCATTTCCCATTTGACTCAACAAATGCTGGTGTTTATGCCTAAATTTAATTATGTGCCTTTGATACTGAACGAGCTTCTCTTTATAGTCTACTGGCAGCTTCTGGAATAACGACGTTCTCCTTCGTAAGCAGAGCCCTTTTCGCCTCTTACTGCCCAACCAACACTTGCTTTGAATTCCTGTCTGGGTATTTTTCTAATATTTGGCTCTTCCAATGATTTCATTCGGATACTCTACAGAAATTCCAAAACCCTTATGATGATTTTCTTAAATGAATTCAAGAACCGCATCATCTAGTTTGGGGTGACTGCCCTCTTTTGGTCCACGAAAACATTTCCTTGTGGAATAAGCACATTTCAGCCGCTCCTACATACCCCTCCAACGCCATACATTTACTTTGGTGATTCCATAATTTCGTGCAACTTCACGATTGTTAGTTTGTTCGGTGAGATGAACCACTCTTAATTTGAAGTTAGAATCATAATTATTATGATGCTCAACACTTTTTTTCTGCTCTACACTTCCTCTTTTTTTCTCTCTATGTGGTCACCCATTGACTTTAAACTTACTTTGACCTTGGCCTTTCTTCAACGAAATAAACTAAATTTGACCTTGGCTTTTCTGCAATAAAATAAACTAAATTTGAAAATCAAAGTCTTGAAAAGAATAGAACACACAACTCATTATATATGCCAAGTGTCGCCATGCCAATATATCGACAACTATTGAAGTCGTGAATTTGTTAAAAAGTATCTCTCTATCGGGTTTGTTGTAGTACTTTATAGTGATATATCATTAGTAACTATTCGATATATTTTTCCGGACGCTTTGTGAAATATTGTGAATGATAAGGTGTAGGTGACCTGGTGGTCTAGGGGTAAGGTGTCAGACTTCTATGCTGGCGGCCGGGGTTCAATCCCAGGTCCCGGCAGAGATTTATCTGATTACCAAACCCTTCCTTCACCTCTGACAAGACATCTTGTGAATGTGAGGAATGCCAGGCCTCCACCGTGGTTCGGATTCCACGTTAAACTGTAGGTCCTCCATTTCATCTCACAATCACCCTACCATTACACATTAGCGTAAGTGCGTATAACCCGAACGGGTAGTAAGACGCGGTGCTAATAATAATAATAATAATAATAATGATAAGGTGTAATTGTATTTGCGTGTTTGGAATGTTATGAAAATGCATGGTACATACTAGTCATGACTAGTTACTTCCCCTTTTATATTCTGCATTGGTGTTAAAACTTTACATTAAGTTAGTTGTAATGTTTAGTTACACCATCTTGTCGACTCTTTTTACGAATGGATCGAGGGTATCAACTGCGATTTAGATGGTGTAACGATAATTGTCGATAGAAAGTGGTTAGAAATCAACCAGTGGGAATGCACCACTGTCATTACAGAATTCCTTCTATAAGTCACACATGAAAGTGTTGGTTGTTTTTAGGCCTACAACAGTGTGGGAAAAAAATTTACAATTCATTTTTTAGCTATATGATTTTTTTTCTGTATTTATTCGTTGCCTTACCACCATTTTAACTATTTCAAGCTTTTACTATAGTGATTGAGCTATGAAAGTGGCCAACATGGACGTCCTTAGCACAATACATCATAATTGGTGAAAACAACACAAATAAAATACTTAACTATGTGAATATCTTCTAAAACGAAAATAATTCTGGTTTGTTTTAGAATTTAAACATGTACATACCTTTTCTTTGTAAAATAAAAGTATAACGGTATATCGGTATTATACAACATAAAAATATTGACCTTACACCAACATTTTTCTTACTGCGCGAATATAAGACGAATCCTGACTTTTCGAGGTTGAAATATATATATATGTCACTATATTCGGGTAAATACGGTAACCCTATTTTCTTAAATCTCTTTATCATTAAACCTCTACCATAAAAGGTTTGTCACCACAACTCCTACTACATTTCTGAACCATTAAAGTTTTAATCATTTCATCCCTGCTTGCAGATTTACACCTAATTGTTAGATGTTTGAAAATTGCATCTAGGAAGAATATTTGGCTTTTAAATATATCAAAACTTTTTGAAAAAATGAAAGATCATTAAAGTACACTGACTTCTGTCTCTTCACTGGACTTGATGTACAAACACCTAACTAACTATAAGACAAATATACATTAATTTAATAGAGCATTAGCGATGGTCAGTAGTTATACAAAAACAGAATAACATAAAACTGGTGGCCCATAAGTACACAAAATTAACAATAACATGTACCATGTTATTGGACCATTTCACATGACTTGCTCTTGTGCACAAACATACACTCAAGTGTATCTCTACAACATTGATACATCCATTGAATACCGTCTGGGAAACTCTTTCCTTCCACAAAATGCACAAGCTAACACAAGCTGAGGATCATAAAGCAGCTGATCAAGGAATATAAGCTAAATCTTGCTAATATACATAATAAATCATTGCGACCTATATCATAAAAAGATAAGACGAGGCCCCATATCCGATGTTGCCACTATATTCATTGCTAGTGAAGGAGCACCACTGTGAAAACGAGATCTAAATGTTTATAAATGTAATTAAGATATTCATCTTATTCCACTACTTCCTCCAAGCCTTGATCTGTTTGTGTATCCTCTGATATTTCCAAACGCAGTTGTCTCAACATCCTTGAGTAAAAGTATCTTCTTCAGAAAATGTTCTGTCATTAAAAAGTTTATTTTGCCATGACCACGGTCAAACTTTAACCACATAAGTTGTGATATTACTGCCTAAACCTCTCTTCGCACATAGACAATTAACTACATGTTGCTCTCAGCCGAACCCTCTCATTTAATGGTGTAAAAATATTCATATGTAACGAAATAACAATTGTTGTAGCAAACAATGTGTTTTACACAAACAACATTGTTTATAAAGATGTTTTTCAATTTATTTAACTGAAGAATCAGGTAATGAAAATATAGCTTATTTAATCCAACTCCTTCATTAAAGTATAGAATTTGTCATAAAAAATGTAAAATTATATTTTTGTTTAGTAAATGAATTTACGTTCAATTTAGGATTTTTCTGTTATGTTCATGTTATTCATAATTACATAAAACATTATAAAATATTATGTGTTTAAATATATTAATATAAATCCAATTTCAAATATACATGTTTTTTTAAAGAAGACAAATTTTCCACAGGGATGACTAGTATTCTTTTAAACTTAATCAGATTAAAACATGTATTTTTTAAATCACTTATCACAAGTTTATTTAAAAATTAGTATTTGTATTTACCAAAGCTCATATGGGTTAGTTTTTCACTAGTACTATTGTCATCTTAGATAAATATATTTCTTATTTTAGTTTTTAATAAATTTCTTTTAATTAATTTATAGCTTACACTATTGATATTAATTAAGGTGTTAAAATCATTAAGGGAATTCAAACTTAAGTAAACTGGGGGAAAAAAAATTTTGTATGCAGACCTTTAATATATATAATTACTTTAATATATTTCATTTTCAGTTTATCCATCCCTTGATGTATCAGATGGAGAAGAACCGCTTAACAAACGCTCAAAAAAACGAAACATTGATGAAGCTTGGAATCCTAGTGCTCGTATTGGACGTCTCGTTCCACGAACAGACAGACCCACTAGATATATTAAAAAGAACCAGGCCATAGAAAAAGGATTAGAAGCGGCTGCAGCTAAACGTGCCAATTTGCCAGTAAGTATTTCATATATAGGGGGAGAGTAAGATAGGGAATTTGATATATTTTATGTTCAATAGTTTAAGTGAATTTGTCAGTACGAAAATCATAGTATCTTTATTAATAGATTCAAATTCCATACATTTGTAGGCACATGTTGCCAGTAATGGGATAGTCAAGATTCAAATAACGGTTAGGTATACTTAGGTGATTTTTCCATGATTTTTTTAATTCTCTCTACTTCTCCGCTAAAGTCTACTCTCGTCAATATCTATTCCATAAGTGCACATATGCATAAGAAGGATATAAGATATATTGCATTTACTTTTAAATCAGTATTGTTTAAATTGTATTAAGTCAGTGCTTTTTTTTTCTAGACACTATTCTTTATCTGTCTCTATTTAATCAATACTTTAAAAATAATATTAAGATTCACTAACAAAATAATTAACTTTCCTTCACTTCAACTTTGCTTCCTTTCAATTTCATCTCATATATATATATATATATATATATATAAAAATCCACACCCCTAACTCATACTTTTATACTTTTAAAAAAATTGTGGAGAATACAGTATATAGGTTAAAGGAGTGGGAAAAGCTTCAATTTTTGTTTTCTCTTAAATATGGTGATTAGCGGATATTGTTTTCTTAGTTTATCTTTTCCAGTATTCAATTATAATTAAGGGTATAATGAGATCAAAACAAATCACGAAAATACATGTTAAAGTGGAACCTGACTAATTCGAACTACCGTAATTCGAAATCATCTTTGGGCCAGTTTCATAGTCAAATTTAGTACGCCTCAAGTGCGGCGCTACACTAAGTTCATGACGACACCAACCTAAACCAGAATAGAATGGGTCAGTTTCCTATGCGAGAACGGCCCATTCCATTCGATTTTAGGTAGGTGTTGTCTTGTATTTAGTGTAGCACCGCACTTGAGGCGTACTGAATTTGACTATGAAACTGACCCTTTATATCAAATTTTTTGCCCGGTCCTGTTAATTTTGTATTAAAATAATGTTGAAAAATTGTGGATAATTTGAATTTTGTTTTGGCCTATTCAAACTTCTTGTAAGTTGTAATGTACTGTGCTGTATTGTTTTCCTACTTCTAGTTGTTGTGTCACCCGCCTCAGAGGCGTAGTTGGCTAACGTGCTAGTCATGTTGAGCTTGACTACTGAGGACGGGGAGATCGAGGTTCGAATATCGGTCGGGCGAACTGGGGTGGTTTTTCCTAAATGGTTTTCCACTCTCACTCCACGCAAATGTGGGTTCACTTCCTCTAATTCAACCTACCCAATTTCTAATCCATTAAAGTAATTAGTAATTAAAGCGTATAACTCGAACAGGTAGTAAGACGCGGTGCTAAATAATAATAATAATAATAATAATAGTTGTGATGATGTGTTGTTTTATTTTTGGAAACAGGAGTATTTATGTATCTTAAACACAAGAAAATGAGTTATAGTTCACCTGATGAAAGAGATGTTTTGGCACTTAAGTGAATTAACATCACTTATCAAAGTAAAAAAAGGGCAATTTTTATGTCAAGTATTAATAAATAGCTAAATTTTCTGTTAACATATTATACTTGACTTATTGTGCTAATGTAAATAACTATTCCTTTATAATTCAGTGGACAATAACAAAACCAAAAGCTCATAACTTGGATGGGTAATAAGACATTGTGATTAAAAAAAAAGTGAGAGAAGTTTGTCAAAGTCGGACACTTTTTGGGTAATTGTTAGGGATTCTGATTTTTCTAACAGAATTTTTGAAATTTTCCAAATTTCTGATAAAAACTAAATATGATTTAATGTGAACCAAACTAGCAATATTAGATCTAAAAGATAATACAATTTATTTAATTATCCCACAATGAACTAGAATTAACAAAACAATAGTATAATTTTGCTTTTTATTACATTTTTTATTCTAGAATATTGGATAACTTTGTATACTTGAAGTGACCTGGTGATCTAGGGGTAAGGTGTCGGACTTCTGTGCTGGGGTCCGGGTTTCAATCCTCGGTCCCGGCACAGATTTATCTGATTACCAAACCCTTCCTTCACCTCTGACAAGACGTGTATTCATCACAACTTGTGAATGTGGGGAATGCCAGGCCTCCACCGTGGTTCGGATTCCACGTTAAACTGTAGGTCCTTCATTTCATCTCACAATCACCCTNGAACAAGTAGTAAGATGTGGTGCTAATAATAATAATAATAATAATAATAATAATAATAATGTATCTTTGAACATTTATTTCATAATTATTATTGTTTTTTGATAAAATAAAGTTAGAATCAAAATTCTTTAGGAATTTCCACTGATACATTATTTTCATTTCTTTCTTACTTACCCTTCTTTATCTTTGTTTGTTATCAATGATGACATGTCACCAAAGAATATGATGTAGCTTTTGAACATAAAGGAAATATTTTCTTTACTTTATTCTCTCCATACTTAAAGAGGTACATGATTAGGGTATTAATGTTCTTCTCTTATCATTCTTCACTTCTCTCTAGAAGATTTTCATACATTTCTATTGGTAAATGGCTGTTCAGAACCTAACTTCATTTCATCAAAAAATTGAATCCCACTTCGGCCATAATCGATTCGACAATCACTTTAAGTGGTGTCAGAACTTGATCAATGGTTTCCAGCACTGGTGTTTTGAAATCATGCCCTTTTTCGATTAAATGCAGATCAATTAAGGTGATTCGTCCAACAAGCTTCTCCTAGAATGGGTAGGCTATATAAAATTTTGACAGGTAATTTTAACATGGTTGAAAGGGGGGGGGTGAGGGGGGGTTAGAGCAGATGGATTTAGAAAGTAAGCTGGGAGTGCCAGCTCTTTGTTCCCATCAGTATCGTCATAGCACTAAGGAACTTCACTGTTATTTAGTAATTTAGAAAATGGATTGTCACCGAATCGCTCATCCGGGAGTTGTGGCTTGAGTTTGAATCTTGGCTACTAAGATTCATAGAATATTAATAATTTAGAATAATGAACTTATTACACTTGTCAAAAAAGTATTTAATGTACCAAATACTACTAGGCCTATATTTACAAAATATGTTCTTGGAAGAAAAAAATATCTATTACTAAGCCATTTAAATTTAATGAAATAATTGGAGTGGTGAAAGCTTAATGGTTCTTTTATTATTCTTTTAGCACCGAGTCTTACTATACATTGGGGAATACTCACATGTACTAATTACGCTAATTAGCTAGGGATTAGGAAAGTTGAATTTAGTGGAAGTGTACTCGCATTTGGGTAGAGCGTGGGAAACAATTTTAATAAAACTACTCTCCGTACGCCCGATCAAGATCGAACCCCGATCTCCCTGTCTGTAATGGTCTAATCTACTACTAGAGTGACGTTAGAAACCATGTCATCACCGGAGCAGGATTTAGAGTTCTTTATTTGTAGTAAAAAAAGTATTACTTTTTGGTATTGCTATAATATTTAACAGAGCTTATGACGGGCACCTTACAAACTGGCCAACAAGCTGTAAAAATGTTAGAATGCCACATAGGTCAACTGGCCTACAAGACTAGGACCAACTGGTCGACAAGTTTATGCATAAGAATGAAAAATGGTTGACCAAATAATTAAAAATATTTAAAGCTTGAGTGTGTCAATTGATTGGCATGTTTAGGACCATGTGAAAGATATACAACTGTTTGACATGAGAGGACCTACTAGTATTCAAAGGTTGAGATGGTCAATTGTTTCATTGAATCTGACAAGTCAATACATTTCATACACCGTGTTTAACAAATAATCATAAACTGAAAATAAGTCAAGCCCATGAAATATTTTTAATATAATTTATAACTCTAATAAATACTCATATTTGTGGTCACGTGGTCCAATACATCACTATTCCATCGTACTGGATTGCTGGTGTTGAGGAGATTAGAGTTATAATCCCGGTCATATGTACAGAGGTATTTTCCCCCTAAAAACTTATTCACTATCTCTCCACACAAAGATTGCATATTTCCTTAAATTTAACGTTATCATTCCTTATTCTGCATATAGCTCAAACGAGGAGTGAGAAGCCAAGGGAAAAAAACAATTTTGTTGGTTTTTTTTAGAACTGCGTCTTACTACCCGTTCTGGTTATACACTAATTTTGTGGATTGAAATCGTCATTAGTAAGGCATCATTTTTCTAAGTTGGTCATTTTGGGTCAACCAGTTGGTACAAGTCATGTCCTACTCATGTAACCAGGCCCTGGGACATCAAACAATAACAGATCATGAACCAATGGTAACAAGGCCCGGGGCATCAAATAATGTAATATTATGAACCACTAGTAACAAGGCACCGGGACATGAAACAATATAATATAATTAACCACTGGTAACCAGGTCCCAGGGCATCAAACAATCGAATATTATGAACCACTGGTAACAAGTTCTCGAGACATAAAATAGAATATTATCAACCACTGGTAACAAGGCCCCGGAACAGCAAACAATAGTGGGTTCAAAGCAGAAGAAGCTGTGATTCAATTTAAGATTACTAGTGGATAAGTTGAATTTATGATTTGGACCCTGATTTTAATAAGATCATTATTTGATAATTAGAAAGTTAACTAAAAATTGGTTCACTTATTCATACATCAAGTAATGTGATCTACAGCTGTACCTTTGATAAATGCATATACTATAATATTAACACGTTATATTTTATAGTCTGCACTGACTAAACTAACTTCACTTTTATATTGTCAGTGTGCGCGGATATGAGATCATGAGCTTGGGACAAATCCTGGATAGCTCATTGCTAGAACATTACTAAGATCCTGGGATAAATTTTATGCTAGTGGCCAGGTGTCATTTTTCACCCAATTTAAATTAATTAAATTGTATTCTCCTCCATACTGATATTCCCATGGTTAAAATGATTAGCAGCTTGTTTGTTGATATTCATTAGTAATTATTTAAGGATGCTGTAATTCAAACCAAAACTCTTTGGGGTGAATTTAAATGTATTATATAGTTCCTTACCAACATCAACAAGTAGGGAGCTACTATGTCTTGTAAATGATGCAGTACAACTTCAACTATCCAGATTAATGAGTGCCGGATATGATCCGGATCATTGGATTAATCATTTAATTAAGGCAATGTTTCGAAATAAAATGCAAAATTTACTCTAAAATCACTTTAAAAAATTGTTTTTGCAATAATACAGCAAAGTGGAATCACATTATAGTGTGGTTGTAAAAAAATACAGTAATCTTAAACTTAGAGATACTGTAAACAAGAATACAATGAATTTGAATTGGGGGTGGAGGATGGCATTTGGCCTTGGAATGGCATAGCAGCCGGCCGGTGAATACCATTGTCATTCACAGCGTGACAAATTTCAGTATTTTCCTTTCTTTTTTCTTCCCCTTGATAGTGATCCAGATATTTTACAATCTGGATGACTGGATTTTAGATAAGTGGAGTTCTACTGTATATACGCCACCACCTACCTTTGTTATGAGTTTATTACGCACCTGGAAGTATCGTAGATCAAATCTCTTATTGCTTTAAGCTTGAATCGATTCATGTTCTAGTTTACCTTCTTGTTTCGTTTTCTTGGTCTTGATGCACATTGCTTTTTAGGGTTGAACTTAGCCATGTTTAATAAATACGCAAAGTTCATGTATTCTTTTAGAAAATACTCAAGGAAATGCAGTAGCCAACTCATGTTACATTAGATATATTTTCAACACTTATAAGTTTTTTATATGCTTTTTAATGTTAAATTTACAGTAATAAAATTGAAACTCGTGTAATTTTATACATTCATGAAGTTAATTGTAATATTCAGATAAACAAAAGGTTTAAAATCAAGGCATGTTTTGATATGTACCAAGAGATGAGTTCCTTTAACACTTTGAGTTGAATAACAAAAGTAACACAATAAAATATTATCAAAGTGCCAAATTACTATAGGAAGGAAAAACGGACAAAATAAATGTCACAACTCGTCACTCAGGTAGTAAGACATGGTGCTAAAAAAAAAGTATTTAAAGGTGAGTCATTAGTTGGGTTAGCTTGTTCGGCCTGTCTGAGTTATTGGTAGGTACAGTCATAGCAAGACGTTTCAGGAAATAGACATAACAAATTTACATTTGCATTTATCAACTCGGTGTCCATAATATAATAAAATAGTAGAGTTAGACTAATAAACCAAACAAATAGGAAATAACGACATTATGTACTACAAAATGATATAAAATCAAAGTATTGAGGTATTAAATGAAAAGTAGTTGTATAACATCAAAAATGATGTAATTTTACAACTATTAAATAGATTATAAATTAAAAACAATTTTTATTTAAAATATTGTAAATACTTTATTTCATACACTTCATATGCATGTCTAGCTAGAATAAATTTAATCCCCATGATTAACAACTTTACCTTAAAATGAGTATGTAAAATGGATAAAATAGTAAGTTTGACTACTTATAACTCCAGAACTGTAATGATTTTA
This sequence comes from Timema douglasi, assembly GCA_901482245.1. Classification (NCBI taxonomy): domain Eukaryota; kingdom Metazoa; phylum Arthropoda; class Insecta; order Phasmatodea; family Timematidae; genus Timema; species Timema douglasi. Next base: position 101,675 of record CABEEJ010000809.1, read on the forward strand.
AATCATTGAATTAATATTCATAGCTTATATTTATACACTTATTAAAATAATGCAATAACATTTTGGTGGTTGAATGACCTTAATGCTTTCCTAATGCATTTTTTTTTATTTGAAGAAGTTTTTGGTCATAACTATACGTAGTTTCCATCATGTTTATACATCTGAAAGTAAATTTAGATATCTCTTTATTACTATTTGTATATATTCTTTTAGAATAGTGTTTTTATTCAAACTTTTCCAAAACATAATTATAATTTCTTTGATTTTATTAATTGCTTTTATGTTTTGTGTTAGCTTTGGAATTTTTATTTCCGATGTGCTGCTTATTGTGCTTTCAAACTTATTTTAATCATCATTATTATCATCATGTTAACATTTTATTTGATAAATCTTCAGGTTTTTTTTTGTCATTTTTGTTTATTAAACATCCATAACTACGAGCTAAAGACCGTGATTTAAACACCGTAAATGTTTGTTTTGATTTCCTTTTTCATATTTGTTTCATTACACTTAACCTGTCTGTTGTTAAAGCTATGGTCTATGTTTATGGTTATGAAAATATTGTTCAAGTATTTTTTATTTAATTCTTTTGTCATTAGCCTCCAAAACGCCCCTACAACAAGAAGAAGACTTCAGATACACCTATTCCCTCTACACCGGGTACCTTACCAAAGAAGGAGATGCCAAAAGGTAACTTTTTTTTTTCAGAATTTTTGTATTTTTAATAGAGCTATTGATATATTAAATTTTGTCAATTTTGTTTATTATTTGATTTGGTTAATGGAGAGTAAATATACTAAAAGCAACACAGTACAACGAATTTCAATAGAAAAATTTTATTATTTCAATTTTTCTCTGATTACATTTTATATCTATATACATAATCTTCTATAGTAATAGTAAGGAGGAATTTGAGAGGGGGAGAATTGATAAATAAAGCTGTGCAAGAGGAAACAGATTAATGATAATGATACCCCTAAATATATGCAAATAAAAAGATCAGGCAATATGTCGCTCATAAACATTTTATTGAAATTGATAAATAAGAAAATTTAATAAATACAATAGAACAAATCACAGAGCCTGTAGTGGGAAGGGACATAGCACAAGGCTCGGGCTGGAGTGAACCTTAACTTAAAGACTCCAAAATGCATGCATTTCCTACATAAAATATTCGGGATCAAACTTTTTGCTAAATACAAAAAGATAGTGCTATACTAAAAGCCCATGGGGGAAAAAGGTAATGGATCAAAAGCTATCCTAATCACAATAGACATAATTATTTTTTGTTTATGAAATAACAGTATCCAAAATATTCAGGTCATTTAATATGTAGGCAATAATATACGAAATCTTTATTGGAACTACAAACCCCATCAAGTGGCCTCAACAAAGTAATTTGTATAGAACATTTATTAGCACAATTTAGTGGCCGCAGGGACATTTAACAGAATAGTGCCATCTAGTGGTCTCAAGACAAGGTAATTTAGATTGAACATTTATTTATTAAAGTGACCTCAAAAAATATGACAATGCAAGTCATGCATTTAAATTTACTATTTAAATAAATAACTTGTTATTGAAATTGTAAGGATATATATTTTTTTTCAACTTAATTTATAACATGGGATTACTACTCAAATATATACAGTTTTATTCAAAGCTAAGAAACTTGTTATAAAGTTGTAGAGGGAACGGAGATGAGACACAAAGACATAGAGGTTCTTCAGGAGGTTTAGTAACTTTTATAAGGTTCCGTGTGATACATAGTTTGAGAACCAATGACTTAAAATATGGTTTTACTAGGGAACAGACAAAATTAGCCTTCTTTTGTCAATAAACCAGCTTTCATAAAGTTAGGTTCGGGTAGTGGCCCAACCCCGTCCCCATAAACAAACCCCCAAACTACAAAGATTGCAAATTACAAAGAAGCCTTAGAATAAAATAGTCATTTTTTGTTCAAGAAAATGTTTGCAAATTGTCTAGTTGTAAGCAATCTTCAAATACCATTTACTAGTTACTAGTTACTTGTCTGAAAAGGTTGGTTCATTAAAGGGGGTAAGATGGCAAGGTGGGCTGGGATTTCTAGTATCTTAACTATTGTGTTAAGACTGCCGCCCATTTACAACACACAATTTGAAAGTGATTTCTTTCGCTTAGAAGTGCTGTTATGACTGAGAACTAACATTCCCCAGTAAAAGAGGACTCCTCATGCCTCAAAGAGCACAGCTAAACTTCAGTAAGGCTGAGTGTCTTAAACCTTGTCTCTGTCAATGAAACACGATTGAGAAGATTTTTTTGAGATGATATCAAGTTAAGATATTGTATCCTGTGTTTTGGATAAATCAAAAGTTTGTTTAGTCCTTCACAATATATGAAAAGATACTGGAAAAGAGAGTAAGAAGAAATAAAATTAAGGGAAGGTGGAGGAGAGGAACAGCACAGATTTAGGGAACAGAGGTCTACAATAGACTTGATCTTCACTATAGGACAGCTGATGGAAAGAAGGTATGAATTTGGGAAAGACTTGGTAATGGTATTTATGGATATGATAGTGTGGGTACAAATAAATTTGGAAAACAATGGAGGAGGCTGAATTAGAAAGAGGAGCTGTTATGAGAGTATTGTTTAGACGGAGAAGGAATGATTCCAAATAAAAATGTTAGTGAAGAAAGGAATTGTTCTCTCATCACTATTATTTGTAATGGTATTGGAAATGGTAATGAATAAAGTGGAAAAGAAACTCTGGAAGGAAAGCATGAAAGCCATGTTGACTGCTCATGATATGATGGTTTGGGGGGGAGAAGGAAGAGGAATTATTGGAACAAACACCGAAATATAATGAGGATGTGAAAAAGTTGTAACATAATTGCGTTTATTGTAATGATTTCGTCGTTCTGGATAATTCATTACTTAAAACAAATAATTAAGTTACCAATAAATAGATTTATTATAGAAAAACATATATGGGATATAAGATTACAATGGTTATACAAGATTAATGCTGGTTGACAATTGAACATGTAATATATAAGTTCAGGAAACAAGTGAACATATCGTGGATCCTGGAAAAACTATACGTTAAATGCAAGATGTGTTGACATATAGCAAGTCCAAACTATAGGATTGTCTTGCAGCTGCTCGGGTAACATTAAGCGTCCAAGGTAGCATGGTCAAAAGCAGTAGGCTGGAAGAGCCTGTTCACTATCAAAACAGCTGGGCAAGGGCCAGGCTACTGTCAGTAGGGTCTAAAAAAGAAAACAATTACCAATGAAAGTTAACTGTAAATCCTATAAGTTTAGAGTAACAATTTTTTATATATATATATATATATAACTTGAAATAGCTTGCTTTATTGGGACTTAAGAAAGTCCTGAAGATACATTGTATAATGAATGATATAAGGAATGTTTGTTAATTGCATTGGTAGATGGCTAGCAAACAGGTGTCAACACCAAATAGTACTATGGCCGGTCCTTTTCCTAATAGTACATTTATACAATAACCCATTTCTTGGGGTACAACATTACTTTAGAACACACCAACTTTTAATACTTAGTCAATAGGAGCCAATGATGGGCTAAAAGTAAAGGCATTATCTGCGTGGACCTCATTATGTAAACTAGCGGAGTTTTGTGCTCTACCCACCCCAGCTAATACCACACGCAAAGCGTGCCAACAAGAATGATTCGACACATAGACCTAACAGGATCCAAGAAAAAGGACTGACAACCTGGTTGTAGCCATACATATATTAAACAACTGAACACGACGTCCATGGCGTCATTAGAAAACAGACTAGTCATAAGGACTAAAAAGGAAGTACTGTACTTGTGGAGAAAAGCAACCTTTATTACCTCTGGAGCTCAAGGCTCCTATATTTAAGCTATGTCATATGGACATAAGGAGATCTTGGTCACTTGGACTAATATAAGAAGTCTGAAAGACTCTAGAACACATTAGAGTCACTTTGACTACACCATCTAAGTCAGAAGAACACAAAACCAAAATCTAGTCACTTTGACTGAAATAAGAAATATAGAAAAATTGTGACCTTGACTATATAAACTTGACTATATAAACTAAGTCAAAAGGACATGGCAAATATTATAGTCACTTCGACTATACAAAGTCTGAAGGACATGAAAACAAATTCTAGTCTGTTAAACTAGACCCATAATTCTGATGGACTTATTAATAACACCTTGATACTTAGAAGATCGAAGAGGATTTCCCTCGACGACGTGAGACCCTCGATCCAAACTTCATGGCGAGCTGGTACATCTGTAGATGATAGAGCGGCGATTCCTTCTACAATGATACCACGTGGTGAAGTACAATAAGTAAATCTGAGCGGCACTCATTATATATGATTTCTCTGACCAAACAGAAATAAAAGGAATAAAGTGTAAACACAGGCAAATGGGAGAGAAGGTAACAAGGGGAGAAAGGAAAAGAAAGAGGGAGGGAAGGAAAAGACAGAAGTCCCAAGGAACGCCGCAAGGGCAGCAGCGCTCTATGCTTGAGACTTTGCTTCCAAGCCGGTCTCGTCCATTTCAACTATTGGGTGATGAAGCGAGGATGCGTGTGATATTTACCATGCTGGTGTCCCTGCCAAATTCGTCGTAATTTCCTTGAAAGCATGGTGATTGTATCCAAGCCCATCCTGTTATGGTGAGTAAGTCTTGGAGGATATTATTACTAAATAAATCGGTTTTAATTATCTTCTTAGGATTTCTAAGGATTCATCTTGTGAGTGTTATTTTACACGCTTGTAGTATTTTCTTCTCGGAACCATGGTGGCTGTATCCGAGCCCATCCAGTCATGGAAAGTAGATGTTGAAGCATATTATACCTAAATATGTCAACTTTAATTCTCTTCTTTGGATTCCACTATAATTATTATCATAATTTAGTGCTTTTATGTAGGCTTGTGGTATAGATGTCAATTTTACATAATTGACATGCTACAAAGTGTGAAATTAAATTTAGCATGGTGAATTGTGAAGTTATATGACAAGGAAGAGGATAAGGCAGCGGTTCCCAAACATTTTCCTCTCGCAACACACTATATTATTATTTCATGTCTCGCGACATCCTTCTTTTGCTACTCACTGTTTTGTATATTATATATACAAAATATTATCTACATAGTAAAAAAATACTAATCTAGGACACTGTTATCTATGAATAGTGTTGTCATAGAAGATGAGATAATATTGAAATTAAGAAAAATTAGAACAAAAGAAACACTTGTCTGTTCTGAGTCACAGGCAATCAACAGACACATTAAAACTATATTTTGACAGTTCTGGGGTGCAAAAATTCTAACCTTAGCTGCAAATAGGATTATTTTACCTTTGATCTTGTGTGCGAAGAAGCAGGTTGTTGGCTGTGCCAATTACCATTCCCTGATATACCGACGTGACACGCCACAAACTTCCTTTTGAAACTTAGACTGTATAGCCTACATAGTTGGTGCTATGAAAACCCATCTCAAAAGCTTTTTCAGCTATCACACAAGCTGTCCAATAAGATTGTTACAGAACTATTTTATATAGTATTAAAAATAAAGACTTGATTATTTGTTTAAACATGTTTACAGTAAAATTTATAATTACGAATTGGTTTTCAATCCAACATAGCATACGTATATTATAGAAGTTATAATTCTTACACTAGTTACCATTTTGTTTAAAAACACTTCTTTGAGCAAAAATAAGTCACTAAGGAAACTATTTGTAAGGATTATAAACAACAAAAATTAGCAAAGATGTTATCTAAGTTCCCACTTTTAATTAGACACATACCATTGATTTAAGAGGCAAATTTATTTAATATCTAGAGAAATAATAGATAGACACACTCACATTTCTTCATCAATTGTTTGTAACCCGTTTCTTTTCACAGTTTTCATATTGGTGAGTGTTGAAACCCTGAGCCCACACAGATAAGATGTAGAAAATTGTAAAGAATTGTGAGTTTTTTTTTTTTTGAGGGTACTCATTTTTAAAATGTATTCAAAATTTGTCGAGCATCATTTCCAAATATTTTAATATCAAAGATAAGATGATTGTTGGCACTTTAAATTAATTCGTCTTCTTTGAAACTTAGATTTAATTTATTTTGTATTGTGCTGTTTAAAGGAGATTTGAGCTAATCATATTACTCCACTACTTTGATAGGAAAATACAGTTGTAATACTCCTTCATTGTCTTGAGGTGCTCATAAACAAGTAGTTTTAGCTTTCTTTCTTTGGTTGCATTTACATACGGTTTTGCCACCTTTTATTTTCTTATTCTGAAACCTCACCTTTTCTTCAAAGCATTAATTTTTCAAAAGAAGGCAAAATATTTTCACCTCTTCCTTGCTGGTACAATTTATTTTATTTAATACTTAAATATATTTTCTAACTATGATAACCTTGTACACCACGTTTGATTAGAATGTAATTCACAAAATGCTTCTTGCCCCTCGAGTAGATAAGTTTAGTAGTTCTTCTTTCAATGTATACATGCATCACAAAATTTTTACCCACAACAGCCATAAACTTCTATTTGCATAGTAAAGTTTACCCACTTTGTATGTACCCATTGTTGCACATGCAGCAGAAACGCACATTGAATCTAAGAGAGAATTGGAAAGTGGATTCCATAGGAATGAAGTAATCTGGGAAAGAGTGGGAGTATATGAGATGGTATGTTCATGAAATGATGATGGAAAAGGAGAGTATGCCAAAGAGAATTATGGAGATGAAGTTTGTAGGGAAAAGATCGCAATAGATACCAATAAAGGGATGGTAGGAGCATATAACCAAAAGTGTGTGAGAGCAAACAGGTAGAAGCAATTAAAGGAGGAGGAATGGTTGTATTTTACTAACCTGGCCTGGCCACAGGCTGGAAACAGTTTATGATTACTATGTATTTAGGGTATCCTATGGCTGTGAAAGCTTTGGGGAATTATTGAAATTGCTTGTTTAGATCTTCTTCCTGGCTTTGTTAGCCAAACTCTAGAGTAAAGAGTGTTTTACATGAAGAGGATACCTACTTTGAAAATGGTCCAAGTGAATCTGAGGGTAGTACAGTATAGTTGTATAACCCGTTCAAGAGCTGTAATAAGTTAGTTTCAAAGTCTTTTGTTAGTAATTTTAGCTAGTAGTTTTACTATTGTTTGCTTGGTGTAGGGCAACTGAAATTCCTACAACAAAAAGCTAGAGTTCAATAATTTCCTATATAATTCTCAATTTAACTCACCTTACTTAAAATGTTTTTAAAAATATTTGTTGTACTACTCTTTAACATGATAAAATCATTGATTTAGATACTCTCCATGTTTGGGTATTATTATTTTTTTGCTTTCAGTAATTAATTGGATTAAAGGAAAATCACACAATTTAAAAACTGGCTTTATTAGTCACACATGCAAAGCTTTAGTTTTCATATTTTTGCTATTTTTATGTCCATTTGGTATTCTTGGTTTTTAATTATAGCTTGATTAATTTCCTTTTTAACTGTGTCTCATTATGACAACTTGTCCAATGAATTGTAAAAATTATAGCATTATTATGATTTTAATTTTCTTTTATTGCAGGAAAAAAACCGAAAAAGGGAATGGCAACCCCTAAACAACGACTAGGGAAACTTCTCAAAATCAAAAAAATGAAATTCTAATGACCTGTGTGCACTACGGGGCCTGAAGAATCTCGGTTTATACATTACTTTTAATAATTTGAGTTTTGTTATGAATATCCTCAAGTTATTTCAATAACATGTTTAAGTAAGTTTTTAATTCAACTATTAGATTTTAATTTTGATTTATTCATTTTCAATATACCTACATATACTAAGAGGTCTTTTTGAAAGTGTAATTTGAATTTCGTTTTAATCGTATTCATATTTACATTAGGTTCTTTGTATCCTCAAATCCTAGAATTCTTAAAGATATTAATGCACAAGGTTTTGAAAATGTTTCATATCTTAGATCCCCATTTTTTATAATCTTTGTTATTTTTAGAGCTTTTATGATGCTTACTAGGGGCTTAATACTCCATAACTTTAAGACAAACTTAAAGCAGACCCCAGAAAATATATTCCAAAATTTTCTTTTTTTTTTTCTTTTAAAGGGATTCATGTTATACCCATGAATCTTTAGCATTGTTTAAAGATATTATGTATGATATGACAATGGTTTAACATACCATAATAATAAGATACACCTAGCAACATGTCTCAAGAACATTAATTTGTCACTTAAATAGATGCAAATTCAATTGGCAAATAAAAAATGAGTGTATAACTCTAAAGGGCATTAATGAAAAAAATATGTTTTATCTATATTTTCTTTAGCAAGTTGTTAAAAAATTATTACAATTTTATACAGTCAAATTGCTTATCATGTTTTTAAAATTCAGATTAAAGATTCAAGATTCTTAAGCAAAATGAAGGTGTAATTTTGAGATTGGTTTTCAAGATTTGTATTCTAGAAACAATTTATTCAACCCATCCTTGATGTATACACATTCATTTGCTTTATATTATCAATATTTTTAAAAATGTAATTTAAATCTTGGTTTCATCTGTTGGCATAAGTTAAACATACAAAAAAATCAATACTGTGAAAACATTTTAATTAAGTTATATGGTTTAGATTTAAATTCCAAAAAACTCAAAATATACAAATAAAACTTAAAACTTAATTAAAACCTATAAGCCATAAGTAGATAGAACAAGTGATTTATCTGACCATTTTAAAATAAAAATGGTTGTATTTTGAATTCTATTCAAATTTTAATGTCCTTTTATACACCTGATCTTTTTTTATATTATCTTGCTAAAGTTTTTATTTTCTATAAGTTGAATATGTTATTATTCATATCAAAAGTTTCTTATAGATATTTAATGAAAAGTAATATCCAAGTTTATGTTTATTCTCATGTGTTGTTTTAATATATATATTACATTAAAACTCTAGGCAAAAGACTGAGGAGGAATCAGTAGTAGGTTTAAGTTCATAAGTGTTCTAATAATAAAGTTATATTATTTATTATTGGAATTACTTTATCAGTCCTTAGTCTGTGTCCTTACACAAAAAAATAGACTTTTGTGTGTTTAAATATATATATTATATTTATATATATTTTATGTATATTACTTAAGTTGTGTTCGTTAAATCTCACTAAATATGGCATAAAGAATATGTTGATTTGTAAGACAAGTGTCAAAATGTTTAACCTATAAAGAAAACTACTATTCACTTTGTTATAATGTCAAATACAATAATTCTTTAAAAAAGATTTGACAATAAATTGAAGAATAAAACGCTTCATATGCCAAATAATGTAAACTATAGAAATTTTGTCTATGATTTACTCTGTTAAAAAGTTACTAAAAAAGTTAAAAAAAAAATCGTGTATAAAACAGAGTAAACGTAACATTAATTCAGAAGGTAGGGGAATAAAACAATCTAATATACTTAATTTGCATGATAATATTTTTTATAAACTTTTTACACAATATGATAGTAATATTATTTATTTGATTGGTCAAATTAAAGATTATTTTTTTTGCTTTTAGCTTACAAAATTTTTTTTTTTACATAATATGATAAAATTCTGTAGAACTATACATTTTTTTAATCTAAAGTAAATTTGCCAAGATTCAATTCTACCTGACAAAACAATATCAATCTTTAAATTGAGGTGGTTCTGATTTTCCGTGCCTACCTCATTTCTTGTTATTGTCTCAATTCCTTGACTCTATCCATACTAAGGTTTTTGCAGTTAAAAATAAGCATTTCCCAATTTAATATCCGCTCTTTGAATCTCATTACTCAAAAGCATTAATTCCCAACCAAGGATTTTATGAACTATTGAAGTTCCGTGAGCTTGTGTATTGATTTCATAAATCAATACTTTAAACATTTGGTTCTTAGTGAAGATCTAATATTCAACTACCATAGGCTACTATTTCTTATGATTTACTTAATTTTGAATTTTGATTACAATTACTTTACTGCCTTTATATAGGCCAGTTTGAATCTTCTTTTACCCGGTTTGGTTGTCGATTGGTTTTAAGATGTCAATTTCTTAATAAGATAAAGAAATTGGATTTTACATCCCAATTGGGCGTGCTGAGGGTGGTATTACCTATATGATTTTCCGCTCGAATACAGGAACACTTCCTCATAATTCAATTTTCCTCATCCCTAACACGCATAATTAAATCAAATGCATGCAACTCAAATTGGTGTGGAGATGCATTGACAAAAACCAAACAAACAAAAGCATGTCTTTTACATGTTACATACAGCCATCCTAAAAAAACTGGAACTTTTAGTGTTGATATCTTGGCAAAAACATACTGTAAACAATTTTTAATTTGTAATTTGTAATAATTGTGTAGCTAGTTCTTATTTTAAAACAGTTGGGACTTTTTTCAAAGAGTTTATATACTAAATGTTTTTTGAGTAAAATTATTTATTTAATGGGCATTCGGTTCTTATAAAAAGTGATTAGCCGATTAAAGTTATTTAACTTTACCAGATACTTAAATAATGCTTCATTATTTTGTTTTACCCAAAGCTATTTCCTCAAATAAAATTCATAAATTATACAATTGAAGTACCTATGCTAAATTATATTATTTACAATTTGTTTGATATTATAAATAAACAACTACATAGATCCCACAAATTTGAAGAAGTTTGTTATGCAAAGGGTGACCACCGTCATAAAAGATTTGGAAATGTCTAGCATTTAAAAATAACCTAGAAATTGTGTGGTTAATTTGGGAAATAGTTTTTCTCATCCAAATACTCTTTTAATCTCAACTATTTTTCTTAATGTAAGTTCTAAAATTAATTATTCATAACAAATTGTGTATTTTCAGTTTTAATCTGGAAATAAATCGGTATCCTTCTTATTTATCTTGTGCATTTCGTTCTGCGTTTATTAAGATTGATCTTATGTTTCTTTTCTCAATTTTTGAATCTATTTATAAAATGTTTTCCAAATATTGTGTTACCGAAAGCCTTAGTAATTAAGTTTTTATTTGTATACAAATTTATAAAGCATATAGCCATACTTAGTAACATTATTTTCCAAAAGTTATATATTTTAAGGTATATATGTATTCCAACTTCTTTCAATAGATAGCTTAGGAATAAAAGAAAATTCACTCATATTCTTGGACTCATGTTTAATCACAATCAAGCTTTTCTGTTCAAGCTTGTAGAAATTTTATATACCCATATATATTTATAGTACTATTTTGACTAAAGACATAATATATAAAAATGTCTATAGTAGTTGCATATTAAAAGGGTTTATTTACCTCAGTAAACTGGATCAATGATTTCGTGTGACCAAATGTTTAATCAGCTTTTGTTTTTAAGTAATTCACTGATACAATTTATGGACATAGCATATTTTACCAGGGATGTGAGTGATAGCAGTTGTAATTGTAGCTGGGGTAAAAAGTAAAGTAATAGTAAATGGGGTCCTAATAATAGCAAGGCTGTCTTAATATTAGCTGTGACATAGGTATTGCCAAGAAATTTAATGGCCCCCAAATATGAGCGTTTGCACATATTTTCCACGTGTATCAAAAATCAGTTCATTAGCTGTATTATAATTAGTTGGAACATAGTATTAAGCAAAACTTGTTTATTCTTCATGTTGTTAAATACGTGGTTCAATTTCTTATGAAACTTTGCTAAGAAAATCATTTTGTTGCACACTGTTCTGATAAGTCATTAGTTTAAATATATGTTCAACTTAAATATTGCTTTTAAAAAACTGGTTACCAATTTGTTTGAGTTATTGTATGGTAATAGAATAACAACAATTCAATGCTTAAATATAATACTGTGTGCATGCATTCTTTCATTACTCACGTAGACAATTTAAATATTGTGCTCATAATAAATCCCAAACATATCTCCTAATTTACTTAACGTTATTTTGTAGTGTATTGCTTGCTTTAAATTTTTAATCCCTATTCAATCTCTTTTCAATTTTATAGGTAAAAACTTAGACTTAAATTTATTCCTTAAAATATGCATCTAAATCATACCTTTCTTGCTATTTTTATTTTATAAACTTGAGCTGCAAACCAAAATAAAGTTCCTAAATCTCTTTATTTATAATAAGTGTTGGTATTCATTATAGGCATTGTACTTATGTGTTGCATATGATTATTAGATCCAGTTGGCGTAGGAAAAAAATATTAATTACCACTGCTCTTATAACAATAAATGGTAAAATGTAACGTAAATAATATATTTAAGGTTACATTATCCACTGCAAAACCTTCTCATACTCCTGTACTAGGTCAAGTATAAGTAAAGGATAGCCGATAATAAATGAGTAATTACTGTTGCTCCTCAAAATGATAGTTGTCCCCAAGGTAATACAACTCTTTTAAAAGCTGTGGGCTTATCTAGAAATAAAATTAGATCTAATTGGATATAATCCATCCTTTATAGAGATTTGAGTGAGGTTATTGATGATGAGATGTTTAGTTTAAGCAAACGTATAGGCATTAATATGGTGAGTAATCATCAAGAATTTAAACCCTTACCTTCCAATCAATAATGACTGACCACCTTTCAGAGGTGACTTAAGTGTAATATAAGTCTGACCACTTAAATCACTCAGTCAATGCTATTGCTATAGCTACACTGTATATATACTAGGGGTCTGCGAGCTTGGGTTTTTTCATTCGAGTCAAACTCAAGCCGAGTATTTCTAAAAGCTCCCGAGTTTGAGTCGTGTCATCATATTCATAATTTTAAAATGTTATTAAGCGTATATTTTTGTTTATTTTAAGTGACATAGTATATTTATAATATCAGTTAAAACAAACACAAAAAGTAAATATCACATATTTAAAAATATATTAAAACATCACTTGTTCTTAAAATAAGTAGTACTCATTTTTATAAATATTAAATACCTTGGGAAAAAATGTTAAGAAATGGAAACATCAGTTTTTAAATTAGAAATAATACTTAAAAAACATTTAAAATTAAGAACACTTAAATAAAAATTTAATAGAAAAAAAATTTTTAAATGGTTTCAACACTCGTGTCTTTAAGTACATTAAAATTACACAAATATTTATAAAATAAAAGTTAATAAAAGAAATTGATACCCATTGGCTTGGAAATTTATAGTAAAATCGTGTAAAAACACCACAAAAAATAAAGTAAGTGATAGTGAAGGAAGACAACCTGAAAGGAGAGCTAGGTTAGGCCTAGATATAAGCAAACGGACTTCAATTCTTCTTACAATTTTACACTTACCACTTAAACAGTTGCACATTGTTTTTAATTTTCGGAAATATTCCATTTTCCTTAATGTGTATCTTCATATGGAAAAATTGTATTGTCATAAATTTTAAACAATGTGTTACTGTGTAAATGTGAAGTTAAAAATTGTTAAGACAAAATTAAGAGAGAAGTGTGTTTGTTTATATCTAGGCCTAACATAACTATCCTTTCAGGTTTGCTTCCTTCACTATCACGTTACATTATTGTTCAGTATTTCTAAACCATCTTATTAATAAAAGTTAGCAAAATTGACGTTTTAGTGAGATGATATTTCCCCAAAATGCTTTTGTAACTTAATTTACCTTACAAGAAAACATAAGCATCATAAACGGTTAAAAAATTTAGTTGTTTCATATTTCGTTTATTATTCCTTGGTATTATTGTGCATGAATACATCCTCTTTTCCAATTCCATTCCTCTCTGTATATGTGCATGCGTGTGTGTGGGCTCTCGCTAAAAATTATCTTATTGAGCAATTTATTTCACTTCAATTTTTAATGTTTATGTATATATTTTAAAATGAAAAATAGGATGGTTAAAATTATATTTCTGTTAAACGTATTGATTAATACACGTTTTTAAATATTATCTTAAGTTCGAAAACATTCAATATTATATATTCTCGATATTAAATTTTTAATTCAACATAAATTATTATTTTAGATAGGGATCGGATAAAGGTAAAAATAATGATTATTCAATCATTAAGCAATCTATTTAGCTATTTAATTTTCATTGCTCTGTCATGACAATACAACTTCAATCAAGAATAATTCAAAATGGACTACAAAATAAATAAGTTGACTTGTTGAAATTATTTTTATAGCTTCATTACGATATAAATATGAAAAATGATATTCATTTTAACAATTGGTTTGGTAATTGAATTATTTATTAGTGGAAATGCTAATATTATCTTAATTAAATAGCCTTTGCCTACCACCACCCGTTTAAAAAATGTATTATTATGTAAATCAAGTGATAGCTCGAAAATTACGAGTCTACAAAACTTTCGATCTCGATCTCAAGCTTAAATGATGAGCTCAACTCTAAGCTCAAAATCCGAGTATTCGCAGAGCCCTAATATATATACACATTTAATCTATTAACTTTTTAGATTAAGAAAGAATTTGCTGCGCTTAATACCTAAAAGGCCTTAACTATTGAAAATAAATATGATTTCAAAATTCAAGTAAAATATTATTTTGTTGATATTTATAATTATTTCTATGCTTGTCTCATTTAGCTCACTAAGCAAAATCTTTTTTTCGCCCTTTAGATATTTTTGTAGATATGACATGTACTAGAAGAGATAATAATTTATCACTTTCTTCTGCCTTTTTCATTTTTTTCATAATTTTCTTTTTAGCAGTTAAAAATTGTCCCATTATTGCAATCAAGTAGTTAGAAAGATTCATTTACTAGAATCAATCCATTTACTAGAATGATTTCAATTCCATTTGAAGTAACCTAAAATAATTTACTATTTGTTTGGCCTACAATCCAGTTATTAAAATATATGATGCTAGGCGTTTATAGAGTGTAACTACCTATGGAAATATATTTTTATATCATTTTCTTACACAACTAAGTGATCAGAAAGACACTTTGCTTATCTCAGTATTAACAAATTTGTAGGAGTATAGCTCAAACTGGTAAGACGATGCAAAAAAGGTTGATATAAAATTTAAACATAAATTTATATTAAATAATATTTTGGTCTGAATTCCCGAGTATTAATTTTTTGTTTTGTCACTACTATTATACCTTATGCTGCAAGTTGTGGGTAAGCCATTACAAGTGATGTCTGCAACATATGAGTATCCTATTGCTCTTTGGTCTTTTTAAGCCAGTAAGAAAGATCCTTTGAATTTAGCACTCGAATTTCTTTGTCATATCTTAGTTAAAAGTTAAGTTCTCTACATCTTTATTGAAAATACTTGCTTTGATTGGTATATAAGTTTTTGTAAACTCTTTTTTTGTGAATACATTTATTCAGTTAATCATATTTCTAATTTTCTACTATCAAAATAACTACAATATAAAATCATTTAAACTTGAAGGGATTCTTACGTATATTATCATAAACCTAAATATATGGCTTTATGTAAATCACACAAGTGCCTAAAGTATAAATTAAAAATATAGTATGTAAATTTTCATAGATTTTTTGTAATTGTTTTGTATTAGATTAGATACTAGGGATTAACATGTTCTGTAACCATACTTTTATGTATAGTTTTGAGCCAGATAAGATAATTTACTTAGGAAAACTTGCACATTTCACTTTACTAGAGTAAACGAATAACTACTGACTGACAATATAATTATATAGGTGGACCAAGATAAACTATTTGAAATTGAATTTAGTTTTTGATCTCAAAAAATCTTACTCTTGTTTGATTAAAGTTTTTTAATCTTCAGCCAAACTAAATTCAAATTCCCAATGCTCAAGTCGTATTTTGCCTTTCGCATGGCGTTTTAAGCTAAAAATTACAATATTATTGGCAAATTTGCAGTTACCCCATTCAATATTAATTCTCCAAGTTGTAGTTTTCTCTATCTTAGTTCCAAGTATGCAAAAAATAGAATGACAATTTCTCATTTTGGTGAACAAGCCAATATATCAGTATTTATTGTGCACTATTGCTATTTAAAAAATAAACCATTTTCTTTCATATTAACATTTAACCTCCAAATCTGGACAAGTTGGTATAATACTTTTTCTCAATTTTTCAACTCTTGATCCATCTTTTATCATATTTAGCTTAATTTCTAAAACTGTTAACTGATAAGATATAGGTGGTAAAAGTAATTATATTAAGTGATCTCAAGAGATTTTAAATTTTAACAACTGTGATAAATATCAGTTCTAATAGGTTTGTGATAATCCAAAAGTATTTTTTTTAATAAAGCAAAAAATAATAATTTTGTGCATACTTGTATCATAATATATTGGTAAAATATTTACTTTTAAATGTTATATAAATATTTGGATTTTGTCAGTACTTGTTACCTCTAGTTTTATAAATTTTAAAATCTCCTTTATAAATATAATTGAGCTTAGTTTTGAAAGGAAAAAAATCTTTTAAAATTCTGTTTTCAATTAAAGTTAAAGTTTCTCTAAGACATTATTTTTCACGTAGTGTGTCAAGCTTAGGCTATTTTCATTGTGTAGCTAAATGCCATGTTCGTTTTAGGTTGATGCAATTTGGAACATCAATATTTGTTATTATGATTATGTAGTGTATGTAAATCCAACCTGGAAATTAGTTCCTTTGTATTGGTAAATTTATCAAATGTGTAAATGTTCAAATTATTTTGCAACTATCAAAGCCATAGAGACAGCATAATTAGCTCATTTCAAGCTACGCCCTTTCAAAAATTTGTTTTTATTTTTTGTTTTTCCAGTTTATAAACGATTTTAATCCAATAAATAAGGTTGTTTAGGTAAATTGCCACACTATTAAAATTAATTAGTATAAGTTAATTGAATTACAAATTATGTTTACTAAGTCTGTACTTGTTTTAGCTATGTTGCTGCTCTGTACCTTTAAAAAAAAATTAGCGTTTATAAGTGTTTGTGTGTGCGAGAGGTTGCATCACCATAGAGGCTGATTTTTACATTAGTTATGCCCCTTTGTCAATAATAATAATCTGATGTTTAAAACTGTGCCATCCAATCACCTATATCAGCTTTTACGTTTGATGAGTAGTTTGTAAAGACATTTGTACTGTCTTTGTTATCTGTGTGTATTTCACACAAGCCATTGTTCCTAATTGCACAAGAGTATCGTTAATCCGAATTGATTGGGACCAGATATAGTTAAGAATTTTCAATCTTTTCAGGTAATTGAACGACAAAATGTTTTGCCATTAAAAAAACTTTGATTCAAAATTAATGTATTTGGCTTGGGCCACATTGTCATCTCTTGATTGTAAAGCTATGCTGTTTAACAACATTCTACATTTACAAAAACTACTGTTCTTAATTAATAATTCAAAGTTCGGATAATCAATGCTCCAATGTGTTTGTACATGTAAACAAGACATTTTACCTTAGGTCTTGTGGGAAATTTGTTTTCACATATTTGTCAACTGTGATTACATCATTACTCTTTCAACTGTGACATAAAAGTGCCTCTAGAATTAATTCTAACATGCCAAGTTTCATAGTTTCAACTTTTCCATTTGTATTAATGGTTTATAGATTTTAGCCACATAAATCTTACATCACATTGTAATTTGTAGCACAGACATCTTTAATCATACTTGGTTTCAACTGTATTAAGAAACCTATTTGTAAGTTTGTGTTTACATTTGTATTAAAAATAAATCAAAAGTCTTGATTATTTTCATGTTGTTGCTGTTTCTATTAGGATTAATAGGCCAGGAAACGAAATCACACACGCATTGACATGGTGTAAACAGTGTATTTAATATATATAATGTATGACAGAAACAACTAACCAGTAAACAGACCAACGAACAACTAACAGTAAGATACAGTTACACGGTGTAAGTATAGAGATAGCCAACATAACACAAACTTTTCAGAGTTGCCAATACAACCATATTAATACCTCCTCTCAATTCTGCAAAGATTAAGACAAAGAGAAAAAAAAATCAAATATAATAAGGTAAAAGCCTAACCAACACACTTTTGTATTCCAATACTTATTCACAAATTCTAATCAAATTTCTGTAACATTTAATAGATTTCTAAAATACTCAAATTTCCTTATTGCTAATCCTTTTGTCATTATGTCTGCTACTTGTTCATCAGTAGCTACATATTGTAATTTAAAATAACCACTACTAATTAAATCTCTTACAAAGTGATGCCTCACATCAATATGTTTGGACCTCTTCGTCTCATAGGTTTGTGCCATTTTCATACAAGATTGGCTGTCTTCAAAGACAATAACTGGCTTTACACAATCAAGACATTCATCAAATAACTGGATTAAAAACTTGCATTCAGACATTCCAGCAGAAAGAGCCAGATACTCAGCTTCACTACTAGAGAGAGCCACAACATTTTGTTTTTTGGAACACCATGACACAACATTATCGTTTAATTTAACAACAAAACCTGTAACACTTTTCCTATCAATAGGATCACTAGCATAGTCTGAATCAACAAAAGCTTTAACATTTATATCTGCACAAATATTATTTTTAACATACTTCAAACCAAAATTACTAGTATATTTAAGATAACGAATAACATTCTTAAGATAATTCCAATGAGTTTCATTATAACAATTTTGAAACCTTCCAAAATAAGATACCGCAAAACAAAGATCTGGCCTTGACCCTTAGCATCAAATACATTAAACTACCAATCAATTCTTTATATGGAACTTTATAACTTTTTCCCTCTGAGACCTTTTGTAAATTCAATTTTGGTTGTACTGGTATTTTTGAAATTTTACAATCATTCATCCTAAAATGATTTACAATTTTGTCAATAAGATTCTTTTGACTAATCAATATATTATCCTCTTTCTTTTCAATTTCAAGACCTAAAAATATCAATCTACCATCAGAAGTTAAATCCCTAATGTCAAGAGAATCCATTAACTTACCCTTTACACTATTAACATCATCAATTGAGCTTGAGAAAATAATAAAATCATCAACCCAAATCAAAATATATGTAGAATCATTAAAGTATAAGCATGGATCAACCTTAGATCTTAGAAAATTTAACTCACTCAACAATCGGTTAACACTGTCGTTCCAGCACTTTGGGCTTTGTCTCAAACCATATAAGGCTTTCACCACTTTACACACTTCACCGTTTTTTGTGCGTAAGCCATCAGGAGGGTAAAGATACACAACTTCTTTTAATTCACTTTTTAGAAAAGCAGATTTTACATCTACCTGATGAATGAATAAATCACGCTGAACAGCAACAGCCAATAGTGTTCTAAGTGTCACCAACCGAGCTACCGGAGAATAAACATCTTCCTCCTCCAAAGTAGGTTGCTGGTAACCTTTAGCTACCAAGCGGGCTTTCTTCTGAGCTACACCATCAATTGTCTTCTCAGTAAACACCCATCGAGATTCAATTATGGATACAACAGGTGGAGGCTGTACCAATTCCCATGTATTATTGCTCTTAAGAGACTAACTCTCTTTCAATAGCCTCCTTCCAACCATCATCTTGTTGAACAGCATCTTGATAGGACCTAGGAGTTTCAAATGGAAGATAACCAGCACTGAGAGCCATAGCCATCCCGACTTCATAATCTTCAAGATGTTTTGGCATTTTACTCACTCTTTTACTGTGTCTTCTTTCAGGAACTTCAATCGTTTTAATATCAGAGTTATCAGGATCAGGTCCTTTTGTCTTCTAATCCATTTGATCTTGGATATACTCTTCTACATCTGAATTTTCCGAGTCATGATTTTCAACATCTTTAGTTAGAATCTTGCTCTCATCAAAGACGATAGATCGAGCAGTGACAACCCTCTTACCCACGGGATCCCACACTCGATAGCTATTATGACAATACCCTATCATAATTAAGTTCCTTGAACGAGCGTTTAGTTTCCCGAAACGATCATCTTTGGGAATGTGTGCATAAGCTGTGCAACAAAAAACTCTAATTTTACTCAAATCAAACCATACCATTTTTCTGCAGGGGCTACATCTCCATGTAACACAGATGTAGGAGTTCTATTAAGCAAATTAACAGCCAATACAACTGCTCCCCACATGTCTATTTAAACCGGAGTCAAATATTAGGCACCTAGCTTTATCTAAAATAGTTATTGAGTCGTTCACTTACTGAATTTTGTTCTGGATTTCTTGGAATAGTGTACATTACATTAATACCTTTAGCTTCACACAAGTTCTTAAAGTCACTGGAAATATATTCCCCACCATTATCACAATGCAAATTCTCTATTTTTCTATTAAATTTAGCTTCAACTATAGCAATGTACTTTCTGAAGCATTCTTCAACTTCACTTTTCCTCCCAAATAAATAAACAACTGTAAAATGACTAAAATGATCAATAAATGAAACAAAATAGTTTTTACTGTCATGTGTAGTTGGGGTTATTTTGCTACACACATCTGATGAAATAATTGCAAGATTCTTTTTGCTTTTCTTTCTTCTGGTACATATTTCAAAAATGGTGCTCTTCTTTGTCACACAAGTCTGAAGAATTATCCACAATATTTACTTCACTTGAATTTAAATTCATAGTGACAAAATACAGATTGTCGATAAAATTCCCTTTCAAAACAAGTTTGTCATTATTCAGAATAGTCACACATTTATTATGAAAAATAACCTTTAAGTTATTTTCTTCGAGCCTTTTAACAGAGAGCAGGCTATGGGACAATCTGTCACACGCCAAAACCTTATGCATTGTTACACCAATACCGTCGCTGATTAACTATTTCACCAACTTTAGCCACACTAATTCGTGAAGAGAATTCCTGAACATCAAATAAATACTTAGCATATTCAGCTTGAATTAGATGGTTTGTTGCCCCACTGTCAACAACAAAATTAATAATCTTTTTGATTATTTGACATTCCACAACCTAACTCAGTGGTACCATCAGAGCCTGATACCAAAAATGAAACTTCTTTTTCTGAATTTCCAGCAAAATTGTTTCTATTTGGACATTGTGAACGCATGTGTTCTTTTTGATTACAGGCATAGCACTTACCGGTAAATAATTTAGGTTGCATCACCTTATTTGGTTTCCACAAATTATCATTCCGTTGACCAAACCTTTTAGCACGATACCTTTTAAACTTATTTTTATGCCCTATAAAAGCATGGCTTTATGCACTTGAAACACTTGAACTACAACTTTTTAAATTTTGTTCTTTTGATAAAAGCTTATTTTTTACAAAGTCTAACATAACTGCACTTGTATTAGACGTAAATAAAATGTCAATAGAAGTCACAACTGGTAAATACCGCTCAGGCATAGCTGCCAACAGTTGAGTAATACACTCTTGTTCTTCAACAGTACCTCCAAAATTCCTCAATTCAGCTACTGTTTTATCAAATTCGATGATAAACTCATTCAAGCTTGATTTACCTTCAAAAGACGTGTTTCTTAATTTTTTCTGAAGTTCAATACGATTCATTATGCCCATTTTAACATATGTAGACTTCAAAGACGTAATCATTACTTTAGAAGTACTTGCATTTTTGATTTGTTCCAAAACATTATCAGCCACGCATTGCACAATCAAATCCTTGGCCTTAGCGTCTTTCATCAAAAAGTTGTCTTTTAACTTTTTAATCCGTCAATACATCCGGTGGATCAATAGACAGTATTTCTAGCACTGCATTCCTTTCCAAAAGTCTCTCGAGACGATATAACCAGTTTTCAAAACCACTACCATCTAAAGGCTTTAATCTTGGATGCGTATAGGATACAGATGCCACCGCCATGTTGAACTTGATCAAAAACTTTGCTCACCGTTTTCCACGAATCATACCATTACAAATATTAATAAACACACATTCTTGGTCCATAACCTATTAGGGTTAATAGGCCATGAAACGAAATTACACACACATTGACATGGTGTAAACAGTGTATTTAATATATATATTGTATGACAAACAACTAACCAGTAAACAGGCCAACGAACGACTAACAGTAAGATACAGTTACAGGGTGTAAGTATAGAGATAGCCAACATAACACAAACTTTGCAGAGTTGACAAAACAACCATATTAATAGTTTCATTATCCTCTCTGTCCAAACAAACTTTATATATAGTACAGTACAATCTCGCTAACCCATCACCTGTGGGACTGAGTGTGTTCTGAACGCAAAAAAGGTCGGGTTATTGGAAGAAAACTAGATAATTACAGTAATGTATTACATACATACATAAATAAGACAGTCTAAAATGCATTAAACTTATACAGAAACACATTTTTAGTGAAAAAAATCAGTAATGTTCTTTAGTTTGGCAGACGACAGTCTAGACTTAGCTGCAATATTCCTCCATTTCTGGATCCACAAGATATTCATAGGTGTACAGCTTTCGTTCTTTTTTATGTACTGAAGAGCAACACCAAACTTACGTACGTGATACACGGGCAGGTGATTCATTGTTATCATCATCATCATCAGGGCCTTCATTTACAGTTTCTTCATGAATTTGCGAAACAGCGTCAACAATCTCATCGTCATTTAGTAAGCCACTCATAAACGTCATTTTCTTGGATACCATGTAAAGTTTTTAGTCGTTGATAATTTCCGGCATGTCTGTGTCTTACGCATTCCCAGTTTGCTCACACTCGATCATCACTTCCAGCCAAAGTTTACGCCAAGATTTTAGCAGTGTGTCATGTTTCATTTCATTCCATGACTCGGCTATTGAGTAAATTGCATCTTTGATGCTTACGGATTTCATGGCTTCAAAAAAACTACAGCCCTCTTCTATTTTTTCTAAAATTGAGCTGATGTATTTTTGGCGATAACGCCTTTTCAGCCACTCAATCACGCCTTGATCCATCGGTTGTATCAGATAAGTTACATTGGGTGGAAGAAATGCAACTCTTATTTCTACTTTTACCAATTTTTCCTTCAGAGGGGTGCGGTGGAGCATTATCCAACAACACAGAGTGCAAAAAGGAAGTTTTTGCGTCTTCAAGTTTTTTCAACAGCAGGCACAAATTCTTCAAAAAATCATGACTTAAATAGAGTACAGTCCATCCAAGCTGATGTTTTGTTGCGGTAATAAACTGGTAGCAATGACAAAATAATGTTCTTGAACACCCTTGTCTTTTTGGACTTGCCAATGACAAAAAAGCCGAAGCTTATGTGTACCATTAGCATTGCTGCAAGTAGCAATGGTTAGCCTGTCTTTGGCAACTTTTGATCTCATCAAGATCTCATTTTATGCAGCAAGTGTTTTTGTCGGTAACATTTTATAGTCTAGGCCATTTTCATCTATATTATAGACTTGGCCAGGTGCCAATTCATTTTCTTCAACAATTTTTTTGAATTCCAAAGAAAACTCTTTAGATGCCTTGTCACCAGCTGATAGTTTTTCACCTGATATTGTGCAATATCTAGCTCCATGACGGGGGGCCATTACACATTAACGTAAGTGTGTATAACCCGAATGAGTAGTAAGACGCGGTGCTAATATAATAATAATAATAATATCAGATAGCTAAGAAGCTGGCACTGATACTTTTTCTTCAAAGCTTAGGACGCTTTGATCCATTGGGTGACAGACATAATATTTGCTGGTTGAAACAATGCTTGCTTATCTCCAACTTTTAATTCGTCACTGTCAGGGTGTGAAGGAATGTTGTCGAGGATAAGAATTGCTTTCCTCGGCAAATTATTGGCAGCCAAAGGTTGAGAACCTCTGTTTTAGGTCATTATTATATATTTAAGTATTGCATCTCTCAGTTGTCTAAAGTAAATTAAATAACATACAAATACAGTTTATTTATATCAACATCAACTGTTTTCAGCTTGTGGCTGGGTCCGTTCAGTAAAATATTTGCCCCTCATCTAGTTCTTGTTCTCTTTTCCGGCCTTTTTCCTATATTCTTCATTTCCCTAATTCTATTTGATATTCTCACCTTTTCTATCCTCGATAGATGACTATACCATCTCGGTCTTACTTCCTCTACTATCTCGTGTACTCTCACTCTTTCCTGGATAACTTCATTCCATGTCCTCTAAGGTTACCTAGTCTCTTACATTCATGTCCATGTTTTTGCTGCATTTGTAAATATGTGTACAAAGTATGCCCTATACAGCACTTCCTTCCACTTGCACCTAGATATCAACTCTCTGCAGCCCTCTTCTTATTAGATCCTCTCTTCTCCCATACTCCACCTCACTCGCACTTCCAAGATATTTTACATTCTGTGTCTTTCTCAGTTCTTCATCCAACTCTATAGCTTTACTAGGCCTTATCTTGTCATTACCATCACTTTACACTTTGCTGTGCTAAATTTCACTCCACACTCTTTCACTTCCCATTCTATTCCTGTAGTGCAGCGCTTCCCAAAGTGTTATCCGTTAAGAGTTTGGAAGGAAAATTGAATGTGACAAGATCTCAAAACTGAATTTGTGCGGCCATGACATATATTTAGGCAAGCTTTGGGTATAAATTATTTAGCTACTGCATTTTTCTGTGAAGCAGTGTAGATAGAAATTATAATAAAGTGGAAGTGTGTCATGTGTCATCTCATTCAGCTTTGCTCGCTCGCGCCGCCCTTTCTTGGAATCATGCAAAACATCAAGGACGTTGGCGAAGCACACAGCAAAATCAGACAGAGAAACCTGACAGTGCCGGTTAACTTCTCTGTGAGAACTTTGCCGCGCTTTCAAAGTGTTGCCAAATAGTGCAATGCTCCTAGCAAAAATGTGCCATCATATTGAGGGGGTTCATCTAGAAGGTAAGGGCAAAGCAACTTATTTCTTCACAAGCAAGTACAGTAAACTTACACAAGCCCATAAAAATATATAGTATCACTCAAAAACCATTAATGAAAAGACTTTGATGATGTCCTACTTAGTCAGTTACTGAGCAGCACAAGCTGGTGGAGCCCACACTATAGCTGAAAACCTTATCAAGCCTTGCATAAAGGACACAGTGGAATGTATGTGGGATAGAAAAGCCATGAAACTAGTAGAGACAGTTTCTTTGTCAAATAACACAGTCTAACGACAAATTGGGAACTTAGCAGAGGACATGAAAGCTACTATACTTTTATGAATAAAATGCACTAAATTTTCACTCTAATTGGATGAATCAATGGATGTGGCAAGGTTGGCAATTTTAATAGTATTTGTGCGCTACCAATACTTTGGAGTCTTTTCAAGAGGATTTGCTTTTCTGCAAGCTGTTACCAACTAACACAATTGGCACTGAAATGTTCAAGTTAACTGAATAATTTTTCAGAGTGAGTAGCAGCATCCCATGGAATAACTGCATAGATGTGTACACAAATGGTGTGAAGGTCATGACTGGAAAGACATCCGATACTATCTCAAGAATAAAGCAAAAATCGGAGAGTGCAGCAGTTGCCACCGTGTCTTCCACTGCCATGCCATTGCTGTGAAAAAATTGCCTACTCCTTAAAAGAAAATTTGGATGAAAGTGTAAAAAGAATTAATTTTATCAAATCAAGAATACAAGGCTATTCAAAATGTTTTGTAATTATATGGGGAGTCTAGATAGGTTTTTACTTCTTCACACAAAAGTAAGGTGGCTCTCTTTCAGCATTGACTCGGCTCTTCGAAATGAACACTGAAGTCGGAAACTTTTAAATGTGTTTCATGTTCACTTGCTAAGTTTGCTTGATAGTTTCAACTGTTAATTTCCGGAAGAACACAAAAAAATGAAAGAAAACTATGGGTCTCTAAACTTTCTCATACTCTGCTGTTTTGAAAAAGCCACCCTGTCTGAGATCGCAGCAGTATGAGTGCCTGCTTGATTTGACATTCTACGATCAAAGAGAATTTTGAAACAAAGAATTCATTATCAGAATTTTGGTGTCAGCTAAGAGAGGAATTTGAAGTTTTATCAGATAAAGTGAAAATCCTCCTGCCCTTTGCAAAAAACTTACTTATGTGAATCAGGATTCTCTGCTTATGTGGATACTAAAAAAAATACAGATCCCACCTCATTGAAGAGCCAGATATTCGGTTGCATCCACATTCTGCAAATCAAAACAGTACTATCCCTCTCATTAGAATCTAAGTTTGCGGCCTATACTAAATACCATTTTTATGTGGGTAACATATTGTGGGCTTTGAATTAGTTATCAAATAAATGTGTTGTCTTTATGTTTGTTGTTGATGTTTTTATTTTATGTAGTTAACCCTTAGTTGGTCGACGGGTGAGCGCCATGCTCATCTTGAAATTCCTTTCTTTACTACAGGCGTTATAGTTAAGATAAATTCCTGGAACTCCGTCCAGCTGCCTAGACAAGTTTTACAAGCGGGTAAACGAAGTGTTAACGGTCAGCTTTAAGTTCAGTGGCCTGTAGGCTGTCGTTATTAACGTCACACTGAGCGCTGCGCTTACCCATTGACCATCCATGTTACAAGATTTTATATAATGTGCTATTTGCTGGGTTTTTTTTTTATAATTTAGAACCTTTTCTTTTATATTTAAATTTTCTTTCAAAAAATATCAAAATTAATTTTAAAGCTATTTTTGGTCGCTATGGATCAAGAACATCAAATAGTGGAGTGGTTGAATGGTTTTCAAAATGAAGAGAGTGATGAATGTGATAATTCAGAGGAGTCTGATGTGAATGAATTGAACAATAGCGATCATGACAGTGAAAGTAAACAGTCTGCTGATAAAGCTGATCATCCACCTAGACTTGAGCCACAATAGGTTGGTCGAGATAACCTTACTCTGTGGCATATTCATCCACCTAATAGCGCATAGGCGTAGACCACGAAAAAACAAAGTTATCCACCCTGCAGGCCTGAAAGTGGTTGGTAGAAATGCCAAGTCAGTTTAAGAGGTGTGGAAATTGTTTCTTTCCAGATCTTGTCATTGAAGAGATAACTATCCATACAAACGACTGTCTGAAAATCATGAGAGAAAACTACAGTTGAGAATTTGATTTAGTTGAAACAAATTCTGAAGAAATAAGAGCACTCATAGGCTTGCTGTATATATTGCTGGTTTGCTGAAATCGTCACACCAAAATATAGAAGATTTATGGGCGACTTATGGAACTGCGCCCGAGTTCTTCCACCTTGTAATGAGCTATAAGAGGGTTTACCTGCTATCAAGAGCCCTGAGATTCGATGATGCAACTACTAAAGATAAATTTGCTCCAATAATACAGTTTTTTGATGTTTTTGTGGAACAATGCCTGGAGAACTATAGTGTTGGTGAATACATCACTGTTGACGAAATGCTAGAATCTTTCAGAGGAAAGTGTTCTTTTAGGCAACTTATGTCTAAAAAACCAGCAAAATATGAGTTGAAAATGTCTGCCATGGTCGATGCTAGATTATTCTACTCAAGTAAAATAGATATCTATTGCGGTACCCAACTGAATGGTCATTTTTACCTGAACAACAGGCCAAGTAGTGTTGTCTATAGAATGGTTGGAGAAAAAAACATTTCAACTTGAATAAAACTCAAGATGTTTAACACACCCAAATGCTTAAAAATTTGTTTCCATCGTGAATAAGTTTAGTATCTATGTAGGTGCTAGATGAAAATATAGTCGCCCTTATGCCAAATACACGTATATGCAAAATTGATGTTTTGTAAAAACGATATTTAAAGTTCCAGTTTTCAATTAATTTCAATGGGAAAAATAAAGTTTTAATACAAATTTAAGCTATTTAAAATTTGAAAAATAATTCATGATTATGCTATGATATGATAAAATATCGACTAACAACTTTGAAAATACATTCAGGTAAAAACAGCAAAAAATGCCCATACGTGCCTTTGGCCAGGGCAACAATAGTGCTCCGTGATGAATTAAAAGCATATATATATATATATATATATATATATATATTTATCAAAGTGCCGTTAAAGCATATATTAAAAATGCTAGAAAATTTAATTTAAATACATAAATATATACATATTTATTAAAGCCTTTTAAGCATATACATGTTAAAGTACCAACGCCGTAGAAACTTGCCAAAAATTACTGAAGTTAATGAACAGTGCAACTAAATAATGGCAAGAGCGCACCTCAAACACAATAAATCCTAATCAAAGTCATGGTTTATGAAGAACTTAATCATTTTTTCTAGCACCGCGTCTTACTACTCGTTCGGGTTATACGCTTTAAGTACTAATTACTCTAATGGATTATGAATTGGGAAGGTTGAATTAGAGGAAGTGAACCCGCATTTGCGTGGAGTGAGAGTGGAAAACCATTTAGGAAAAACCACCCCCAGTTCACCCAACCGAGATTCAAACCTCGATCTCCTCATCCTCAGCAGTCGAGCTCAACACGACCAGCTCGTTAGCCAACTACGCCACCGAGGCGGGTTTAATCATTATTAATCCATGGCATATCCACGTTTTTAAAACTGAAACAAAACCCATTTGGAAAACGAGATTATTTTAAAGTTAACTCGAAACAGTAATTTTGAAAAGAGTACCTCCCCCCCACCCATTATTTTATCAGAATAGAATTTTGAATAATAAAGCCCAACTTAAGCTTAAATCGGCGCCCTCACCTTTATGTATGCCAGTGGTACAATAGAGTACCGTAGTGAAAGATACAAGACATTATATAGTTAAATCAAACGTAAGTAAACATGTCTCCAGAGAGGGGGGAACAAGGGTGAAAAAGAACGAACCAGAAAAGGAGACAAGCAGCGCTCAGGTGTTGGTGATGACGGTGACTGTGGGAACTTCTGGAAGCATTGAGATGTCTAGACCATGAACCGAAAACTACTCTGGTGAAGTGTCGAACTTGTTTCTTAGGGGCGCAGCTTCAATCACAAGCGGTACGTGGGGTCAAACCTCGTTTTAGTCCGTGGTGGAGAGTCGAAGGGAGAAGGTGCCGTGACGTGTGCTCCAGTATGCCGTGATCAACAAGTCAGGTGGTGAGTGTGGTCCCATTATACTCGGTATTATACAGTTGATTTTTATTCGTTCTTGCAACTTCGCTACAATTCTTTCCTCCCCAAGTTTATTTTCCACTTTATCTGTAATCATTCCCATTACCATTACAAATAGTAATGGTAAGAAAGCACTCCCCTGTTTTACTCAATGTTTTATTCAGAACCACTTTCTCTACTTCACAGTCTTAATATAATGCCTGCTATCCTCGTACATACTCTTTACTCTCATTACAACTCCCATTTCCACTTCACTTTGAATTCTTAAGTCTGATTTATTATGGTTTGTAATAAACTGTTTATTCAGCACCTCATTTTATATACTTTACAATATTAGACTTTTTTCTGTATTAAGCTTTTTATTTGACTCGAAGAGACCCAAATATAAGTCAAATTTGATCCACTTAAAATGTTTGTAGACTGTAGATCTATTGTCTTAAACACCACATTGCACTGTGGTTATTCTTCTACAATTGATTTTTAATTAGTTTTCCTAATTTCCCTCCTCACTAATGTGAGTGCATTTTCCTCTAATTTACTGTCCTAGTCCATAACGCCTATATTAAGCTGTTAAACTGGAGATTAAACATACAAATAAAATAAGAAACATGTTAACCTCTTGTAACCTGCTCCATTGACCACGTGGTCTAAGGCGTCACTCTTGCAATAGATAAGACTGCCGATTACAGGGAGATCGGGGTTCAATTTTTTTTTTTTGTGTATTCAGGGTGGTTTTTCCTAAATGGTTTCCCCTCTTCCTCCATGAAAATGTGGGTACAGTTTTATGAATTCAACCTTTCTCATCAGAATAATTAGTACATATAATAACCTGAACAGATAGTTAGACACTGTGGAAAATAAAGAAGAAACATCTTCTATATTTAATACAAGGGTAATTAACGACAACATAAGAGATTAGGGGGTGAGAAAGATGATCATGATAAAATTCATCACCGCCTGAAGAGAGATTTCAGAAACCCTCTCATGTAAAAATACTTTTCACCTGGATATATATCTCGAGGCCAAATCTCCCAGGTGAGCTACAAACGCCAACTAAACACGTTGGCTATGCCACTGTAAAGCAATTTTTTCTCTATACATATTCTTTAGTACAATATACTTAGGGCCCACATGGATCAGGGTCTACCAATGTTTTTTGAACGTTTATTAACATAAAAAATTATGTTTTTCTTTTTTTTTCTTTAACATATTTTGAAGAATAAAACAACTGAATATGAAGTGGAACTCCATTCTTTACATACAGTGAATCATTCCATTGGGAGCTTTATATTAGCAAATAGGGCCAGTCTAAGTGGGCCCGATATACAATAAATGTGGTCTATACTTGGTTTTTGCGTTAATATGTTAGACACAAAAGAAGTAAGGTGACGAGTAAACATAATCGATTAAAATGATGAAAGTAAATTCTTTATTAAAAACTTTGTTTTCTCTACCAAAACTGCAAGAAGAACTTTAAACTAAACAGTTATAACACATTAGCTTAATGACTTTACATTTATGCAAGGGGATCTTAAGAAAAAAATCTTTGACCTGGCACCAGCAAAAGAAAGCTAATGCTCTGCCACTGATAATATTGGTAGTAAAGGAATTACCTACACAGAGTATTAAGAAATGTTGTCAACTAGTAATGCAGAAAACTAGTCTCGCTATTGTAATATGATTGTTTTGAAATAAATGAGATACTATTTTACTATTGCAGACTGTAGAGGCTTCTCTTTGGATTGGGAAGAAATGATAAGGTATGTGCTCTCCCAAAACTTTTAAGACAAATAAAATTCAAACACCACATAGTATTTGATAACTTTTAATTGCCTTTCGGAAATTGACCACCATGTTGTAAAGAAGATTCCATCCAAAGTCTCTGTCAATATCCCAACACCAATGGCCTGTACTTCAGCTAAAACTGATGTAAATAGACCTAAACATATTGCCTGTGGCATTGAGTCATTATTTTGGTGTACTAAGAGCTTAAAATTTGTGAACATTTCTTCGGGCAACGAAACTGAGATTTTGGTTTGATTAAAGCTAAGTTATAAAAAAGAGCAAAACCCTATTTATTAGCAATGGTGATGTGCAGAAATTATTCATTACCTTTTGTAAGTATTAACAGATCCATTATCAAAGAATGAAGAGGAAGCCTGTAAATGTATAAAAACTACCAATAAAGGAAGTTTTTATACTGATATACTAACATTCTCAGTTACTTACATAGGTTCTGGTACTAGGGGTGGCATGGGTACTTCGGCTGCCCCCACTCCCCCTTTCCCATATTGGTCTCTTGCTAGGTAGTGGTACGCTAGTTTTTGGAAATATTGTGCAATGATTTAATCACTATTCTTGGAGCCAGAAATGATCATAAAACTTCATTAGACTCATCCTTTATTTGAATGGCTCAGTATTAATTAATGTACACTTGAGTTCAATGAGCCTCTAATATACAATGTTTTAATGTCATATATTATTTGTTTATTTCGCATGTTTTTAAAAACAAGGTGTTTTATTCCAAATGAAATTTGTTCCTATCATCATCATCACCATCGACAATCGTTATTGAACCATTGTCATTTTTATTCAATTGTGTATTAACATTCGGGACAAATGGCAGTGCACTATAATATATGTTAGGTGGAATATATCTCAGAAGATCCATCATGTCTTGCTTCTTTTTCAGAGTCTAGTCTTGGTACAGAATAAATTATTTCTTGTTTGATATTACAAAGATTTGTTTTTATTCCGCAACCTGATTTGGCTATGTCAATTTGAAAGAATTGAGAGTTCCTTTAATAATCACTTTGTTTGGTAGATCCATCCTTAGTTGTAGTCATCTGATTCTAAGCCAATTTACCTGATGACCATCCTGTTAGTTATTTACTCTTCCAACTCTTTGGTAGACCTAAATTCATTTCTCTACATTTTTACAGTAACATTTTTTTTTAAATATATATTGCTGTGATGTCCATCCAATCCTGTGGATAAAGAATATGTTGTCGCTGCTTTGCCTTTGCCTTAATTATTGCAAAATCTGTGTCACTGTGCAGATAGCTTTGACCTGAAACCATAAATTTATAGTCAATCTTTTCATTTATTGAACTAAGATCGTGAACTAATTTCATAAGTGCTAGTGCCATTTTTATGTTCCTGTTCTGCCCTGGACAGCAATCTGTATACACAACATTATTAATGTGTTCCTTAGCATGTTGTTGAAGATTTTTTACAACGCACGACGATATTTCTTGAGATCCACAGGATCCTTCCGTCTAATCCCACATAAAAATCCGGTATTGTTGTTGAAATAATAGATTTCTAAATTGTAAACCTATAAATTTGTTTTGTAATATTCATTTGAGGTGCTCAACTTAGGAGGGCTTTCCGCAAAACAAAAGTGTATACATAATAATGTTCATTGTTGAACTTGCTTGCATCTAATCTCATCATTTATCAAGCCTGTTCTGCTTTGCGGACATGGAGCTCTTTGTCTATTCTTGCTTTAATCTTCTCTGCATCGGATTCTCCATATTAAATTATGATTTGAAAGAAATCACATTGTTGACACGTGTTTGTTTATGGGAGCTTAAACTCAACTCTAAAGTGAATTTTGTAGAAAAAATATGGTAATACATTTTTTCTTTTATGGGTTTGCGGTTTATTAGTTCACATTTCTGCACATACAGTTTAAACATTTTTCTTATTGTTAGGTCAGGGTTAAGGTATTTTCTCTCGGGATTTTGTGTCCTTTTGTAGTGACTAGTATACTTTGGGAATTAATTTATGTGTTCTTCTACATCAGTTGTGTCTAATTTATTACTAGGCACTTTGTGTCGTGGTATATAAGGTAAAGCATCAATTTCAACCTTTGAACAAGTAGACTAGCGGCAATATCTGAAAAAGGCCTGGAAATTAAATCAGGGTATAACATGTTGGAGTGTGCCAACTGATATATTTAATTTTATGGGTCCTTAGGGATCATGAAACAGCTTGTTGGCATTAATGAATATCTAAATTCACGCCAGGAGCCGCCATTTTGAAAATGGCACACACTTGCAAGACTGGACAATATGAACCTGAAAATATACTTGAAAATTGTGCAACATATGTGTGATGGGTCTCTATTTGTATATTTTATGGGTAGCTGAGTTCCCAAAAATACTTTAAAATGTTGTCGGAGGGCCGAATAAAAAAATATATAAACAATATGGCGGCTAAATATTACTGAATTTTTGAGTGTTTTTTTTTTTACATATAGTTCCACCTGATATTTTCTAAGCTTATTTTCAGGTATTGTATGGTAGACGATGTATAAATATTCGCATTTTACAGTACTATACATTTCACGAATAAAAATATACCACAGATTTCTATGTGGTATTAACCTACAAAATATGTACATAGTACATAAATATTTAACAACAATTAAAATATGTAGTAAAATATGTAATATTGTGAAAATATTTAATAAACTTTATTTTCTTACATTTATAATAATAGAAAAAACTCAATGGCGTTAGCCCACAATCAAACCATACTGATTAAGTGGTCACCGTGTATTGGCGGCGATACTTTCAACATCTGCTGAATGAGTGCTGATAGTGTGTGTCACGTGCTCAATTTAATGACTCAGCCAGCCACTAATCTCGGTTTTTTAGACCAGAGCAGCTACTTTTTCATTCAAATAGCTTCACATTTGTCCTCGCGAGTCTTAATTGACACCGTTCCAGACCCACTACTTTACAAAAACTTTGGAAGTACCGGGAATCGAACTCGGGACATCAGGATTTGTAGCCACGAGCTCTGACCACTAGACCACGTAGTTGGTCACCTTAATAACGTATACAAACATTAGTGGATCGAAATTTTATTTATGGCTAAAAGTGTCTTAAGTCCTCTCTTCGAAAATACTTAACCTATCGGTTATCACTTGTAGTCATTTAGCTGATAATTTGTGAACTAACTATAAGTATGAGGCGGGGGTTGAAAGAAACGTTGGGGACGGAGGTAGGGGAAGGTATGCAAACTGTGTGTGAATGTTTGTCACATGGAATTGTGGTAAAATTCTCTGAGAGGTGATGTTATGTTTTCTTACTGCTCTATAGTCGTTTCTTTTCCCGACCAATGAACAACGCGAAAATGAGCTAATCAGATCCAAGAACTATGGTTTTTACAACTCGTAGAGCTGTGTTTACAAACTGACACGCCACGCGAGAGACGTACCGCTGATACCACTTTATGGCAACACCACATTATCTTCCCTTCACAGTACGAGAATCGTTTGACATAAAGTTATGTTATGAAAACTGTAATCCTCTCTGACGAGCCAGCATAGCTGACTTGGACTTATACTGCTATCTCTTCACTGAATACATTTCTTTACGAAAGTACAGGTTGCCTGAAAATTAGGGATTCAACATTTTAAAGTACCGTATTTATCTAAAGAAAGACATAAAAATAACACCTCAATAATTAAACACAAAATATGTAATTTTATGTAATAACTTCGAAAATATGGTGAATACGGTAAAATATGTACAATAAAAATGAAAATACAGTCCCAAACAATCTGATTCACCAACTCAAATTGTGCAGGAGATATATGAAATGGTTGGTATTTGAATGAAGGATGATGAGTATTGCTTATCTGAAACCAAGGACCTGTCAAAATCTAGATGTAAACGAGATCAATGTGACTTGTAAAAAATTGTACTTCAGTTTGAGAACTTCGATATGTTCACCGTGAACGAAGAGAATATAATTTCTATCTCCACGCATGATCTGGCCCCACCTCATGTTACAGAGTCTTACCCGCCTCGGTGGCGTAGTTGGCTAACGCGCTTGTCGTGTTGAGCTCGACCGCTGAGGACGGGGAGATCGAGGTTCGAATCTCGGTCGGGTGAACTGAGCTGGGGTTTTTCCTAACTGGTTTTCCACTCTACCTCCACGCAAATGCGGGTTCACATCCTCTAATTAAACCTCCCCAATTCCTAATCCATTAGAGTAATTAGTACTTAAAGCGTATAACCCGAACGGGTAGTAAGACGCGGTGCTAAAAAAATAATACAGAGTCTTTATTGTCAGTAAATAAAAGAGGAACTGATATAATTAATTTTATCCAGGCCCGATTAACGGCTACACTATAGAAATTTTGTGGTCCTTTAAAAGATATCAAGGTCTTTACATTGGAAAACATAGATGACAAAATACAACTGGCTAAAAAAAATAGTAAAAAAGTAACTCTTTTCATAGGTTGTTGGTTGCTAAGGAAGCTGGTCAAGAAATAAATATGCAATCCATTCTCGAACACAAACTTACTCTCATTCCACTGTCTATTGCTGATTTCAATGGAGATTTTCGTACGAAATGCAGAAAATCTCACTTAACACACATCTTGGAAGCCGGGATCGTAACATTAGCACCTCTAATGAGTTAACATGCACTATCATAGATGGAAAACAACTTGAGCAAGCCTTAGGATGAATTTTAGGATGCTCTTCATTAAGGGAGTATGCTGATAGATATGTAGAGAGTGTTTACAAGAACTTGAGTACTAATTGCCCTAGAGTAGACGTCGTATTTGATCGATATCCTGTCCACTCCGTCAAGGCGAACACTCGAAAGAATAGGTCATTAACAGAAAGCTGGCCAGTTAGGCGTGTTGTAGGCCTTGATGATGATGATGATGATTATGATTGTGTGCCAATAGTAAATAACTGGAAACAGTTCATAAGCATGCCTAAGAATAAAACTAATTTGGCAGAGGTCTTATTCAAACACTTGATCTCAAGAAGCAGACAGTTTAAAGAATAAGAAGTGATAGTATCGGGTGGATTTGCTCAAGCGGAAGAGGTTCAATGTTCAACACAAAGAGATGTTTCCATGCTCCAATCTAACCATAAAGAAGGTGGTACAAGAATAATTCTTCATGGACTCAGTGCACACTATAGAGGCTACAAGCGTCTAGTCGTTGTCAAAGAAACAGATGTTTATGTGCTCTTGCTGCAGTTTGCTTATCAACTACCAAAAGTGATATACAGTCAACTCTCGATTTTATGACCCCGGGAATAGCGTCCCTCTCGAAGTAACGACCCTTTTTTGAGGAACCGTGAAAAATGTGGGGAAAAATGTTGAAAAGTTCAAGGAAATCGGCTGTAAAATGTGTTTGTTGCATTTATTTAGGTCGCTGCTTTGCAATTATCTTTGTGAACGCTGTATTACTAGTAACTGGGGTGGGTCAGGTATAAAAAAAGACACCACCTCATCAATGCCAGCCAATATCACTTGACTCTGTCCACCCCCTCCCACAAGCAAGACAATGTTTCCCCGCGCGCGACTGCCGCTACATCACGCGCCAGGCTTGCTTTTGCCATTGTTATTTCGATTCTCGATTTGGTTACTATTTTGGTTTGATTTTGTGAACAATTTTTGACGACCCATGCTATTGTTTAACATTGTTATTTTGATTTGGTTACGTTTTTGGTTGGATTTTGTGAACGATTTTTGATGACCCACGCTATTTTTTTTATTTGATACGAACTTATAATTTTGACGAAATGAGTGAAAGGAGTACCTTCTTCAAGAAATAGGTAGGTTTTATTTTATTTACTTTTTCACGTATTGTCTAAAAAATGCAATTTTTTCGTATGAAGGTCAGGGATGGAACAAAATCTGTTAAAATTCCAATAACGACCCCTTCGAAATAACGACCCTTTTCCAGGGAACCGTGAAAGGTCGTAGAATCGAGAGTTGACTGTAGTTTAAAGCAGGAACATCAAATAAACCTCGCTTTATTCCTGTCCATGACATTTATCTGCTTGATGAGTTGAGACATAATATCATAGCTTTCCAT
This sequence comes from Timema douglasi, assembly GCA_901482245.1. Lineage (NCBI taxonomy): Eukaryota > Metazoa > Arthropoda > Insecta > Phasmatodea > Timematidae > Timema > Timema douglasi. The sequence goes on from CABEEJ010000809.1 coordinate 138,455, forward strand.
AGTATTACAGACTGTGACACTGTAAATCATTTTCATGACATTGGAAAAAAAAACTGCGGTGAAAGCTTAAAAAGACTGGCCGTTTCTCCATGAAGATTTAGGGAAAGGTGAAATGACTGAAGAAATCTGAGGAGTTTGTCTGTAGGCTATATTTTCCATCATCACCGCTTGTGAACATAAATGAAGTGAGAATCCATGCTTTTAAAAAAAGGGACGATGGTTTTCGAAGCTCTCCCACCAGCTGTGGATACTCTTTCTTCATCACCACATCTCACGAGCTCTCTATTAAGCACTTGTCTGGCTAACATCAGATGCTGCCCAACAGCAACTGCCATCGGTGATCACAAGTGGATGGAAACCGCAGGACGATGAATTGAGACCAATTCTCTCAACAAAAGGTCTTGTACCATCGGAGTGCGCTACACTCATTACATGCAAGTGTAAGAAATGTACTACAGGCAACTGCATGTGTTTTGTTAATGGACTCTCTAGTATTACTGGAGCTTGTAGCTATACCACTGATTGAAAATCCGTACTAACATAACATAATAATTGATGATGATTCTGATTTGTAATTCTGTTTTAAATGGTTACTAAGATACTGATCTCATTCTTGTTTTATGTTTTTCGCCTTATAATACAGTCTTATTGTTTCATTAAAAACATGTTTTCTTTCATAGGTAAATTAGTTTTGTATTTTTGTTCATTAACTGGTCCTAACAAAAGTGAATTTGATGGCAACCATCTTAGCTGCCATCTTGTATATCATGATTCAGGTATTTCTGGCATAATGTAAAACCTTATTTTTAATTTAGCATCCATCTAAACTTATTGTTTGATGACACCTAGCTTGGCTTGGTTTGGTTTAAAAACTTTCTAAAAATTTAGAAATCTTTTAGCGCCATATTGTAAATATTTTTATGCGGCCCTCCGACAACATTTTAAAGTATTTTTTGAAGCTCAGCCACCCTTAAAACATACAAATAGATACCCATCATGCATTATCTGCATTATTTTTCAGGTATATTTCAAGGTGCATATGTTCCACTATTAAAAGTGTGCGCCATTTTACAAAATGGTGGCTTCTGGCTTAAATTTAGATATTCAGGAATACCAACAAGCCGTTTCATCATCCCTAAGGACCAATAAAATAAAATAAAAATTTGGCACTCTCTAACATGTGGTACCCCTTGAACACCCATTGCTAGATATCACCGCTAGTCCAAAGCCTACCCATCATTAACTTAAAATATTTCAATAAAAAACCTCTTTCATACATGTGTTGATTCATTTTCTATTCTTAAATAGTATTTAAGGCTCTTAAATTTTATCTCTAGAGAGTGGTTGTAAGACTTTACTACTCTGTTCAAGGCCGCGAAAGTATTTATTTTGTATCACATGACTATCCAACTTTAAAAATTAACTAAATATTTTCTGACGATTTTCGTTTACGTTACTCACGATTTACATTTGCTTTGGCGATCAACATTGTTGAATTGTAATAACTCAAGCCCGCTGTTCTTCGCCTTGTGTTCACTGCTCTTTTCCATCTATGGTAATTTTTCTTCAGTTTTATTCCCCTAGATTTTTCTTGGTATTCAGTTGTTATAGTAAATAGTTTCTTGTTCTTTTTGAACTGTAGGTAGGGACGATTCAATACTACCGCCTAAACTTGACTACACTTGGAATATCATAATTACAAACAAATAACTTATTATAATGTCTCTCTTCAGCTTTTTCTGGAGCTTAACTAATCAATTTATCAAAATCTACTGTTGAACTTCTATAAATTACATAATTGTCCATTTCCTCCTGTAAATGCGTAGAATCGTCTAAACAAACAAAAAATAATAATTAAAACTCTTTCCAAATTACATTTTTAAATTCTGGGAATCTCATAGCATTACACTGGCTCTTAACCTTCAATCTGCCCTGTTGAATGGCAAGAAATTTAAATTTTTCCCTGTTAAATCACAGTATGAGACATTTAAAACCCTCCTTTTACGAGTTAAAGTCTTATTTACTGAAGGAGTGGGATGTAGGGGAAACGTAGGTACAGTGAGAGAGGTAATTTTTGAATTATTTTATTTTCAAAATGTAAAAAGTAAAAATTACGTTTGACAAATAAGTATGTTATATACAGTGAAAACCAGCAGTCAATACAAAATAGAACCAAAAAATACTTTTTTAAACAACAATAAAGTATAAAAACCCTAAAACATCAAAATGTCTCACTGTTCCTCTTACCTGTGGTACAGTGAGACATAATTTTCATCCAAAACATAGTATTTGGTTAATATTAACGAGCATTATAATTATCTAATTTAATATTAAATGAAATAAATGCTTGCTGTCTCTTAGTTGCCCCAAGCCTTTGTAGGTCAAGCAGGACCATTTTAATATCATTTTTCTTCACTGTTGCTATGTCTTTAATCAAAGGAAATATAAATTTTCCATGACACTTCATACTTTTACGGAGAAAGTTAATTTCAAATGCACTATCACCCATTTTTCTTAAAACTTGTCCACAGTAGTAAATATTTGCACTAGAACTGTTTCCCTTTTCTTTGAATTCTACAAGCACAAAGTTTTCATGTTCTGGATTACAATGAAGATTGCCGAAGAGCTCCTGTTCAGGTTCTGGCTCAGAAAAATTAATTTCATCAGAAGATTCTTTATATTCTAGCTGAACTCCATCTTCGTCACTATCTTCAATTTCATCCTCAAACAATTTTTTTAACGCTTTTCGTTTTGCTTGAGGTTGTTTTTTCAGGCGTTTTCTGTTGGCAATTTCCTCTTTTTCTGGCGTGTCAGTTGCTATCATGGTTTTCCCTCTTCGCCTTCCCTTTCTAGTTGTCTCTTTATTCTTTTTCTTGGGAAAACCTCTTATGTCTTCTGGACTTAGATAGATTGGACTACTTGATCCTGGCCTACTTGGGCATGTAGTGACAATATGAAGGTGATCCACAACAGAACTTTCTGCAGGGACATTAATTTTAACTGAGTGTTCGCAAGATAATGAACTTTTATTAAGATCATCCAATGCTGTAGGTGCAGGCTTGTCTGTGACTGAACTTGGTAAAAAGTCTTCTTCCGTAAATACATGTCGATTAAATGGGTAGATCCCAGTTTTCTTAAAGGCAGCTGCGATATTTAGAGGGGTCATGGCTCGTGGATAAGCTTCTCCAACACACGAAGCAACATTGTAAATTGAAAATACCTCTCCAGGGTGAGACATCATCCATGAATCTACAGCAGCATTATAAAATGTGTGGAATGGTTTTAACAATCCTACGTCTAGTGGCTGTAGCTTGTTAGTACAGTGTGGAGGGATTGTCAGTACAGTCACGCCATTGGCTTTGCACAAATCAAGCACCTCAATGCAAAGATGACTCTCGTGGTTGTCCAAAAGGAGTAGTGTAGGATTTTCTGTAGATGATTGGGTATGCTTGATGAAGTGTTGGATGACTTCAACGAATTTCTCTGAATTCATCCACCCACCTTTTGTTGCTAGTCCAAGAGATCCTGGTGGAGCATCATTTGTCATGTGCGGCTTATAATGAACTCGAGGGAATATCAAGGCGGGTGGTACAGCGTTGCCAGATGCCCCAACAATACAGCATGTTGTGACAAGAGTGCCACGCTCTGCACTAATAACTTTGCTGACCTGTTTTGCACCTTTCGGTGCCAAAACCTTTTGAGACGATTGAACCGTCATGGTTCCAGTCTCATCCAAATTGTACAGACGCATGCCTGTACCGAAACAACTGTGCCGGTTCATGGCCTCTTCTAATTTCATAAAAAATAAATCTACATTGGCCTTATTAAAACCGATAGCTCGGCCTAAGCTGCATCCTTCAGGAGTTCTTAATGAAAGCTCTCTAAAACGTTGACGAAATCCTTTCATCCAAGCTTCTGATGCAAGATGATCAGCGTTCCAACTGTCGGGAATTGCCAAATTATTTCTTGCAGCAAGTTCATATGCTAGTTGCCGACAATCTTTCAGGGAAAGCCCATAAAACATTTTAGAACATTTTATAATGTAATTGCAGAGAGATATTTCAAGTTCTGGCGGGAAAATCTGTTTCACTTTATAGTTTGGAGCCATTCTTGATGAAGGATCACTTTTAAATTTTTTAATATATCTGGCTAATGTCTGGAATTTTACGCCCTTCATGGCTGCAGCTTGGCGTATACTCTTTCCTTCTTCAATAACCAGTTTTACAGCAGCCTCCATGGTCTCTGGTGGCGTTCTTCCAATGATTTTATCGGTTTTCTTCTTTCGCGGCATCTTAATTCTGGAGAAAAAAAAATTCCTGTATTACAAAGTTTCCCACTTCAGCTGCTATTCATAGCTTAAAAAATAGAAATAAAAATGATATAGACCTCAAATGCTAAAAAAAAGTTGAATTATTTAAGCCGTAATCAAAGTATTTCTTGGACTAGGTTATATATGTTGGATAGAGCCATTATTAAAAAAAAGATCTATTAGAAACAATGAGGCCCACCATGGTAAGGAACAGTGAGACTGTCTCAGTGTTCAACATGTCGAACAGTGAGACAGTCTCACTGTTCCTCACCATGTTTTGTCTCACTGTTCCTTTTTGCCAACTTATTGTAAAAATGGCTGCCACCTTCAAATAACAAAAACAACATAACCAAACTTTACAGCATGGTTAGCCAAGTGCTTGCCCTACCAGATGTTCTTGGTCTCAGATTATTGAGATGATTATACAAAAATGCACAAAAGAGACTTCAAATATTAAAATTTTACTTCGACCTCAATCAAACACAATATTAATGATATTTTCTTACCTTAGAAATATAGGAGTATGAAATCACATAAAAGTAACATCCACATAAAAACACAGCAAACCCTACAAAACAGCCAACCTAAAGATGTAATTTTCCCTAAAATTACACCTGTCTCACTGTACCTACATTCTCTTTATATTCAAAATTAACTTCAGTGTCTTCTGGTACAATATAAAACTATCCTGTTATTATCCTTTTAAAAACTTGATTTAAAAAAAAGTTTTTGTTCCTTTTACATGAACTAGTATCACTTTTAGATATAAATAGATTGACAACACAATTTTCCACATTAATCTCCAACAACATTAAGTTATACGGACAAATAACCTAATTCTGCCCTTAAGACTAAAAAAAAAAAAATTGATATAGCGATATTACTGATTAAAAATACCTCATCCAAATCAAATTCTGCATTTGTTCCTGTCTTATCCCAAGCTACCGGAATGGTATGAATTTTATATTATTCAAAAATCCCTTCTCTTAATTGTTCTTATGGGCTACCAACAATCCATCTTGTCCCTGATCTAATTGGTCCAACCTTTCCTGTGACCAGGACAAATCTTTGGAATCCAAAGTTCCGAACAAACTTTTGAGGACTTTTCCTCCTAGATCAAACAAAGATCTTTATCTTTGAGATGTTTTGGTTGGCACCAAGTTGGTTAGGATACTTAATTCTGTGCTAAATTAATGAAAATCTTCCCTTAGCTGCTCTAGAGAATTCTGAAAATTAACTCCCCAAGTATAATTTTCATTATTTCCGAAAAACATTCCTGTTCCTAAGTGTTGAACAATTTTTATTGACCCACCTACTATTTATGCTCGTCTAACAAAGGTTTCGTGCTAAAACTAAAACGAGCTGGTAACTATTTTCCGATACTACTCTTTCCCTTATATATTTAAATGCTATCCCTATATCTGAGGTTTGAACAATAGCTGGATCTTGTTGGTTTTGAACCAACGATCCTTCTAACACAAATACTATAATTTATCCTCCTGGAACCGTAGTTTATGCATATAACACAGCAATAACACAATAATTAACACAATGACATGACAATAACATAGGACAGATTACACAAAAAATTTTTTTTTTCCTTTTTACAAAACAACAAACAAGACATTCGAATTGTATGTCCTTCTTTCTCTGTCCAACTTCTTTTTGCTGAGTATTACATTCTTCAACGCCTGTCACACTTTGAGCACAGCTTGTCTGTGGCTGATTTAATTGACTTGCACTTTCTCTTTCTCTCTTAGAGGGATAATTTCTCACTTGCTCACTACTCCATTGATAACTGCTTACGTTCTCAGCGTATATCGATGAGAAGGTGTCTTAGGGTGTGTTCCCATTCGTTGGGTAACTGGTGTTGTCTCCGAGGTTTGAAGACTTGGCCCTCTTAGCCTATTATCAACCACCTGGCTGATAGCTAGCTGTCTTCCTTGATCTGCCTCATGGTCAAACTTCTGGATCTGTGGACAGAATAACCTTACTCAGGACCTCTAGGATTTGATAAGGTCCTGTGAAGTTAAGAAGTTGAGAATTTCCTAGCCTTGTTCTTCCTCAAAGTGGTCTTCGTCAAATAGACTCAATCTACGACATGGTATATAGTGGATTGCGCCCTCTTAACTTTCTTGAAGTTTAGTCCTTTTTCGTTCTCGTAGTTAGTACTTGTAGTTTAGCTCTTGTAGCTTAGTCCGTTCTGCTTCTGATAGAAATGTGAACCCTCCTTGAAAGTTCAGTTGGAGGCGTTGTAACTCTTGTATATTTTCTACCTTGCAAGTTCATAGTAAGATTTTTGTGCGATGAGCTTGACCTTCTCTTAGTTGAATCGTGTGTCCGATGCTAGTCGTTAGTGGTTTTTTACTTCATACCTATTTTCTTCCTTTGTGTAGCAGCACTATGATCCTATTAATATCTTCCCCTGGCGGTTTTCTTGACATGTATACTTAGGTTTATCTACCCTCGCATTTGTTTAAGTGCAAGGACTACCTTATAAAACTTGAGAAGAGCTATCAGCGCAACTCCTAAGAAACGTCCATATAATGAAATATTTGGACTGTTTGGCCGACACCGAGCTAAAGTTGCGGTGTTGTCATATCTGTCAAGTTTTGTCTGAAAGAGTGAGGGGGGAGCGAGCTAATCTGTTGTCTACATGGGTCAAGTTTCTTGGAAGGGAAAGGCTAGAGGGCGGTTTTTATCAAAGACTACACTCTGCAGAAATCTGCTGCTTTATTTACAGGTTGAACTCAAATAATCAGTAATATGGTTTTCTTAATATTTCTTACCTAGTGGAATAAAACATATTTCATTCGACTTTCTCGTATTAGACTGGTTTGCTGGTGACGAGATTGGGGTTCAAATCCCAGTAGAGTGTACTGAGGGTGTGTTTTTCTTAAAACGGTTCCAAACATGCTATTTTTATTTTTTTATTTATAGCACCGCGTCTTACTACCCGTTCGGGCTGGTCACTTATGTACTAATTACTCTAATGAGTTAGGCATAAGGAAGGTTAAATTAAGAGGAGGTGCATCCATATTTTCATGGAGTGAGAGTGGAAAGCTATTTAGGAAAAACCACCTGAGTGCACCCGATCGGAAATGAACCGTGATCTCCCCGTCTTCAGCATTTCAGTTGAACACGGCGGGTAACACACACTATTAGACTGGATTGCTGGTGGTGGGGAGATTAAATTTCAAATCCTAGTTGTGTGCAGTAAGGGTATTTTTCCCTAAAATGGTTTCCCACTCTCACTCTACGCAAATCTGGATACATTAAGTATAAAATGTTAACTTCCTCATTCCTAGTTCATTAGGGTAATTATTGCATGTGTATAACTCAACGGAAATAAGTCACAATGAAAAAAAATACTATTGTGATGACTACCAAGAGAGTCGGAGAAACTTTATTAGTGTTGGGCAAGGTATTTGTAAAGAAATATATTTTTGAGGAGTTTTTGGAAAATATTTGAAAATGGAATGCTATTAAAAGCTATTTGGGGTGGCCCTTAAGCATTTAAAAATAATAATAGATTGTTATAGAACCTGTTTGAAGTTTGATGCAAACCATCTTTAAGCTTCAAACTCGAATATATAAGAGGGGAGTTAAGCAAACTGGAGGAAGGCACATTTTGATNGGTGGCCATTGTGCATTTAAAAATAATAATAGATTGTTTTAGAACATATTTGAAGTTTGATGCAACATATTTCAGCTTCAAACACGAGTGGCCTATATAAGAGGGGAGTTAAACAAACTGAAGGAAGGCATATTTCGATAGTAGGAATGAGGCGAGAAGAAATTGGTGGTAATACCCCGCCTTATCAACCCTCCCTCCCTTCCGAGTCCACCCTCAATGAGTAACACTGGATATAAAACTATCGACAGACACGCCGTAGAATGTAGATCATTTCCTCAGCATCTGACTTAACCCAAGTTATGAGGGGTTAGGACAATGTCTGAGAGCACAATGGTTAATTAATTTTCTTTAAAAGATTAATATGTCAAGTCATGTAATCACTTTTGATGGAAAATATCAAAATCCAAATAATAATAATAATAATGGTAGTAGAAATATCATCAATTAACATAAAAAGTTTTTTTATTTTCTAAACCATTTTTTAATCACGCGGAAAATTGGGGGTCAGGGATCTGTACCCTCCTTGAAAATTGTTAGAACCCTTAAAAGGAAGGGGGGAGGACACACACATATACATATAAAACATAAATAAGAAATTGTGTTTTTTACTTTATTTTTTTCTTTAGTTTCTTATATTACATCACCCAGATACTAATAGTTATTATACTTTTAATATAAACTTAAAGATGCACTAAAATGTCCTATTGTAAAACTAGCTTGACTTACATTAGCTTGTAAAACGTACAAAGGTGTAACTATGCAGTAATGGACCTATGGTGGGTGAAGAAAAAAAAAACACCACCCTCCCCAAATCTTATGTAAAATTGTAGATTATAAAAAAATATTTTGACATTTATTATTGGAATTATTTTATAATACGTAATATTATAGAGTAGGTAGGTTTATTTAGAGTAAGTGTACCCACACGTCTTTAACAAATGGCAACTATTTTGTTTATTTCATTGGTCTCTTTGTTAAACAGTTTTTTTTAACGCAGTGAGAATGTAATAAATTGCTAAGATTTATTGGTGTTTAAACACACTTCAGTAAGACCTGTAAGGCCATACAAGTTGTTGTTTTAATACGGTTTGTTACTTTGAATACAATTTCAATATTTCAATAACCTGCAAATGTTTTTCTTTTTCATATAATTATTTCCTTTAGAGATCACCCTTCTCGTTTTTAGTCTATTGTGGCCGTAGCTAAATATAGTGAAAGTGGACCCCAATATTTAAGGAAATTTATCTTTAAATTCAATAGAGTGTATATTGATTCATTTGAATAGTAAAGTATTAGTAAATTATTTTATTTGCAAGCTCTTAACTCTTTCAGATAATTGCAGTAATCTTGTAAATGCTAAGAATAAAATAGTGGTGTATGTGTTGTTGTTTAATGTTTTGTGGATAAATTAGTTTATGTAATACATATGTCGTATTTGCTAATGTGTTTGTTTGTAAAAGTGAACTTGATATAAATCAGCGTGATTTGAACATTATTTTGGGTATGGATAGTTTCTTAATCAAAACAAAACTTGATTCACCAACTAAACTATAAGCTCCTAAAAACACTGCTTTGGCGAGTCTGATGAAAAGTCCATTCAAGTCAACTTAAATGTTAATAAAACCGAAAATTTATTTAATCAATCACAAGTTTATAATTGTGAAAGCAATACATATCTAGCACCAAACCAGCCAGTTACACTGCCGACCAAATTTCCTACTCAAAATTTAAAAGTAAAAATATTTCGGTTTCACCCAGCATGGTACAAGAAGTTCATTTGGCTGCATATGGATGCCTCTAAAAACAATGCAGATGGAGTTCTTTGTTTTTATTGTAATAGATATCATAAATGAGGTATTGATAACAATCTTGCTAGGAAAATGGATCCGGCTTTTAATAGAAATCAATTTAAAAAGTGGAAAAAGATATCGGACAAGTTTCGTTCACATGAAAAGTCAGATAGTAATTTACAAGCAGTTTTAATTTATTGACAGCTTTAAACCCCGACTAATGCTCAGTTAAATTCACCTTTAGTTTCTGAACATAAGATTTCTAGGGAATGTCTTCAAAATGTTCACTTCAATAAATTATTTAGCCATGTAAGGCTTAGCTTTAAGAGGAAATCAATGAGAAAATGGAAACTTGTTTCATCTTCTTAAACTACGTTCCGAGTATGATTCCTATCTTGCAAATTGGTTGAATAAGGAACGAGAGGTATACACAGATGAAAAAAATTCAAAATGATATTTTGGAAATAATGGATAATGAAATTGTGAGAAATGTTTGTGCTGGAATTCACTCTTCTAAATTTAATTTGTTTTCTTTGAATTGTGATGGTACACGTGATATTACTGGGACTGAACAGCTTAGCATATGTGTGCGTAGGGTTGATGAAAACTTAGACCCTCATGAAAGTTTTTTGGGACTATACAATGCTACTAAAACAACTGAGGAGTCGATTGCAGCCATTCTTTTTGATATAATGACAAGAGTTCAAATACCTCTTTCGGTCTTGTGCTACAAATATGAGTGGGATCAACAAAGGAGTACAGTTTATAATAAGGATAGACAGCCTTTAACCATGTTTGCTCACTGTGGGGCGCACTCCACTAACTTGGTCACAAGGGATGCATGTGATACATCAATTACTGTGAGGAATTCAATGCAATGGTCACATGATCCTGGAATTTTGTTTTCACAATCATTGCCAGCTAAAACTAAGTTTATTAATATTCAAAAAGCTTCTTTTAATGGCCCTTCGCCATCTAATGCCATCATCAAGCCTTTTTGTCCGACCAGATGCATATACAGAGGTGCTCAGGTTGAAGATATTCTGAAAAATTATTCCATAATTTTAGAAACACTTGAAGCACTGTCTGTTAAATCAAATCTCTTGCAGTCAGAAAGTGGGCTATTCAAAGTGTTTGATTCAGGAGAAACTATATTAGACTTCCTTATGGCAAGGAAAATAATAAACAATTTTGAAATTTCGAATACATCTTTTCAAGGAAGATAAATGAGTACTTCAAAACATATACAGGCCATAGAAATAGTGTCTTCAAGATTACAGAGACTCAGAGAAAATGATGAGTTTTTATCAATTTGTGGAAAGCTAACAAAACCTTGTTACCAACAACCTGCAACTTCTTTCTTTGCCAAGACAGAAGAAACCACCAATGTGTTACACAGATCCTGCTACAGCGTTCACCTCTACTTCAGTCAAGGACTACTTTCGCCATGAGTATTTCGCCATTATAGACACAGCTGTTAGAAGTCTAAGGTCAAAATTTGATCAAGAAGGACTTGATCACATGAGAAAGTTGTAAATGGGTCTTTTAAAAGGAGAAATAAACCCAGTGCTGAAAATGTATCCTGAAATTAACTAGAAATATTTTGAAATTGAACAAAAAATGTTTTCCCTTTAAGTACACCTACGTGTGTTGAAGATGCCCTAACCGCTTTTCTAGAGCTATCTCGTGAAGTGAGAGCAATGCTCATTAATGTTGAGGTTCTGTGACGTATACTGCTAGTTTTTCCAAGCTCGTCGTGTGAGGTGGAAAGATCATTTAGTTCAGGCCCGTTGACATGGTATTAGTTGACTAATGCAAGTACACTAATTTGGCTGCGCGCGCACAGCTTGCACCGTGTAAACAGACAAGCCAGTTACTAACAAGCAAGTCTACTTGCAAGTGAAAAAGTTGGTCAAGGCCCGTTGACACGATGTTAGTGGACTAATGCAAGTTTAGTGGTATTAGATTACTAACATGCTAGATGTGTTGACACGCATTTTTCACTTGTATTAGTATCGCTTCTAAAAACATGGCTGAAAATTAAGTTGTGCTAACTGATCTCTCTATTGGTGCAATTTTTTGTTTATCACTGCGTCTCATTTATCGTTCGGGTTATTTACACGTATATATTAATTACGCTTGTGTGTTAGGATCTAGAAAGGGTGAATATATAATAAGAATGGGTGGCCAAATAAATTGCAATTCTTCAGTAAACGCAATGTATCATAATTAGTTGACCTGTTTAGAAAAATTGTTTTATATAAATAACATAAAAAAGTTATTTATTAGTATATCTCACATTTCTTAATTCCTTAATTGTTTAAAATGTATTCAGTTGATCCCAAACATATTATATTATTTTCCTTGATTTGTTAACTCACTTAACATACATGAAAAATAAAATTAAACTCAAATAAGGTCTATTAATCCCAAAACAACCCTCGGTTGGGCATTTTTTAAACAGGCCTAACGCAGGTTTTTTAAACTCTGTTTTAAATGTTGGTATACTAATAACAAAATATTTTGTTAAATGCTAGTTTGCTAGGCCTAAGATAAACCTTAAAAATAATAATTCATTCATTTGTAGATTGGTTTAAATATAAATTATCTGGTTTGCTATACGATAATAATATTATGTTATGTATCTACTCAAGTTGCCAAAGCATTGCTACAAAGTGTTTGAAATGTGTGGGCTGAACATTATTAATTACAATTTATAAAGATTGGTTAAAGTGTCAAATACGGAGCTTGGAAAACTTGCCGAAGATTTCGCGTGAAAACGGCCGGTCATTCATACCTTACTTGCCAATAACGCGAATACTATGTTGCCGGTACTAATCACGGTATTACAATGTTGTATTATATTTTGTGATTGTATATATATAAAAAGTATACATGCCACGTTGATTGGTAGGAAATAATGGTTTGATAAAATTATTGATAACCTTTGTTTACCGATATTAAATAATATCTTTCACAAGGAACATTTTAAATATTTACGTAGGCCTAACATTTCATTTTGGAAACTTTTAGAAAATATGTACGCCTGATATAACTTTACAATATCCTCTAGTGAAATGTCCCTCGCATTCTTATCTTTATAAATTTGGTAGTTAAAATTGCACAAAAACTCATTCTTTTCGTAACATTCCACAAATAAAGTGTCCCTCGCACAACCAATTCTTTGGTTGCCGCCATTTTGAATTGACTACTTGCATTCGTAAAGTTGGAAGGTGACCAACTTTTTCACTTGCAAGTAGACTTGCTTGTTAGTAACTGGCTTGTTTGTTTACACGGTGCAAGCTGTGCGCGCACAGCTAAATTAGTGTACTTGTATTAGTCAACTAATGCCATATCAACGGGCCTTCACCTTCCAACTTTACTAATGCAAGTAGACAATTCAAAATGGTGGCAACTAAAGAATTGGTCGTGTGAAGGACACTTATTTGTGGAATGACATGAAATTAATGAGTTTTTGTGCAATTTTAAGCACCGAATTGATAAAGATAAGGGTGACCTGGCGGTCTAGGGGTAAGGTGTCGGACTTCTGTGCTGGCGGCCGGGGTTCAATCCTCGGTCCCGGCACAGATTTATCTGATTACCAAACCCTTCCTTCACCTCTGACAAGACATCTTGTGAATGTGGGGAATGCCAGGCCTCCACCGTGGTTCGGATTCCACGTTAAACTGTAGGTCCTCCATTTCATCTCACAATCACCCTACCATTACACATTAGCGTAAGTGCGTATAACCCGAACGGTTAGTAAGACGCGGTGCTAATAATAATAATAATAATGATAAAGATAAGAATGCGAGGGATACTGTAAAGTTATATCAGATGTATATATTCTCTAGAGGTTTCCAAAATAAAATGTTAGGCCTACGTAAATATTTAAAATGTTCCTTGTGAGAGATATTATTTAATATCGGTAAACAAATGTTATCAATAATTTTATGAAATCATTATTTCCTACCAATCAACGTGGCATGTGGAATTTTTTTATAAACAATAACAAAATATAATACAACATTGTAGTACCGTGATTAGTAACGGTGACATAATATTAGCGTTATTGGCAAGTAAGGTATGAATGGCCGGCGGTTTTCACGCGAAATCTTCGGCACAATTTTCCAATCTCCGTATTTTACACTTTAACCAATCTTTATAAATTGTAATTAATAATGTTCAGCCCACACATTTCAAACACTTTGTAGTAATGCTTTGGAAACTTGATTAGATACATAACATATTATTATCGCATAGCAAACCAGATAGTTTATATCTAAACCAATCTACAAATTAATAAATTATTATTTTTAAGGAATATTAAAATATTAAAATATTTAATATTTAAAATATTTTGTTATTATTATAACAAAATTTAAAACAGAGCTTAAAAAACCAGGTTTAGGCCTATTTAAAAAAATGCCCAACCGAGGGTTTTATTGGGATTTATTGATCTTATTTGAGTTTAATTTTATTTATCATATATGCTAAGTGAGTTAACAAATAAAGAAATATAGTATAATAATTATTTGGAATCAACTGAAATACATTTTAAACTATTGAGGAATTAAGAAATATGAGATATATTAATCAGTAATCACTAACGTTGTTTATATAAAACATTTTTTTTTTAAAACAGGTCATCTAATTATGATACATTGCGTTTACTGAAAAATTGTCATTTATTTGGCCACCCATTCTTATTCTATATTCACTCTTTCTAGATCCTAAAACTTAAGCGTAATTAATATATACGTATAAATAACCCGAACGAGAAATGAAACGCAGTGATAAAAAAAAAATTGCACCAATAGAGAGATCAGTTAGCACAACTTCATTTTCAGACATGATTTTAAAAGCGATACTAATAAAAGTGAAAAATGTGTGTCAACACATCTAGCATGTTAGTAAACTAATACCACTAAACTTGCATTAGTTCACTAACACCGTGTCAACGGGCCTTTCGTTACGTCGCCTTAAAACGTACTTGAGGAATCCAAGATAAGCATTCATAATTGTATGAACAAGTTTATTGTAGTTAATGAACGAATAATGAAAGTGTTTGGTGAAGCCTAAGCTAATTTAAAATAAGTGCTTCTTCATATTCATATATATGCATTTTGAATGGCATATAAGTATTTTATTTATAAGTTGTGTTGTCAGTCTGATACATTAAATATAGTTCTTATTATTTATTTAATACAAAATTACTCATTCTCTTTCAGGTAGGACTATAGTTATTTAAAATGTTGAGCAACTAAGAGAAAATTGTTATTTTAATCTGAGGTAAAGACATTTTTTTAAATTGATGTTTATGTTCAACTGAAACATTTATATTGAATATGAAACTGAGTTTAAGAGTATTGCTAGTGTAGGCTTCTGAGTGTCAAATCACTTATAATATTTTGTGTCCCCGTCCCCCCTAAAGCCTGGAAGCCAGGCATGTCGATGAATCTATAATCAATTATCAATATTAACACCTATAGAGGCTAAACAAACATTGATCTCAGTGAAATTGTCTACAATTTCCTCCAAGGACAAGCTACGCGCAGTACCTCAACAGACAACATAGCTAATACTTGCAGCGTTTCTTGATTCATGTGCTTCTTAAATAATTTTTAGTAAAGTTTTGAAAATGACCTTTCAGCTGTTTCTATTGATTTTACATAAAAATATGTACATACGTTTTGTACAGAATAAATTATGCGCAATAAATTGACTGGTGAGTAATTTTTAATTGAATAGTGGGCGGTGACCTGGCGGTCTAGGGGTAAGGTGTCAGACTTCTGTGCTGGCGGCCGGGGTTCAATCCTCCGTCCCGGCACAGATTTATCTGATTACCAAACCCTTCCTTCACCTCTGACAAGACATCTTGTGAATGTGGGGAATGCCAGGCCTCCACCGTGGTTCGGATTCCACGTTAAACTGTAGGTCCTTCATTTCATCTCACAATCACCCTACCATTACACATTAGCGTAAGTGTGTATAATAATAATTGAATAGTGAGATGTGAGTAATTTTTGATTGAATAGTGAGATCTTTACAAAGCAAAAATAGGCCTTAAATACAGAGCTTTAATCTATTACCAAATTAATTTTTGATGGGTGTACCTGCTTGGTGAGCCCTATTTTGGGTGTGGGCCTGTGGAATTTTACCACCACCCTATAGTTAAACCACTAAATTTGTAACTATCAAGAATTAAAAACTCTATTAACCTATTTTTTTTATTAATTATACTCAATAATCAAATATAGCTTTATACGTTTATACATATTTTAACATGTCTAACACTCGCTTTGGTGGCCTTTTGGTCTAACGCGCGATTTTTGCAGTAGACTAGACTGCCAATGATGAGGAGATCAAGGTTAGAATATCGGTCAGGTGTACTGGAGTTGGTTTTTGCAAACTGGTTTCCCACGCTCCCTCCACGCAAATGTGGGTACACTTTCTGATCCCTAAAACTATCAATACAATGTTTGAAAAACAAAATCTATTCACAAATTCTCTGTTTATTTGACAAAAATTTTAATCTGACCATTTTACTCAGAAACTTTATATCCCACCGAAAGAAAATATTTTGTCCATACTAAATAATATGATATAGATATATATATATATATATATTATATATTTACATTATATATAGATATATATATATATATATACATTATATATTTACATTATATATAGATATATATAATGTAAATAAAATATAATATTATATTATAAACAAATATTATTTATAATATAATATTATAAATGCATATAATATTATATTATAAATACATATTATATATACATATATAGTTATTCCAATTTGAAGATAGCATATAGAACAATTTTCTGAAATAAAAAACTTTTATTTTTAAAAATCTATAATTTTTATAGAATTAATATAACACTTATTGACTCTCCTACAAAAATTATAAACCCTTGCTCTAAAAATAAGTATTTAAATTTACAATAAAACATATAGAAATATACTATAAGAAAAGATTTTTCACTCAATTTTATGGAAAATATCTATCTATATATTATGACCAAATTTGACAGGCTTACACACAAGTTTTACATTGAAGCATGATAATTGTATAGCCTATGTCCCCCTTGGATGACCTGGCGGTCTAGGGGTAAGGTGTTCAGACTTCTGTGCTGGGGGTCCAGGGTTCAATCCTCGGTCCCGCCACAGATTTATTTGATTACCAAACCCTTCCTTCACCTCTGACAAGACATCTTGTGGATGTGAGGAATGCCAGGCCTCCACCGTGGTTCGGATTCCACGTTAAACGTTCATCTCAAAATCACCCTACCATTACACATTAGCGTAAGTGCGTATAATCCGGACGGGTAGTAAGACGCGGTGCTAATAATAATAATATGTCTCTCTTATCAATCACTTTTTTGTCAGGGATGTTCATAATATATACACAACACTAGCTATTTTCTAAGTTTATCTACACACATTATATAATAATACATCCATTCTACAACTTTATACATTCAACATACTTCATCAAAACTTCTGCAATGAACACACTTAATATTATGTTTTTAATCTTTATTTTATTAGGGACTTGTGCTACAAATTCCGGTTGAATCTCGGCCGCGTGAACTGAGGTGTTTTTTCCTCATAATTGCTCATTCCCTCCACGCAAATGTGGGAACACTTTCTCTTAATTACCATATTTATTATCCACCCTACTTTATTATTGTAAATTTATGGATAACATAGAAGGATATTAAGAACTGAAGCATTTCTAATATGACAAGAACAAAAAAAAATGACATGGAAATAATCTTAACAATGCACACTCTTATATGTGTTTAGTAACATCCTCATCTTAGCATTTGTGTTTCCCCCTCCACATCCTCATTAAATATTACGTTATTAGAAAATGTCTATTATTTCTTCTGTGAGCGCAGTGGCTCATCTATACAATCATTCTTTGCTTACTTCACCATGAAAACCCTAATTTTTACTATGACTTGTATCGGTAAGAAAAATGTTTCTCTTTGGTTAAAAATAACTCAATTCTTGCTTAAGTGGTGGTACAACATATAAGTAAAGAGCTGGGAGAGGAGTCGTTTTACAGTCCTAATCGTAGGGTGAAGAATAAAAACATACTTTTTGCTTAAAATTAATCACCGAAAGATAAAAATCAATGGAAAGTTGCCTTTGACAAGTAAACCTTTAACTAAATAAATGCGGTGACCTGGTGGTCTAGGGGTAAGGTGTCAGACTTCTATGCTAGCGGCCGGGGTTCAATCCTCGGTTCTGGCATAGATTTATCTGATTATCAAACCCTTCCTTCACCTCTGACAAGACATCTTGTGAATGTGGGGAATGCCAGGCCTCCACCGTGGTTCGGATTCCACGTTAAACTGTAGGTCCTCCATTTCATCTCACAATCACCCTACCATTACACATTAGCGTAAGTGTGTATAATCCGGACGGGTAGTAAGACGCGGTGCTAATAATAATAATAATAATAATTAAATAAATGGTACGGAACTCCACACTGACTTTCTCGCTCTATTGTTTAAAAATTGAGATATTTACTCAAAACTCATAGTATATGTGAAACGAAATAATATACACTAGCAAACCCAAGCATAAATTGCACTATCCCTATGTAAAACTTTTTTTGAGTCCCGGTTTTAAATTTTACTATTTTATTTTTAAAGAATTAATGTCGTCATTTGTATGATTGGACCGATAAAAATAGAACAGTATTGGATCCACAAGGGTCAGCACTTTGTATTAAAATATCGACTTCCAGTTAACATTTTAGACATTTAATTAGGTGTTGCACATCTTCAGGTCATCGCATTGCTAATAATTTCTTCATTTATAAATTTTGTCCAATAAAAAATGTAAATATTGACTATTGAGTCTAAAATAGAGATAGATAATTGTTTTATAAACATTTCTCTTAAGAGGTTCACGGAAAAATAACAATAACCTTTTGAATAACTTACTTATATTTAATTACTCTATAGCATTGGAGAATTATAGCGTTAAAACATAAGTAGTATCTCTTTAAAACTAAAGCTCACAAAATTGTATTAATATATTTGCCAATACTGTACTGTTGATTATAATCGGACCTAAGTTCTATCGACCTTGACGTTCCTGATAGTGGTGAGTGACGAAGCCTGGTGGACAAACTTTAAATTAGGAGTAGTTCCGGAATAAGGTGGCGATCTGGATGGGATTTAGTGGAAATAAAGTTTTAATAATCTTTTATAAACAATTAATTCAATATGTGTTAAGTAATTAAATCTCTTTGTACCTTTTTTATATATGTAATTTTAACTTAATGTTTTTTTATATCTTTTATTTTAAAAATGTCAAGTCTTCAAGTATTATATTATTGGTCCTTTTTTATCTTAAAATCTCTGATTGGCCTATCCGTTAATCACAATTTCCTGTTCAGGGAAATAACGGCTTTCCCTCGTCCATTCTCTATTTGGATCCTAATAACGTGAGACATCTTTTTTTGTTTCTCTTTTTTAATTTTATTCAAGAATATTTTCTAAATTAACATGTAGTCTTTTTCCTTTTTATTTCTTTCTTGTTTTTGGGGTTATGAGTTAAAGTTTCCGTGTAGTTATGTTGTCTAATTAATTACCTTTTAGGTTTCGGATTTATTATGCATTTTTGTGGTGGTCTAATGTAACATAAAGATTGTCAACCATGAGGCCTGGTTATTTTTATATTATGGTTTTTTATCAATCGGCATCCTATAAACCACGCTGTTTAAAATTTAATAGAACAGGGGATTAAGTATAATGGTTGAAGACTATTGTCTTTGTATTAATTAATTTATTTTGATTTTTGGTTTTCTCTGTTCTACAGGAGATATCCTTTATTAATACCTTAAACAAATCGGTAATGTAATAAATGTAAATGTTCTCTTTTATTTTAAATTAATCTTTTATTATGTTTTATTACCTTTTATTCTATTGATCTTTTATTATGTTTTATTACCTTTTATTCTCTTAATAAATAATACAGTCCTTTTTGTAACTGGTTATGATTTAAAAATAATCATGTGGGAAACCACGTGTTTTGGATAACTATCTTAACCTCCTTTTGTATTGATTAATTATCTACTATATGCTCTCTTTCAGTCTTGGCGATGGATATAAATTTTTCACTAAACTTAATAAGTGTTACTGGTTACCTTTCAATGAGGCGATCAGTACAATACTCAGAAACTGTTGGTTTTATAAAAATACATTTCATATAAATTTGTTTTAATTTTATTACTACAATTTTGCAATGATAGGTTATTTAGTACTTCAAATAGTTGCAGAGATACGGAAATCTCAGCTTCAGTAAAGTATTATTGTAACAAGATTAGTGTTTAACAGCGGGACCGGCACTCTCTCATTGTTTACCCTGGCTGCGCTCCCTGTTCTCTCTGTCTCCCTCCTTGTCTGGCAGGTAGGGCAGCGGACTTTTCACTTGACTAGGGGATTAGAGGAGTCAGGGGGGGAAGACGGAGACACTTATGAAGGGGTCTGGGTCCTTTTAAGTCTAGAAGGGGAGGATTCCAGACCCTTAGCTGGAACCACCCCTATATATACACGATCAGCGACAGCCAGATGTGCTCAGTTCTTGGTTCTCAACCAGTGAGACCGGGAGTGGACCAGCAAGTCCAGTGTTCGTGTGACGCGTGCCGGCATATTGTGTATGTTGCTGAGACCTGTGGCGGGGTGCCGTGAGTGTTTTTAACATTGAAGGTAAATTGTATCGTGAAGGAACGTTTTGGGAAACTGATATTTGGATGTTTGACTATTTATTCAGTGTTTTTGTTAACAAGCTGTTTACTTGATTGGATATAATTCTATTTTATGTGTTTTCATTTGTGTATTGATTTACAAACAATTGCCTATATTACCTGAGTCAGTGAACTGTTTAGTTATAATCAATCCAGTGTAATTCTATTTTATGTGTTTTCATTTGTTTATTAATTTAAAGACAATTACTAGTATTACGTAGCTCAGTGAACTGCTTAGTTATAATTTATTCAGCATTATTCTATTTATTATGTCCTTATTGGTTTATTAATTTACATAATTATTTTGACTACCTAATTTGTTGAATTGTTTAGCTGTATATTTAATTCTGTGAATGTTTTTAGTGGTATTTTTAATAATAAAAACCTTGAGTGATTTGCGATTATTTTAATTCATATTTAGCCTGCCACATACCCCAATATCCTCAAAAGAACTCGTGGTTCACACGTTCACGTGTGAACGGCCCGTGACCCTCCTAGGTCACGCATGCCCCACGTTACATTGGTGTCAGAAGTGGAATATTGGTGGTTTGTTTGCTTGATTGTAGCAGGAGAAATGGTTGCGTATATCCAGGGTTTAAAAGCTCTTATTCAAGACATTTCAGAACAAAACAACAACAGGCTGGACCAAATATCGTCATAAACCACGTCATTTAACAACAATATGGCGGAACAGACGACATAATTGAACAGCAAGATGGTGGACCAGTTGACATAACTGAACAGCAAGATGGTGGAACAGTCGACATCATTGAACAGGAAGATGGTGGAACAGATGACATCATTTATCAGCATTAAAGAAGAACTGAAACCAACCATATTATCAATAGGCAGCCAACTGAGTGCAGAGTGTTCCCAAGAGAGTCAGCCTACCTTCTTCAAACAGTGAATAGGGTCTTACACTGTGGATGACACGGCTGTGAAAGACGCTTTTGATGATACTGCTATGGATTATGCTGTTAGTGGTGATTATCCTGAAGATGACACTGTAGGTGTTAGTGACTACGCTGCTGTTAGTGATGACGCTGTTGGTGATGACGACACTGTTGATGATAACGACGCTTTGGTGATGACGACGCTGTTAGTAATGACGATGCTGTTGGGGACTACGATGCTGTTGGTGATAACGACGGTGTTGGTGGTGAAGCTATTGGTGACTACGCTGGAGGTAACAACGCTATTGATAATTACGGTGGAGGTAACAACGCCGTTGATGAAGACGCTGTGTGTCATGACACTACTAGCGATGACGACATTGTTGGTGAAGACTCCGTTGATGGCAACAATATTGGTGACGACGCTTTTGGTGACAACAATGTTGGTGAGGATGATGCTGCTTGTGACTATTATTCGAAAAAAAAATGACGTAGCTGATGAAGATGTTCAGGTGAAGGTCAACATGACGAATGCTTTGGACAATGTTCTTAACTGTAATGCACAACGATCGTCAAGTGTAGACATTGTTTGGTTATTCCTTCATCTTGACCGATGTCTGAGTGTCAAACGACTTGATCTTGGCCGTATACAGAGGAGCTACAGAGTACAGAAAAGGGAAGTTACTTCGGATGAACGGGCGACTAGGGACGACAGTTAATTAATGCTGTTGTTTGTAGTGGGATGTCCTGGACCACCTCTTAGTATCAATAAAAAACTTGTTGAAAAAAAAATGCGTGAATTCGTTTGTAAGTTGACAAAATGTTAAAGCTATGGACATCGAGAAGGATAATGGCCGGAACTAATGTGTAAAGACAAACCTGATGTTGACTTTTAATCTAACATGGAATTAGATTTGGATGTGTTTAGTGCTAATACCTTGATTATGACAGGAGTGCAAGAAAGTACCATGGGACATGACAGAACGTGAAGTAGCGGATTTTGGGAGTAACAATGGTGAACAACAGGAGCTGCATTCGGGGCTACAAACAAAGATACACAACGGGAATGTCTTCTTATTGGTGTTGCAGTAGACGACTAAGGTTTATAAGACACCTGAATAGTTGTGACTTGAATCATATGGTCTCATAGCAGTGATATCGTCAAGAGCTTGCCACTCTCAGTCACGTTCTTCAAGTTTCTCGTGATTGTGACAAACCATGAGATCAAAAATATCTGTTCGGGACGAACAGATTTAAGGAGGGGGATGTATATCAAGATTAGTGTTCAACAGTGAAACCGGAGAGCTCTCATTTTTACCCTGGCTGCGCTCCCTGTTCTCTCTGTCTCCCTCCTTGTCTGGCAGGGGAACAGGCAAAGTGATAGACAACAAAGTGGTCGACACGAGAGGACAAAGTGGTAGACAGAAAACTGCTAGACACGAAGAAACGACACGGGCCAAGTGATCGACACGAGCTGGACCATGTGATAGACAGCCAACCGGTAGACAACATGAAAACAAATGTTTGGAAGGCTGGGTGGGTCAAGTGGCCGACACGACTTGGACCAACTGCTAGACAAGCTCAAGTATAGAAGTACAAAGTGATAGACAACCAAGTGATCGACACGAGAGGACCAACCGCTCGACAAGCTTTTATATAATTCAGTTAAGAGTGGGCTAAGTGACAGAACAGTTAATTCAAATCCTAAATAACACTTTATGCTAGGTGTAAGTATTGTTTGACCTCCTAAATAACACTATGCTTGGTGTAAGTATGGTTTTACCTCCTAAATAAAACTATGCTAGGTGTAGGTATTGTTTGACCTCCTAAATAACACTAGGCTAGGTGTAAGTAGTTTGACCTCCTAAATAACACTGTATGCTAGGTGTAATTAGTTTGACCTCCTAAATAACACTGTATGCTAGGTGTAGGTATTGGTTGACCTCCTAAATAACACTATGCTAGGTGTAAGTATTGTTTGACTTCCTAAATAACACTGTTTTCTAGGTGTAAGTATTTGTCTGACCTCCTAAATAACACTATGCTAGGTGTAAGTATTGTTTAACCTCCTAATTAACACTATGCTAGGTGTAAGTATTGTCTGACCTCCTAAATAACACTATGCTAGGTGTAAGTATTGTTTGACCTCCTAAATAACACTATGCTAGGTGTAAGTATTGTTTGACCTCCTAAATAACACTGTTTGCTAGGTGTAGGCTACCCTTATTTGCATGGTGGGAGAGTGAAGACCATTTATGAAAAACTACCCTCAGTACACCCGACCGAGATTCTAACCCCGATCTTCCTGTCATCGGCAGTCTAGTCTATTGCGAGTGGGATGCCTTAGAACATGCTACCCCTGAAGCGGGTTATATAGAAACAGAACAAGAGGAATGAGGGGTGGTGGGGAGCGGAAAAATGTTCAAAAATGCACCTACCTTTTCAAACGCGTGAGCTACATACTAGTAAAATATTTATACTAGCTTTCTTGACTTGATTTAAAAACAAGTTCACACACTTTAGATTTACAATCTTGCAAAATGACAGTAACATTATTATTTGGTGAACTGTACTCGATTCAACATAGTACATACACAGTATCTAGTAAAATACACCAAATGTAGGCCAATATCCGCATCGAAATAACTTCTGCTCTTTTAAAAACCTTTAGCAATGCTCATATTTAAATAGTAAATTTAAAATAACTTTGTTGAGTATTTTATTTGCCGATATTAATTGCATTTGACAGTTTGTAACAACCATACACTCATACCGTTTGTCACGCGGTCTAATAAGGTTTTAGAGTAGTTTGAACAAGAGTAATCATTCCGACCGAGTGGATTGGGCTGATAGTTACCACCCTTGTGGTTTTTACATCTAACTTTTACACTAATGCGGAATTATTCCATCATAACCTAGCTCCTTATTCTAACCCATTAATAAACCTGGTGCTAACGCAACATCAACAAAATGTTCTTAGCTTCGGTGGTTGATGGTCTAAGGCGTCATTCTCAAATCGTGTCATTTTCTCAAAATAGACTGGACTTTCAATGACTGGGATATCAGGCTTCAAATTCAGCCGGGTATACGGAGGGTGATATTTAATTAATGGTTTACAGTCTCCCTACGTGCAAATGTGGGGAATGCCAGGCTTCCACCGTGGTTCGGATTCCACGTTAAACTGTAGGTCCTCCATTTCATCTCACAATCACCCTACCATTACACATTAGCGTAAGTGCGTATAACCCGAACGGGTAGTAAGACGCGGTGC